>CM044003.1:45877896-46422896 GCA_024085815.1 Flaveria linearis | reverse complement strand
CTGTTCAGGCGCATCAGCTAACCCTTAGAAATTCTAAGGTATTTTCTAGGCGCATGGACTACTGTTTGGGCGTATAAACATTCACTTAGACCTTTAAGCCTATTTTTTAGGCGCATGAGCCCTATTTGGGCACATGATCATACTTAAAATCTTTCTAAGGCAAAAACTTAGGCGCATGGGCCCTGTTTGGGCGCATGAACACCAACATATATGTTTCTAACATATTTTTCAGTCCCAAACATAATCGTAGCATGATCTAAACCTTACACTATCATTTTAAGCCTTAACTTAGTGTACACAATCACAACACGCTAACATACATGCATTCAAACATACAGTTATACATACAACTTTTATAAAAACTATTTACATGCATTTTCAGCCCCAAAAAACGTTTAAAACATGTAAAACATGGGGTCTAGAAACTCACCTTAGCTGCTTTCAAGCTCAAACTCTTTAACTCGAACTTTTCCAAAGAATTCGCACACCTAGATGTGTCTAAAACACACAAACCCAAACACACATACACATAAGAACATATATTCTCGGTTCCTTAGTCGAAACACAAACAAAACCGAGCTAATTTTGCATCAAATGCTTACCTTGTTGAAGAACAACCTCTTTCTCTCTCTAAAACCGAAGAAAAATCTGCTTTCTCTCTCTAAATGTTCGAAGCTGTTGGTTTGCAGAACGTGTGGGCGGCCATGCCACCTTTTAAACAAAATAATAATATTATTTTGTCCTATTTTACTTTAACCCCTCTACTTGTGCTTCTTTTCTTCTTCTTGCAAATTATATGTCTTTTCTCTTTTTCCCATTTCTTTTCTTTTATTTTAATTGACTAAAATTTCCGGGTGTTACAAGTCCACCCCCCTTAAAGAGGTTTCGTCCCAGAACCCCGTCACTCTTTGAATAACTGTGGGTAATGGTGTTTCATCTCTTCTTTAGTCTCCCACATAGACTCTGAACCTTTCCTATGTATCCACTGCACACGCACCAGTGGAACCACTTTATTCCTCAATCTCTTTTCTTTTTGATCAATGATTGCCACTGGTTGCTCTATGTAATTTAACCGTTCGTCCACTTCATACTATCCAATGGTACAATCATATCTTTATCAGCTAAGCACTTTCTCAGATGAGATACATGGAATGTCGGAGGAATTCCACTTAACTCATCTGGCAATTCTAACCGATAGGTCACTTCTCCTACTCGTGCAATGATTCGGAAAGGTCCTATATACCTCGGGCTTAGCTTACCTCGCTTCCTGAACCGAATAATCCCTTTCCAAGTTGAGACCTTCAACATAACTCGGTCACCCACCTTGAATTCGATCAGTCTACGCCTTTTATCGGCATACGACTTTTGTCTATCTTTCGCCGCTTTCATGAAAGCCTTGATCTTCTCTAACTTATCAGTTGTAGTGTCGATCACCTCTAGGATTCCTAACTCCTTTTGTCCAATATCACCCTAACATACAGTTGTCCTACACCTTCTACCATATAGCATCTCGTAAGGTGGCATACCAATACTGGCATGGTAGCTGTTATTTTACGAGAATTCTACTAACGGTAAGTGACCATCCCAACTTCCTCTAAAATAGATCACGCATGATCGAAGCATATCCTCGAGCGTCTGAATCGTTCTCTCAGACTGACCATCTGTTTGTGGATGATAAGCCGTACTAATGTGTAGCCTCGTCCCTATCACATTGTGGAATCTCTTCCAAAACTTCGATGTGAATCGGTTGTCACGATCTGACACGATAGACACCGGCACACCATGAAGAGCTACAATCTCTTTAATGAAAAGATCTGCCAATCATTCTGATGAATACGTTTCGTGGATCGGTAGGAAGTGAGCACTCTTTATCAGACGATCAACAATCACCCATATGGTATCGCACCCCCTCTTCGTACGAGGTAGCTTAGTAATAAAATCCATGGTGATGTGCTCCTACTTCCATTCGGGTATATCCAACGGTTGGATCTTCCCATATGGCTTTTGATGTTATGCCTTTACTTGCAAACAAGTAAGGCACTTGCTCACGTACTCTACTACATCGCGCTTCATACCCGGCCACCAATAATCTTTCTTCATATCCTGATACATCTTCGTGGCACCGGGATGAATTGAGCATCAAGTCTTATGAGCTTCATCCATAATCTGCCCCCGTATGTCTCCATAACGAGGAACCCATATCCGTCCATTTCGGGTTCTAACACCGAGAGTGTTTTCACCCAATTTTGCAACTAGACCCTTCATTCACTCGGAATTAAGGCGATCTTCCTTCAATGCATCTTCTTGAAATTCTTTCACTTGGGTCATCACATCAGCGGTCATAACCAACTGATAAGCTTTCATCAAAATCGGCTCGGGCCTCTCTTTTCGACTAAGGGCATCGGCCACAACGTTGGCCTTACACGAATGATAATGGGTCTGATAGTCGTAATCCTTGATAAGCTCTAACCATCTTCTCTGTCTCATGTTGAGATCCTTTTGCTCAAAGAAATACTTAAAGCTCTTGTGGTAGGTGAAGATGGTGCACTTCGTCCCGTACAAGTAGTGCCTCCAAATATTCAATGCAAAGACCAACGCTGCTAACTCCAAATCATGGGTGGGATAATTGACTTCGTGGGTTTTCAGCTATCAGGATGCATAGGCTATTACCCTTCCATGTTGTATTAACACGCAACCTAGTCCCGAATAAGAAACATCCGAATATACCACTAAGTCTCCACTCCCTTCGGGTAACGTCAGAACAGGAGCTTGAGTCAATCTTGTCTTCAACTTCTCGAAAGCATCCTCCTGTTTCCGACCCCACTCAGACTTTATATCTTTGTGGGTCAATTTGGTCAAAGGTGAGGCTATCTTGGAAAGGTCTTGAATGAATCTCCTATGATAACCTGCCATGTTGGACCAAAAGAACCAATGAGCCAGATCAGAAAAACCTCTAAGTCCCACAAGACATCACAACAACTGCTGAAAGCATCATCAGCTATTTGACAAAGTCGGAAGACCTCAACTGCTGAAGATCAAACTACTGATGAACATCAGCTGAAGACACAAGTACTGAAGACTCAAGTACTGAAGACTCAAGTACTGAAGACTCAAGTACTGAAGACTCAAGTGCTGAAGACTCAAGTACTGAAGACTATCAGCTGAAGACTAAAGTACTGAAGATCAACAGCTGAAGTACAAAGACTGAAGACAAAGACTGAAGACATCAGCTGATGACATCTACAGAAGTCATCAGCTGATGAAACATCTGAAGTTAAAGTCTGAAGACAAGTGCTGAAGCTTCAAAGTTTGTCGCAATAGCTGAAGAAGTATTCTTCAGTTGTTGTGATGGTTTACCTTTCAGCTTTTTCTTATCAGTAGTTGTATTTTCTATTTCAGTAGTTTGTAAAACGACTGAAGAGTATGTTCTTCAGTCGTTATAGTTTTCAGTAGTTTCTTTTCAGCTATTGTAATAAGTTTAACAGTTAGCATTTTGTAAGGAGATGTCAGCTCCCGGAAGTTTGACTTTTTGAAGTGATATGTGACTGAGTCTTAGTCGCATGGAATTTATGCGACTAGGGGTTCAATCGCATGATGCTCGGACGATTGAAGCTCAATCGTACGACTGGAGTTCAATCGCACGACTGAAGGTTCAACCACATGTAACTCATGTGACTGGAGGTCCAGTCGCATGGTGTTCATGCGACTGAAGATCCAGTCGCCCCTGGACTTTGGGCGACTTAGCTGTACCTATAAAAGAGGGGCAACTCTTTTCTTTCCCCAACACTTACACACTTCAGTCGGGAGAAATAGCAGAGAGCGATAGAGCAGAGAAAAAAAGAGAGAACGGGGTGATTCGGGCTCGAGATTTGTCAAGAGGCTATTCAAATCGAAGCTCTTCATATTCTCCGTGATACTGTGAGTTCTAGGACCCCTCATTTACTTGTTTTCATACGAATTTGGGGCTGGAACACATTCAAACCCATTTTGAATAGAGTGTATGTTTGACCCATTTGGGTGGAATCTTGAGTAACGTGTTTATGGTACGAATTAGGAGTTGCATTAGCTTGTATGATGTCCTAGTATGAATCCCTGAGGTTTAGGAAGGCTAATTTGGGCTTGAATTGAGTTTAGAAGAGTTTTACAGCCGAATGTCGCGGCTGCTGTTCGTGATGAACTTCAATCGCTGCCCAGTTAGGGTTATGCGACTGAAGGGCCAGTCGCACGACTGAGGAACGACTGATGTTCAATCGTACGATTGAGGCTCAGTCGTACGATTGGGGTCTCAGTCGCATGACAGGCTATGCGACTAAGGGTTCAGTCGCATAGATCCATTCGCATAGTAGTACAGACGCACGACTGGGGGTTCAGTCACATAGATCCATTCGCATAGTAGTACAGACGCATGACTGAGGGTTCAGTCGCATAGATGCCCATTCGCATAGGGTTCATTCATACGATAGAAGTCCATCCGCACGACTGTATGCCCATTCGCATGACCCAGTCGCATGGAGGCCATGCGACTGGAGTATGTTCAATTGCCCAAATAGGGCTGATGTGAATGTGGAAAGAAGTGTATGTATGATGTATGTAGGCTAAGTATGATGTAGCCTTATATGATAGTAATGACAGATGATTTGTAAATACTGATGTTCCTCGATTGATGCATGTTTATCTCTCCACAGTTTTACATGTTATCACTAATAGATGAAATGAAAGTATTACGTAAAGTACAGTGAAAGAGTAATAAAGAAAGTGAAGGAACATTAATAAAAGTTAACAAGTCTTGCAAGCTTATAGGAGTTACACGACTATGTGTCATTAGCTCAACTGTGTTACGGGCTAGCTACCCATTGACGCACACAGGGTCAATCAACTGAGATTGGCAGGACCTTTGTGGTGTGCCCCGGATGATCGGGTCGGCCTTGTACACAGTACACATAGCCCTTTCGAGGGATACAGTTGACCCTTCAAGGGATACACATAGCCCTTTCAGGGGAATACAGTTGACCCTTCGGGGGATACACATAGCCCTTTCGGGGGAATACAGTTGACCCTTCGGGGGATATAGATGGCCCGTCATCCGTTTCACATCGCGCATATAGTTGGGGTATCGCTCACTGGTCCATACAGAAAGTGAAACATAAAGATAAAGTTTATAGACAAGGCATATAGTACAAAGAACGAACGTTATTTGTTCATACAGTTGATGCGTGCTCGCATATACAGTACAATATAGTATTTTACAGAAAAGAGTATTTTTATATACTACATATAGAAAGTGTTTTACCACATATAAAACTAGAACTCACTCAGCAACGCTGACTTTTATGTGTTTCCAGTTGGCAGGTAGGGTTGCTGAGGATGGCACGAGGCGGCTACTCAGCTCTTTTGGATGGCATTCTCCTTTTGATAATGCTGCAACGTCATGTGTTGTGGGCCCATAATGCACGCAACACATTATGTTGTATGCAAGTACAAGATTTCTTGAGGATTCCCATAAACGGGATTACTTAAGGAATCTTCTTTATGATGAAAAATTTTATATTTCTATACCAGAGGTCACTGTTTATGACCATTTTGTACACGGAAAAGATGTAATCTTTTGTAATAGTGCTTTTGTGATGTAATGCAACATTAGATGTTTTGTAATTGACGTACGTTGTATTATATGGCAAAAGTACTTATAGTAAATGAATGTTTATCATAGAATTTCTACTGCATGATTTTTTTAAGCTATTGTAAATTATGTATTTTATGTGCGATGAACGACCAACTGTGAGGTGCCCGGGATCGGGTCCTTACAAATTCTTGTGCTAAATCCGCTGCGAATACGACCTAATTGATCAAACTAGAGCCTGAGATCCTTTCAAATGGTATCAAAGCTGGTTAATCATTGATCGATTTAACGATTGATCATTGAAACTGCTCTTTTGCTATCTATGTTTGATCGAATTAGCAAATTTGTAAGTGGCTAATCACAACTGGCCACTGTAATTAGGGACTTACTATACTTAACATAACCTGAGCAAATTCCTTGAATGACCGTGTTGGTGTTTGAATCTTTCAGTATGATAGAAGATGGTCGGTGGTAGATCGTCTAAAGCTTCACGTGGTTGTGGACGTGGTGCTGAACCGCGTGCCACAAGAGGAAGACCTAGGGTAGAGAAGGTAGTTCATGAGGAAACCGAGACCCCTCATCAGGAGGATGCAGACACAAGCGCCAACTTGAGAGCCTCGGTAAAAGAGGCAGTGGTTGAAGAAGTGCACCAGGTCATGCAGACAATCTTACCGTCTGTAGTGACCGAAGTGATTAAGCTGTCAGAGAAGGTGATAGAAGAGAAAGGAATAGGTCCTCAAGAAGACAGCAATGAACAGAGCTGGAAACGGTTCTATCTGATGATGAAGAGGAAGAGGAGGAAGAGCAGGTACGGGAGACAACACGGGGTTGTAACTACGGGGCATTTATGAGGTGCAAGCCCCCGACTTTTGATGGTTCTGGTACTGCTGCTGATGCTCACCAATGGGTGAGGGAAATGGAGGCTGTCCTCGATATTAGTAATTGCCAAGAGGACAAGAAGGTGAAGTTTGCTACCCACTCTTTCACGGGGTCGGCCTTGTGCTGGTGGGACAATATTGTCCAGGCCGAGGGTAGCAGGGCCATTAGGAAGATGAAGTGGGCCGAGCTGAAAAGGATGGTGATCGATGAGTTCAGTCCTCGTCGAGAAATGGACAAAGTTGAGAGAGAGTTCCTGCAGCTGGAGGCGGGGACAATGACCCACCAACAGTACACCACCAAATTCAATGAGATGGCAAGAATGGTGCCGGATCAGGTGACGCTGGTGTCTCGAAAGATCAACCAGTATATTCAGGGGCTGCCAGCTGACATCCGCAGGCATTTGATTACAGCCCGACCGAGCACTTTCAGGTCGGCAGTGGATTTGGCGGGAAGGTTATACGATGAACGGGCTGTGTCGGTGAAGGCTGAGGGTAGTAAGAAGGGAGGTGGTGAGAGAAACTGGCAGGGGAAGAGGTTTGGTCGAGGTGATACTTCGACGAGTAATAAGAAGACGCGGGTGGATGACCACCGGGTGGTCACGTCGGGTTCAGGAGTAAAGAAGTGTGGTAAATGCGGGAGAGAACACAGTGGGGAATGCAAACTGGGGATGAACGTATGCTTCAGGTGTGGTCAGCCTGGCCACATCGCTAGAGACTGTAAGAAGCCTAGGGCTGAGGCTTCAGGGGTAAAGAAGACGGGAAGTGAAGGTCCAAGATCAAGCGCCAGGGCATTCACAATGACGCAGGAGGAGGCTAGGACGGACCCCGATATAGTGTCCAGTATGTTTCTGGTGAACCAAACTTTAGCCTCTGTATTATTTGATTCGGGTGCCAGTAGGAGTTTTATTTCTGCTGCTTTCTGTGCCAAATTGCCTGTTAGTAGTAGACGTGTGGATGTACCGTTTGATGTAGAGACTGCTATAGGTAAAACTACTAGGATTTCCGAGGTAATAGAGGGTTGTGATGTGGAATTAGAGGGCCACAAATTTCCGGTTAGACCGTTTGCGATGACGTTAAGTGGTTTTGAATTGGTGCTTGGCATGGACTGGTTGTCGGATTTTGAGGCAAACATTGTGCGTCGCAAGAAGATGATTTATTTGACAGCGCCCGACGGTAGTTCAGTGACGGTTTATGGTGATCGGGTTACGACGATTCCGAAGGTGATCTCAATGGCGGTGGCGGGAAAATGTATGTGGCGTGGATGTAGCGCCTTCTTATGTTACGTAAAGGATGTGGAAACGCCAACACCACAACTATCTGATGTCCCTGTGGTGTGTGACTTTCCAGATGTGTTTCCCGAAGACTTATTGGGATTGCCACCTGACCGAGAGATCGAGTTCTAGATTGACCTGATACCAGGCGCCCAACCAGTTGCCAAAGCGCCGTATCGATTGGCCCCGACGGAAATGAAAGAGTTGATGGAGCAGTTGCAAGAACTGCTAGACAAGGGGTTTATTAGACCGAGTATCTCACCTTAGGGTGCTCCGGTCTTGTTTGTGAAGAAGAAAGATGGTAGCATGAGAATGTGTATAGATTACCGGGAGTTGAACAAGCTGACGGTAAAGAACAGATACCCCTTGCCGAGGATCGATGACTTGTTTGATCAACTTCAGGGTGCCAGTTGGTTCTCAAGGATAGATCTTCGATCGGGCTACCATCAACTGGAAGTGAAAGAGCAAGACATCCCTAAAACAGCTTTTCACACGCGCTACGGTCACTATGAGTTCCTTGTCATGTCTTTTGGTTTGACAAATGCGCCAGCTGCTTTTATGGACCTGATGAACAGGGTGTGTTGGCCGATATTGGATAAATCAGTGATTGTATTTAGTGACGATATCCTGATTTATTCGAGGAGCGAAACGGAGCATGCCGGTCACATGCAAGAAGTACTAGAAACGTTGAGAAGGGAGAAATTGTACGCCAAATTCTCCAAGTGCGCATTCTGGTTGTGCGAGGTCCAATTTCTGGGTCACGTGGTTAATCTGGAGGGAATTATGGTCGATCCGGCAAAGGTGGAAGCAGTAATGCAATGGAAGTCTCCAAAGACGCCATCCGAGATCCGTAGTTTCTTAGGTCTGGCGGGCTATTACAGAAGATTCATCCAAGACTTCTCCAAGATTGCTTCTCCACTGACCAAGTTGACTCGGAAGGATGTGAAGTTTGTATGGGGTCAAGCTCAGGAAAAGGCGTTTGAGGAATTAAAGACAAGGTTGACCCAAGCTCCAGTTCTGTCATTACCCGAGGGAAGGGAAGATCTGGTGGTTTATTCTGATGCTTCTTATTCGGGGTTGGGGTGTGTGTTAATGCAGAGGGGAAAAGTTATAGCCTATGCGTCCCGACAGCTGAAAGTTCATGAGGTTAACTACCCCACTCATGACTTGGAGCTAGCAGCTGTGGTCTTCGTGTTAAAGATTTGGAGGCACTACCTCTACGGAACGAAGTGCACCATTTTCACAGACCACAAGAGCTTGAAGTACTTCTTCGAACAAAAATATTTAAATATGAGGCAGAGGCGATGGTTGGAGCTGATAAAAGACTATGATTGTGAGATCCATTACCATCCGGGCAAGGCCAACGTGGTGGCTGATGCCCTTAGCCGAAAGGAGAGGCCCGAACCGATACGGGTGAAGGCATACTAGCTGATCATGACCTCGGATGTGATGAAGCAAGTCAAAGAGTTTCAAGATGAAGCACTGAAAGAAGATCGTCTTAACTCAGAACGAATGAGAGGTCTGGTCGTGGAACTGAGTGAAAACACGTTTGGTGTCAAGACTCGATTTGGGCGAATGTGGATTCCTCGATTTGGGGATCTACGTATGAAGATCATGGATGAAGCCCATAAAACTCGATACTCCATTCATCCCGGTGCTACAAAGATGTACCAAGACATGAAGAAAGATTATTGGTGGCCCGGTATGAAGCGTGATGTGGTGGAGTATGTGAGTAAGTGCCTCACGTGTTTGCAAGTAAAGGCAGAGCATCAAAAGCCGTATGGAAAGATTCAACCATTGGACATACCAGAATGGAAGTGGGAACACATCACCATGGATTTTATCACAAAGCTGTCACGTACCCCGAAAGGGTACGATACTATATGGGTGATTGTGGACCGTCTGACGAAGAGTGCTCACTTCTTACAGATGCGCGAGACATATTCGTCCGAAAGGTTGGCCGATCTTTTCATCAAAGAGATTATGGCTCGTCATGGAGTACCGTGTCGATTGTGTCTGATCACGACACCCGGTTTACGTCCAAATTCTGGAAGAAATTCCACGATGCTATGGGGACGAGGTTACATATGAGCACGACTTATCATCCTAAAACTAATGGTCAGTCTGAAAGGACCATTCAGACTTTGGAGGACATGCTCCGGGCATGTGTTATTGACTTCGGGAGAAGTTGGGATGACCACCTGCCGTTAGCCGAATTCTCATACAATAACAGCTATCATGCCAGCATTGGCATGCCACCCTATGAGATGCTATACGGCAGGAGATGCAGGACACCCGTTTGTTGGGGTGATATTGGTCAGAAAGAATTAGGGAGCGTCGAAGTGATCGAGGCTACGACTGAAAAGCTCGAAAGGATCAAAGCCTATATGAAGGCAGCCAAAGACAGACAGAAGTCGTATGCTGACAAACGACGCAGACCGATTGAGTTCCAGGTGGGAGATCGGGTTATGTTGAAGGTCTCACCCTGGAAGGGTATCATTCGGTTCCGGAAGCGAGGCAAGTTGAGTCCACGGTATATAGGCCCTTTCCGAATCATTGCTCGAGTAGGAGAGGTGGCCTATAGGTTGGATTTACCAGTTGAGTTAAGTGGAATTCACCCGACCTTCCACGTATCTCATCTGAGGAAATGTTTGGCAGACGAGGATATGATCGTCCCACTGGAGGATATCGAGGTGGACGAACGGCTCAATTATGTGGAGCACCCAGTGGCGATCATAGACCGAAAGGAGAAAAGGCTGAGAAATAAAACGGTTCCTCTTGTACGTGTACAGTGGCGGCACAGGAAGGGATCCGAGTCAACGTGGGAAACTGAAGAAGAAATGAGGCAGCATTGCCCACGATTGTTCGAGGAATAATAGGTTTCGGGAACGAAACCTAAATAAAGGGGGTGGACTTGTAACACCCGGAAGTTTGACTTTTTGAAGTGATATACGACTGAGTCTCAGTCGCATGGAATTCATGCGACTGGGGGTTCAATCGCATGATGCTTGGACGATTGAATCTCAGCCGTACGACTGGTGTTCAATCGCACGACTAAAGGTTCAACCGTATGTAACTCATGCGACTGGAGGTCCAGTCGCATGGTGTTCATGCGACTGAAGGTCCAGTCACCCCTGGACTTCGGGCGACTGAGCTGTACCTATAAAAGAGGAGCAGCTCTCTTCTTTCCCCAACACTTACACACTTCAGTCGGGAGAAAGAGTAGAGAGCGACAGAGCAGAGAAAGAAAAGAGAGAACGGGGTGATTCGGGCTCGAGATTTGTCGAGAGGCTATTCAAATTGAAGCTCTTCATATTCTCTGTGATACTGTGAGTTCTAGGACCCCTCATTTACTTGTTTTTATATGATTTTGGGGCTGGAACACATTCAAACCCGTTTTTGAATAGAGTGTATGTTTGACCCATTTGGGTGGAATCTTGAGTAACGTGTTTATGGTATGAATTAGGACTTGCATTAGCTTGTATGATGTCCTAGTATGAATCCCTGAGGTTTAGGAAGGCTAATTTGGGCTTGAATTGAGTTTAGAAGAGATTTACAGCCGAATGTCGCGGCTGCTGTTCGTGATGAACTTCAGTCGCTGCCCAGTTAGGGTTATGCGACTGAAGGGCCAGTCGCACGACTGAGGAACGACTGATGTTCAATCGTACGATTGAGGCTCAGTCGTACGATTGGGGTCTCAGTCGCATGACAGGCTATGCGACTGAGGGTTCAGTCGCATAGATCCATTCGCATAGTAGTACAGACGCACGACTGAGGGTTCAGTCGCATAGATCCATTCGCATAGTAGTACAGACGCATGACTGAGGGTTCAGTCGCATAGATGCCCATTCGCATAGGGTTCATTCGTACGACAGAAGTCCATCCGCACGACTGTATGCCTATTCGCATGACCCTGTCGCATGGAGGCCATGCGACTGGAGTATGTTCAATCGCCCAAATAGGGCTGATGTGAATGTGGAGAGAAGTGTATGTATGATGTATGTAGGCTAAGTATGATGTAGCCTTATATGATAGTAATGACTGATGATTTGTAAATACCGATGTTCCTCGATTTGATGCATGTTTATCTCTCCACAGTTTTACATGTTATCACTAATAGATGAAATGAAAGTATTACGTAAAGTACAGTGAAAGAGTAATAAAGAAAGTGAAGGAACATTAATAAAAGTTAACAAGTCTTGCAAGCTTATAGGAGTTACACGACTATGTGTCGTTAGCTTAACTGTGTTGCGGGCTAGCTACCCATTGACGCACACAGGGTCAATCAATTGAGATTGGCAGGACCTTTATGGCATGCCCCGGATGATCGGGTCGGCCTTGTACATAGTACACATAGCCCTTTCGAGGGATACAGTTGACCCTTCGGGGGATACACATAGCCCTTTCGGGGGAATACAGTTGACCCTTCGGGGGATACACATAGCCTTTTCGGGGGAATACAGTTGACACTTCAGGGGATATAGATGGCCCGTCATCCGTTTCCCATCGCGCATATAGTTGGGGTATCGCTCACTTGTCCATACAGAAAGTGAAACATAAAGATAAAGTTTACAGACAAGGCATATAGTACACAGAACGAACGTTATTTGTTCATACAGTTGATGCGTGCTCACATATACAGTACAGTATAGTATTTTACAGAAAAGAGTATTTTTATATACTACATATAAAAAGTGTTTTACCACATATAAAACTAGAACTCACTCAGCAACGCTGACTTTTATGTGTTTCCAGTTGGCAGGTAGGGTTGCTGAGGATGGCACGAGGCGGCTACTCAGCTCTTTTGGGATGGCATTCTCCTTTTGATAATGCTGCAACGTCATGTGTTGTGGGCCCATAATGCACGCAACACATTATGTTGTATGCAAGTACAAGATTTCTTGAGGATTCCCATAAATGGGATTACTTAAGGAATCTTCTTTATGATGAAAAGTTTTATATTTCTATACCAAAGGTCACTGTTTATAACCATTTTGTACACGGAAAAGATGTAATCTTTTGTAATAGTGCTTTTGTGATGTAATGCAACATTAGATGTTTTGTAATTGATGTACGTTGTATTATATGGAAAAAGTACTTATAGTAAATGAATGTTTATCACGGAATTTCCGCTGCATGATTTTTTTAAGCTATTGTAAATTATGTATTTTATGTGCGATGAACGACCAACTGTGAGGTGCCCGGGATCGGGGCCTTACAAATTCTTGTGCTAAAGCCGCTGCGAATACGACCTAATTGATCAAACTAGAGCCTGAGATCCTTTCAAATGGTATCAAAGCTGGTTAATCATTGATCGATTTAATGATTGATCATTGAAACTGCTCTTTTGCTATCTACGTTTGATCGAATTAGCAAATTTGCAAGAATCGGTTATAGAGATTGAGTTTCTACTGCTTCTGGCAATTAAACTTGAGGTTCTCATGGTTTTGAGCTAGATTTGTTTACCTTGAATTTGCTTGAAGTCTGAGATGGCGACACCAACTAATGATCCTCACAATACTGGCTCCTCAACAAAGCCTCCGATGCTTGTGAGGAGTGAGTATAACATATGTCAACGTCGTATGCTCCATCACTTGTCTATTAACAGTGCTGGTTGTTGGAAGTTAGTGGTACATGGACCATACAAGCCTATGGTGAGAGTTCCTGAATCAAATGAGCAGGTTCCGAAGAAACCTGATCAATATTCGGACGAAGATCTGAAGCTGTTCGAAATTGATGCTAAAGCCCATGGAATTCTGGCCATGGCACTGCCTAATGAAATCTATTCAGGGCTTATGCATCATGAAACTGCTCATGATCTCTGGGTTGCTCTGAAGGAACAATTCGGAGGAACTGATGAGGTCTTAGCAAACACTAGGGAAATCCTCGCCCAATAATATGAGACATTCTCTCATAGGAAGGGTGAGACTCTGACTCAACAGTTTGAGCGATTCTCTTGTTTTATTTCTGAACTGAAAATGGTTAAACAAGAGTATTCAAACAGCCAGATGAACAACCGATTCCTCAGATCACTGCATGAGAGATGGGACACATACACTATTGTCCTACGCTCTAGTGCAAATCTGAGCACTCTATCTCTCATCCAACTTCATGGGAAACTGCTTACATTTGAGAGAGAGATAGACCAGAAAAGGAAGTTGTCCACCTCTGGCAAGCTCACTGATGACTTTATATCAGGCAATGCTGCACTGATAGGTCAAGAGTCAGAATATGCTGCATCAGAGAGTGCCTATGATGAGCATATTGATTTCTCTACCAATTCTGAACATGCTTTTGTTGGTGTTGATGGTAGTTCAGGAGGTAGCAGTGATAACCTGTGCTTTCTGATGGAGGACTTGAAGGGCATTCCAGATGATGATCTGGAAGAGATGGATATTTTGAGTCAAATGGCAATGATAAATATCAGACCTCAAAAGTTCTACAAGAGAACTGGCAGGAAATTTCCTGGTCTCTCTGGCAAAACCAAAGTTGGTTTTGACAAGAGCAAGTTGAGGTGTCACAAGTGCCATAGGCTTGGACACTTTGCTAGAGAGTGTAGATCATCTGGATCTAACTCCTCTGCACCCTTTGTGACTTTTCCAAGCAATAGCTCACAGCACAAAGGGCAACATACCACCAGTTCTGGTCATCCATCACCAGCTCAGGCATCACCTGCATACTTTGTGCCCCAGGGTCATATGCCATACCCATACCCTTGCTACTACATGCCTCAGTCAAGTCAAGTTCAAGCACCCACTGCTCAGCAACCACATGCTCTCCCTGAGCCTCAACCTTCTCAATCTCATCATCAAACCCAACCTCAACAACACAGCTTCTTCACCCCAGGAGTTGTTGACTGGAGCAGTTTACCAGATGATTTATCTGGTCATGAACAACTGTTTCCTGGTGCTGGTCAACATGGTGGTGATCATTCTTTTGGGAACCTTGCTCTCATGGCCCTAGAGTTTGCTGATGGGTCATCCTCCAATGCTTCATCACAGGTATCTTCTGAGGCCAAAGCCAAGCTATGTTCTGAATCTTGCATAGCTGCATTTGCATCTATTAGAGAAGCAAATGTAGCTTTAATTGATAAAAATCTTGAGCTAGAGCAAACCCTTTCCAAAAGAAAAGCTGAACTTGAGTCTGTGCTTAATGATAAAAATGATGAGATTTATAAACTTAAATGCCAAATCAAAGATGATAAGGCTAGGGAAGAGGTACTTCTAGAGAAGTATCGAGACCTCAAGGAAACACTTGCAGCTACCCAGGTAGAGTGTGATCGCTGGGTGCAATCCTGCAAGGGTTTTGAAATGCTTCTGAGTAAGCAATCAGCTTCCAATATGAAGTTTGGCATTAGTTATAATCACACTGCTCCTCCAACAGATTTTACTTCCAGAGCAAAAGTAGAATCTGATGGAGAAAGCAATAACCAATCCTTCTCATCATGTGACCTACTATCTGATACAGCATCATCAGAGGTTGAAGTCAGCATTAATTCCATATAAAACCAATCAGCTGATGCTACAACAGCTGATGGTTCAAATGCGGACTGTCACATGATCAAAAAGTTGATCAACTCAGGTGTTGTCTCTAAAAGTACTGAAAGTACTGGAGAGCAAGTGATAACACCTGAAGTTCAAACCCCAACTACTGTCAGTACTGAAGGGAAGAAAACTGCAAGTAGAAAAGGTTTGAAAACTACTGAAGAAGATATCAGGAAAGCAAGTACTGCAAGGAAGAAAAATACAAGTACTGATAGCAAATTGCTGAAGAACAAGTCTTCAGTAGTTTCATCTTCTTCAGTAGATGATCAACTAAAGATGAAGAAGAAGCCATGTTTGTTCAATCATCTTACCGATGATTGCTGGAACAAAAAAGGGCTCCAAACTCAAACAAAAGGAGAAAATTAAAGAGAAAATGAATGTAATGAAAACTGAGTTTGAGACCAAGTTTGTACCAGTAACATCAAAACCTAAAACCCCTAAGTCCAAGAAGAAATGCAAAAAGAAGGATGGGGTTAATCAGGAAACAGCTGAGGTTGATCAATAGAAGATGGTGCAGCACAGGAATCCATCACAAGCAAGCACTAATGTGTCTGATGAGCTAAAGGCTTTATCACAAAATCAGACATAGCTTGTTATGATGGTTCAACATCTAATGGGAAGAGTCAACCAATTAGATGCTCCTGTGCTGAAACCACAGAAAAGGAAATCCAAGCCAAAGGATTCCTCTTCTACACCATCTCCTTCACCTGAGGCTGTCACATAGAACAAACCAGTTAGTGTTACATCTGTTGATGAGAACAGACCCAAAACCAAAAAGGTTTGGGTCTCAAAAACTAACTAACTTGTTGTGATGAATGCAGGGTTCTTCAACATGCCAAAGAAGCATCTGGTATGTAGACAGTGGAGGATCCATGCATATGACAGGAAGCAGCTCACTTCTTAATGACTACTCTTAAGGAAAGAAGGGGTTTGTTTCCTTTGGCAATGATGCAAAAGGTTACATCATCGGCAAAGGCTTTGTTTCCAATGGGTAAATAAGGTTTGATGATGTTAACCATGTGGAGAATCTCAAGTACAATCTCTTGAGTGTCAGTCAAATGTGTGATAAAGGCCATGTTGCCCTTTTCACCAGCCAGAACTGTTGGAGTTCTGAGTTTGATTGACAAGGTGTTGGATGAATATACTCTTCTAAAGGCCAACAGGACAGGAAGAGTATATGCCTTAGATCTTTCAAAGAAAATTGATCTAAAAGGCCATCCTTGCCTATTCTCCAAGGCTTCTCCTCATGAATCTACTCTATGGCATAGAAGGCTGGGTCATGTGAATCTCAAAAACATGAATCAGCTGATACACCAAGGTTTAGTAAGAGGGTTGCCTTTGAAGGAGTTCAAATATGAAGACAACTGCACTACTTGTTTCAAGGGAAAACAACACAAAGTCTCATTCCCTCCAATAGAAGAACCAAAGTCCAATGCCTGCTTGCACTTTTGCACGTGCATCTTTTTGGTCCTGTCAGAGTGATGAGCATGGCAAAGAAGAAATACTGTCTAGTAATTGTGGATGATTACTCCAGATTTGTATGGACTTACTTCTTGCACTCCAAAGATGAAGCTGCAAAAGCTATAATGAACTTTGTGTTATATGTGGAGAAGCAGTATTACCTTCCGGTCAAGTGTGTGAGGAGTGACAATGGCATAAAGTTTAGAAATCACACACTTGATGACTTCTATCTGTCAAAGGGAATCAAAAGGCAGTTCAGCATTCCAAGAACTCCTGAACAAAATGGAGTGGTGGAGAGAAAGAACATGACCCTCATTGCAGCTGCAAGGTCAATGCTGGCTAACTCAGGATTGCCACTGACCTTTTAGGCTAAAGCTGTCAACACAGCTTGCTATGTGCAGAATAGAGTATTAGTGAATCAGAGGTTGATGAAGACTCCTTATGAAGTACTTCATCATTTGGCCCCTTTGATTTCCTTCTTTAGAGCCTTTGGGTGTCCTTGTTTCATTCTCAACACAAGCAATCCACTCCAGAAGTTTGCATCAAAGGTGGATGCAGGGTATTTTGTTGGTTATTCCTCAACTTGCAAGGCATACAGAGTTTTCAACTGCAGAACAAAAATGGTTGAAGAGACTTTGCATGTGAAGTTTAATGAATCTCCAAAGGACAAGATTCCACAAAATCCTATGGAGTTATTTGATCTGGACATACTACAATATGTTCCTTATCAACCTCCAGCTATTGTTCCTGTCAACAGTTCTCCACCTGGTGGTACTGATGATGATGTAGCCAGTACTCACCTTTTTAGGTTTAGTGACCACCTGCCTGAGTCAACTAAACCTGATGCTCCTGTAGCTTCAGCAGCTCCATCCACAACAAATGCTGATGAGATTTCTGAATCCTCTACTTCATTTGAGTTACCATCTCCTACTTGGTTTCAAGAATCTACATCACCATCTGTTGCTGCTGAAGGTACTACAAACACTTGCATTGATCTTATTGTCTATCAAGAGCTGAAGAATCACCCAATGTCTCAAATCATTGGTGATATCAATGCTGGAGTTTCAACCAGGAGTTAATTGTCCAATTTCTGCTTCTATGCTCTCTTCACCAGTCAGCAAGAGCCAAAGAATTATCATGTTGCACTAAGAGACAATGGATGGGTTGAAGCAATGCAGCTTGAGCTTCTTCAGTTCAAAAAACAACAAGTGTGGGAGCTTGTTCCTTTACCCCAAGGTAAGTGTGCAATAGGTACTAAATGGGTGTTTAGGAATAAAACTGATGAAAAGGGCCAAATTGTCAAGAACAAGGCCAGGCTGGTTGTACAGGGGTTTGCACAAGAGGAAGGCATCGATTATGATGAAACCTTTGCCCCTGTAGCCAGACTGGAGGCAATTAGATTGTTCTTAGCTTATGTTGCCTTTCACAATCTTAAAGTTTTTCAAATGGATGTCAAAAGTGCCTTTTTATATGGTAAATAAAAGAAGAAGTTTATGTGTGTCAACCACTAGGCTTTGAGGATAATAAACATCCTGATTGGGTGTATAAGCTTGATAAAGCTCTTTATGGGTTGAAACAAGCTCCTAGAGCCTGGTATGAAACATTATCTAATTTTCTTCTACAGAATAATTTCACTAGAGGCTCCATTGATAAAACTTTATTCATTAATAATGTGGGACGGCATAAGCTACTTGTTCAAATTTATGTTGATGATATAATTTTTGCATCCTCTGATCCACAGTTGTGTGATGAATTCACTAAGCTAATGAAGCAAAAGTTTGAAATGAGTGCTATGGGAGAATTACAGTTCTTTCTAGGGTTGCAAATCAAACAAAGGACTGATGGAACCTTCATTCATCAGTCCAAATATACAAAAGAGTTGTTAAATAAGTTTGATTTACAAAACTGTAAGCCCTGTTCTACTCCCATGAGCAACACCACACAACTGGATGTTGATCAGAAAGGTAAAGCGGTTGATGAACCCTTTATAGATGTATGATTGGGTCCTTGATGTACCTTACAGCTTCTAGACCAGACATTATGTTTGTAACATGTGCCTGTGCTAGATTTCAGGCTGCACCTAAAGAATCCCATTTAATTGCAGTCAAAAGGATCTTTAGATATTTGCAAGGCACCCAATCTCTAGGACTTTGGTATTCTACTGGGCATTCTTGCAAATTAGTTGCTCTCTCTGATAGTGACTATGCAGGATGCAAAGTCACCAGAAAATCCACTTCTGGTGGTTGCCAATTCCTAGGCAATTGTTTAGTTTCTTGGCAGAGTAAGAAACAAACATCAATTGCTACATCCACTGCTGAAGCTGAGTACATTGCTGCTACAAGTTGTACATCCCAGGTACTCTGGCTTCAGAATCAATTATTGGATTATGGCATTACAAAGACTAAGACACCATTACTCATGGATAGTGCTTCAGCTCTTTGTATTATGAAGAATACAGTCCAGCATTCTAGGACCAAACATATTGAGATCAGACATCATTTTATTAGTGATTGCTATGAAAAAGGTCTGATTCATCCAAAGTTTGTGCCTAGTGCTGATGAGCTTGCAGACATATTTACTAAGCCTTTAGATAGTGCCATATTTAAAAATCTGGTACTAAGGCTTGGTATGCTGCAGCTAGAGTAATTTGACTAATACTGATGTTCTCAGCTCACAAGTACTGATGAGCATTAGTGTGCAAAAGTCAAAAATAAGTGCTGATGAGTAATTTAGTCTTCAGCATTTTTCATAACTACTGAAGACTAAAATGCTTCAAAGTACTGAAGTACCGTATTTGTTGAAAACAGCTGATGTAGTTACAACTACTGATGTGGTTATAACTACTGATACCTAGTTTTCACAAATAAGTACTGAAGAACAAATTTTGTCCACAAGTACTGATGAGTAATCTTATAAGTACTGATGACAATATTGTTCACAAGCTCTGAAGAATATTTTCTTTTATCAGATCTTCTGAACATCTGTTCACACGAGCTGAAGAGTACATATTCACAAGAGCTGAAGGCCAATGAAACATCTGAAAGTCAGCCAAAGAGCTAATGAGTAAAATTTTGAGGTCAGCATGAAACAACTGAATTGACAAAAACAGCTGATGAATAAAATTACTCTTCAGCTGATTTCTTCTGCTGTTTCATACCAAACAACTGAAGGACAAAACCATGTCTTCAGTAGTTTTTACAACTACTGATGACTAACACCAAGTCCTCAGTTGTTTACAACAACTGAAGCCAAAACCATGTCTTCAGTAGTTTACAACTACTGATGTCAGTGGTTTCCAACTATTGATGACTAATACCAAGTCTTTAGTTGTTTATAACGTCTGAAGATGAAAAACATGTCTTCAGTAGTTTATAACTACTGATGACTACCAACAAGTCTTCAGTTGTTTGCAACATCTGAAGGACAAAACCACGGTCTCAGTAGTTTCAACTACTGATGACTAACACCAAGTCCTTAGATGTTTATAACCTCTGAAGGTTAAAACCATGTCATCAGTCATTTCAATAACTGATGCCTAACACCAAAAACCTTCAGTCGTTTTCTTTCAGCTGTTTCAATCCGCACCCTGTAAATACCCAACCCTACCTTCAGATTTTTTCATTCTCTCCTAACCTAATATTTCAAAAACTCTGAAACCTCTCTCATACCATTAATGGTGACCATGCAGCTCAAGCCAAGACACAACTGTGTCGCCTACCTTACCAAATCCCCATTTTGGACCAAGTTTCATAACGCCATAGATCTCATGGTCGATTCTCCTTACCAAACGGCCTTCCTCCTCAATCCCACAATATATACCGATTCCCTTACACAGTTCTAGATGAACGTCACCCTTACTAGAGAGAACGACGCCGAGGTCTCTCTCCAGTCGTTCGTCAACAACCAGAAGGTGGTTATCAATCCGGCAATCATCCACCAAACCCTAAAATTGGATGATGCCACATTCCCAACCGAATATCCAAAAGGCACCATTGATCTTTCATTTGCACACCATGACTATCAGGGTGACCTTAATGCCTCTACCCTGCTCAAGAAACATTTCCCTGATGCTGAACGTCTTATATTCCACATGGTGAATGTTTGCTTAGCCCCAAAGACCTCCTCATGGGACCAAATGTCATCAAGGTGGCAGCAGGTATTCTTCTCTATCCTTGAGAAACAAAACTTAAATTTTTCTGAAATAATCTTTTTGGAACTTAAGGATATGGCTACAAAATCTTTTGCTAACCGTTGGATACTATATCCATGGTTCATAATGGCCATAATAGAGAACCAGATACATGCTGAGGGACTTGTTGGCCTTGGATTCCCTGCCATGGCTGTATTGCCTGAGGTATACTCCAGGCAAAACACTGACCAAACATTGAAAAAGGCTGCCAAGCTGCGAAAACCCACACAGCTGGAACCCATAACCTCCACCTCAAAATCCAAAGTCCCCACCAAACCCAAACAAAAGAAACCCAAAAAGGATACTCAGGGAGATGAGTCCCCTGAGGATGCCCTTGCACAACAAAGGCAGGAAGTAATTGCTGGCGTGATTCTCCCAGCAATTACCAGGACTCCACCAACCACAACCACACAGGCATCCTTTCTACAGGATCCTGATGCAACTATTTCTGGGGCTGCCACACATCTGGAATCTTTCTCACTTGAGGAGGTTGCCATTGAAGAGCACCACTCTCCCCGGGTGCAAACTGCTTCTAGCCCATCTCCTACTGCAACCGCCCCTCAAAGCCCTACATTAATAATTGCTAAAGTGTTAACTCATCTTAACACTCCACCCTCTCCCTAGGAACCAATCACAACTGGGAAAACTCTAACCATAGAGAGGGTGGATACAAGTGTTAATGGGAGCCCACAACATAGGGAATCAAATGTCTCATCTCCAAGTGTGGCAAAGGAGATAGGACAATCTTGTGAGGCTGCCACTTCCCCTGTATCAGTACATGGACAGGAAGAAGTTGGAACCGTCTCTAAGTCCTCACCAGAGGCAATTGCCTGTCACACCCTCAATTTCCACAAACAGGGTTTTACCGTTAGGCGTGTGACATACCAGGATCTCAGACACAGTCATATCGAACGACACTATATGAATTTAAAATAAACATTTGACTTCATTCAACAGAACACAAACAAAGTTTATAAGAGTACGGAAGCATGTACAAAAGTTGTAAATCCATTACAATACTATTACAATAATCATGTTTAGACAAAATGTTCAATGCTGAAATAAACTAGATGAATGCATGTCCTGAGTGCATTTCCTGAAGCGTGCCTCAAAAGCTTATGCGTTCCTGTGACCTGAGAAAACATGCTAAAATGTGTCAACATAAAGTTGGTGAGTTCACAGGTTTAATCAACAAGAAATGTGTTCGTAAACGTTTCCATATTTTGCGTTTCAATGGTTTAGTACATAAAGCATATCGTTAGGTAGCTAGCCTATGTTCTTGTTACTTAGAGTTTCGAACCGAAGCTGACTGTTTACGTCCTATTTGTGTTTCCTCCACGTCTTAACCGACCGTGGCAATCGTATGTTTTGTGTTTCCTCCACGTCTTAACCGACTGTGGCAATCGTATGTTTTGTGTTTCCTCCACGTCTTAACCGACCGTGGCAATCGTATGTTAGGTCAATTGTGCGCCCGTTTGACCTCCAATCAAGCTAGCGCGACTAGCCCGGGCGGGGTTTGTCAGACCCAGTAGTACTACTCAGAATTACCTCGCTAATCCCATTACTAACGGTTCGAGTGTGTCAGGACATGTTGTGTTTGCACTAACGTAACAAGCGATATCAATATTACTACAACCATTTAAGTAAATGTAAATCTGTTTGCATGTTTTCTCCCCCAAAAAAGAGATGTAAAATAGGGGCCGTGAAACTCACAGATGATGTAGCAAGTGTGTAGGATGCGAGTCTCCCAAGTGTTGTTTTACGATGCGCTGTCAAACACCTATTGACAGTTGTGTTACGCGTTAATGTTGTGTTTAGCGTTAATAGACATGTTTAGTCGGGTCGGGTCGCATGGGTTCGGTCGTGGGTATCACACACACAAAGCAGTCATAGACGTATTAGACTTCATCTAGATTTCAAATGGGTTGTTGATATTTGTAAACAGTTAGGTTGTTTCGAGTTGAAAAGCATATGTCTGTTGATTGCGTTGACTTTAATCTTTGTGATCAAGGAATGACATTTTTATTGATGTTAACTTATCGTCACACGATAGACACTTCGCATACCAGAAGGATTCACTCCAAATGACTCCAATCGCATAACAAGGCTAGACGCACGACTGGACACTTCATTCGCACGAATGGACCTTCAATCGTACGAATCAACCTCCCTCGTACGATTGAACCCTCATTCATGCGACTCAGCCTTCAGTCGTACCACACATCACTCATTCACCCGAATCAATAACCAATCGCACGAATGAACCTTCATTCGTGCGGTTGGACCTTCAGTCGGGTGATACTCAGTCGCACACATTCATTCGTTGACTCAATCGCACGCATTCATTCGGTTAACTCAGTCGTACGGTTTCATTCGCACGTCTCACCCCAGTCGCCCCGATCAATCGCACGATGGGACCAGTCGCATGACTCAACCGCACGATGGGACCAGTCGCATGACCCAATCGCATGGCTGGCCCAGTCGCGGACTGTAGCAGGTCGCGACTGCTGGGTGGGTCGAACAGCCTTCGGCTGTCCCGTGCTCGGTTTTCTCACCATCAGAACTTCCAGAAACACTCTCCTAACATGTCTAAGGGTAATGCACACGCTGATTTGCCTCACACGCACCCCCACGACCACATGCATTCGGGTTGAACCCGAACACCCGAATCACATACTTGCAGCAGTGAAACGAGTGATAAAATGGATGAAAATGGTCGCCTACCTGCTGGGATCGTGATTCCTCAACTGTTGTGTGGCCTAATCTGACAAAAACGAGCTAAATCGGGTGAATTTGGTGCTAAGATGTAGAGATGGTGAGGTAGAGAGCGTAGGAGAGAAAGAGAGGCAGATTGTGATGTGTTTGGCTGGTGGTTGGGTATTTATACCCAGCCCCAGTTTGGAAATTATCAGGTTTGGTCCCTGCACTTAGGTACCGAGTTCCCGAATTTGTTTCGGTTGATAACAACGTAGATGAGCGAGCTCTATTAATCAATAGGACTCCTCAGGTAACCTCGTTTTTGTGAATCCTCTACGAGCACCCGCGTTAGTATTTTATCACAATTTGTTTAACGATGTCCGTGGCGATGTTTGTATACGTTTCAAGTATTTACAAGTACGGGTCAATGTTAACGACAATGGTCTAATTTATGTAAGTTTGAAATTACGGGGTGTCACATCATCCCCTTGTTGCAGGAATTTTCTTCCCGAAAATTAGTACATCTTGTTACGTGGTTTTTACGGGGTAGTACAAGGCTCAATAGTGTGTGACGCGTGTGGAATGGAGTACCTGTGTATCTAAGAGGTAGATGCCTGGTTTTGGAACAGTTGAGGGTACTTCCTCTTCATCTGATCCTCGCGTTCCCAAGTAAATTCTGGTCCACGCTTTGAGTTCCAACGGATTTTGACGATAGGGATACGGCTATGTTTGAGCGTTTTGACCTCTCGGTCCATGACTTCCTCCGGTTCTTTGACGAAATGTAGTTGTTCATCCACGTGTATCTCGTCTAACGGGACGATAAGAGTTTCGTCGGCAAGGCATTTCCTCAAGTTGGAGACGTGGAACACATTGTGTACTCCACGGAGTTCTTCGGGTAGGTTCAATTGGTAGGCTACGGGGCCAACCCGTTTGACAACCTCAAACGGTCCCACGTACCTAGGGCTCAGTTTCCCGCGTCTCCCGAAACGAATCACACCTTTCCAGGGTGACACTTTCAAAAGCACCTTGTCACCTATTTGGAATTCCAACGGTCGGCGACGCTTGTCAGCGTAGCTTTTCTGTCGGTCACGGGCTGCTGCCATACGGTTGCGGATTTGCACGATCTTCTCAGTCGTCTCGTGCACAAGTTCAGGGCCGGTGAGTTGACTTTCCTCAACTTCCGCCCAACAGATAGGTGATCGGCACTTACGCCCATAAAGTGCCTCAAATGGAGCAGCTTTGATCGATGTGTGGTAGCTATTGTTGTAAGAAAACTCGACTAGCGGTAAGTGGGTTTCCCAACTGCTGCCGAAATCTATGACGCAGGCACGTAACATGTCTTCTAGAGTCTGGATCGTACGCTCACTTTGGCCATCGGTTTGGGGGTGGTACGCGGTGCTCATATCCAGCCGCGTTCCTAGTGCTCGTTGTAAGGACTGCCAGAAGTGTGAAGTGAATCGAGCGTCACGATCAGAGACAATGGAAACCGGCACACCATGCCGAGAGACTATTTCCCTTAAGTAGATACGAGTTAACTTTTCCATGCGATCAGTCTCACGGATTGCCAGGAAGTGTGCGGATTTCGTCAAGCGATCCACGATCACCCAAATGGTGTCGCATCCGCTGGGAGTTCGAGGAAGTTTCGTGATAAAGTCCATGGATATCTGTTCCCACCTCCATACTGGTATTTCCGGCTGTTGGAGTAAACCAGACGGTCGTTGATACTCTACCTTGACCTTAGAACAGGTCAAACATCTGCCCACGTAGGTGGCGATATCTGCTTTCATGTTTGGCCACCAGTAAAGAACCTTCAGGTTGTGGTACATCTTGTCTGAACCTGGGTGGACTGAGTACCGCGATTTGTGAGCTTCGTCCATTACCAATTCCCGTAGGTTTCCATACGAGGGAATCCATGTTCGATCCATGAAGTAGCGGATTCCGTCAGGCTTGGTTTCTAGTTGCTTCTCCATACCTCGTAACGATTCGGCTTTCAAATTCTCGTCTTTTAACGCCTCAAGTTGAGCATTGCGGATCCGGTCGGGTAAACCGGTGTGAATGGTAAGTTGCAATGCTCGAACTCGTCTTGGCTTGGGCGTTTCCTTCCGACTCAGGGCGTCTGCTACTACATTGGCCTTGCCCGGATGATTCTTGATCGTACAGTCATAGTCGTTTAACAACTCGACCCAGCGACGCTGTCTCATATTTAGCTCCTTCTATTCAAAGATGTGCTGGAGACTCTTGTGATCGGTGTAAATGGTGCACTTGGTACCGTACAAGTAGTGTCTCCATATCTTGAGTGCAAATACCACAGCTCCCAGCTCTAGGTCGTGTGTCGTGTAGTTTTTCTCGTGTATCTTCAATTGTCGTGATGCATAGGCAATCACCTTATTGTGCTGCATCAGTACGCAACCGAGGCCTTGTATGGAAGCATCACAGTAAACAACAAAATCATCGATTCCCACAGGCAGGGATAGAATCGGTGCTGTACAAAGTCTCTGCTTCAGAATCTGGAATGCAGATTCTTGTTTATCACCCCAATCGTACGTAGTACCTTTATGAGTCAATGCGGTGAGAGGTTGAGCAATCTTCAAGAACCCTTCGATGAACCGTCGGTAGTAGCCAGCCAGCCCAAGAAACTGTCGTACCTCGGTCGGTGTCTTAGGCGTAGCCCAGTTCTTGATAGCTGCTATCTTTGCCGGGTCAACGTGTATCCCATTCTCATTGACCACATGACCCAAGAAATGGACCTCTCGCATCCAGAAGTCACACTTTGAAAATTTTGCATACAACTGTTCTCGTCTCAACAGCTCCAGAATCAGTCTAAGGTGTTCTTCGTGTTCTTCTTTATTCCTTGAGTAAATAAGGATGTCATCGATGAAGACAATGACGAACTTGTTTAGGTAGGGTTTGCACACTCGGTTCATTAAGTCCATGAAAACTGCTGGTGCGTTGGTCAACCCGAATAGCATAACCAAAAACTCGTAGTGACCATACCTCGTTCTGAAAGCAGTCTTTGAAACGTCTTCTTCTCAAATCCTTAGTTGGTGATAACCCGATCTTAGGTCTATCTTTGAATAGTAACTCGACCCTTGTAGTTGGTCGAACAGATCATCGATACGCGGGAGAGGATAACGGTTCTTAATTGTCGCCTTGTTCAATTCTCTGTAATCGATACACATGCGAAAAGTTCCGTCCTTCTTCTTGACAAACAGAATTGGGGCTCCCCACGGTGATGAGCTAGGTCTGATAAAACCTTTATCCAACAGTTCCTGCAGTTATGTAGACAGCTCTTGTAGTTCCCTCGGAGCTAATCTGTACGGTGCCCTCGCGATAGGGGCGGCTCCCGGAACCAAATCAATTTGGAATTCGACCTGGCGGTGCGGTGGAAGGCCGGGTAGGTCTTCAGGGAAAACCTCAGGATAATCACGTACAACTGGGATGTCTTCAATTTTCTTTTCCACGGTTTCTTTTTTAGTGACCATGGCTAAGAAAGCGGTATGACCCTTACGCAACCACTTCTGAGCTTTCATGTGGGAGATGATTCCAGAGACCATGCCACTCCTTTCCCCTGGAACTGATAGAATTTCACCACTAGGAAGTGGTATGCGTACTATTTTCTCTCCACAGATGATTTCAGCTTGATTCTTGGATAGCCAGTCCATGCCCACAACTACGTCAAAACTACCAAGTGTGACAGGCATCAGATCTATATCTATCTCACGACCACATAATCCTAGTCTGCACCCCTTGGCGATGTGAGTTGCCTCGATTAGTTTTCCGTCAGCTAATTCTACCACATAACTAGGTTCCATGACAGCTAGGGTTACATCTAAAAACTTAATGAACTTGTTGGAAAAAAACTCCTATCGCTCCAGTATCAAATAGTATGGAAGCAAAACAACCATTCAGGGGAAACGTACCGGTAACCACATTCTGGTCATCCCTTGCCTCGCCGGAACCGATCACGAACGCACGACCCTTGGCATTGCCCCCATTATTACCCTTGTTTCCACCCCTCAGCTGTGGGCAATCCTTCCTGTAGTGTCCCTCCTTACCACATTCATAACAGGCTCTAGTCACTCCACCCTGGCGTTGTTGTTGGAGTTGTTGTTACTGAGTCATTATTTCACCCCGGCAGTCTTTGGCTGCGTGTCCCATCTTTCCACATCTCTGACAACGAAGTCGATCACATGGGCCATGATGATGGAGGTTGCACCGGTTACACCTAGGGTTCTTGCTCGCATAGCTGCTCGAACCCTGACCATAATTGTTGTTGTTACTGTTCGGGTTGTTGTGGGTGAAGTTTGTTGATGGGTCAAACTTTTTGGTCGGTTGTTGCTGGGGGTTGTTGGAGCTTGAAGACTTGCTGTTGTTACCTTCCCATTTTCTTTTGTGATCTGATGAACCAGAAGCAGCGCCACGTTTAGGCAGAGTGCCTTGTGCCACTGCCTGGTCGGTGAGTTTGTGAGCCAGTCGGATGGCCTGCTGGATAGTGACGGGATCAGCGACCATCACACTAGCCTGGATTTGAGGAGCCAAGCCATCAATGTACTTTTCGATCCGTTTGTAGGCCGGAGTTACCATCTGCGGACATAATGCTGCCAACTCGTGCGAACGAGTCGTGTACTCCTCGATGTCAGAACCAATCATCTTTAAATTCCAAAATTCTGCCTCCAGTTTCTGGACTTCGTTCCTGGGGCAGTACTCTTCTTTCATTAGAATCTTGAAGTCTTCCCATGGCATACCGTTTGCAGCACCAAGTCCTAAGGTTTGGACTTGTGAATTCCACCATGTCAGGGCTGGTCCCTCCAATGTGCCGGAGGCGTATTTGACCCAATTTTCATCAGGACAGCTGCACATGGCAAACACTGACTCAAGTTTCTCTAGCCAGCGAAGCAGTGTGACAGCGTCCTCTGAGCCGCTGAAAGAATGAGGCTTGCAATCCATAAACATCTTGAAGGTACAGACTGTTGGACCTCCCTGGTTCGGATTCTTGTCGTTCTGGCCCTGATTGCGGGCCTGCTCATAAGCTGCAAGCGCATCAGCCACGTGCTCGTTGATGATAGCATTCAACTCGGCTTGAGTCAGGGTGATATTTCCTCGTCCACCCGGGCGTCCCGCTCTTCTTCCAGACATGACTTCTTCAATACACAACACACATTAATCAATAACCGGATAACAATTATTGACAGTAATATATATTGTATCATGCTAGTAAGAATGAGGGGTTTGTTTGCACATCGGTAGTAGGGACTTATGAGGATCCGAGGCCTTATGCCTCCTAAGTGTGAAATTTGAAAATTTGTACTGGCCATTACCGTTATCACCTAATAGGGTTGCCAGAGTTCTCATGCACGACAAATTACAATTACGTGTGCACCCGTGATTCTAATTTGCTTTGCATGGTCACTCATGGTTCCTCCTATTCGAGATAACATACCTTGCCCAGTACCGAGTGTTATCAATGATAAAAGCATCAAAGATGTATTCGTTATACCAAGAGTCAAATAACTAAAGTTGTACAAGAGATTCGGTTTAGGTAACAACGGGAATCAAGACAATTTGGCCTCTTTCCCTTCGTGGTTCTAGGTGTTTGGATGTCCAAGTCCGATTCTCTAATCGACCTGAATATCCTAGTTGTCCCTCATTTACTGCTCGGACTAGCGTAGAGGATAGGATATGTTGGGAATAGTAACAAGTGTGAGCGAGTTGGAAGAGTGAGGTGTTGTTCTTTTTGTTTGTCATCATTATGCTTATCGCGTGCGTTAGAAACGAGTTTCGTGTTCCAATCATGGGAATGTTTGATTCAATTCGTTGTTGCTTTCACTCCGCGAGTGAAGGATCAAGTGTGAGCGTTGGTTGTGAGCGAGCGGGATTCTCCGCCCCTCTGTCAGCCGATAATGACACACATGTCATACCCATAGTGTTATGTTTGCTTAGCAGTGTAATGTCAGTACGCCCAAAAGTTGTTTGCACAACAGTGGTAACCGTGTAAAGAGTGTCTGTGTAATACTAGTGTTGTGTCTAAGGCTATAGTCTAGATGCAATGCAATCCTAGTTCTCTATAACCTGTGGCTCTGATACCAATCTGTCACACCCTCAATTTCCACGAACGGGGTTTTACCGTTAGGCGTGTGACATACCAGGATCTCAGACACAGTCATATCGAACGACACTATATGAATTTAAAATAAACATTTGACTTCATTCAACAGAACACAAACAAAGTTTACAAGAGTACGGAAGCATGTACAAAAGTTGTAAATCCATTACAATACTATTACAATAATCATGTTTAGACAAAATGTTCGATGCTGAAAATAAACTAGATGAATGCATGTCCTGAGTGCATTTCCTGAAGCGTGCCTCAAAAGCTTATGCGTTCCTGTGACCTGAGAAAACATGCTAAAATGTGTCAACATAAAGTTGGTGAGTTCACAGGTTTAATCAACAAGAAATGTGTTCGTAAACGTTTCCATATTTTGCGTTTCAATGGTTTAGTACATAAAGCATATCGTTAGGTAGCTAGCCTATGTTCTTGTTACTTAGCGTTTCGAACCGAAGCTGACTGTTTACGTCCTATTTGTGTTTCCTCCACGTCTTAACCGACCGTGGCAATCGTATGTTTTGTGTTTCCTCCACGTCTTAACCGACCATGGCAATCGTATGTTTTGTGTTTCCTCCACGTCTTAACCGACCGTGGCAATTGTATGTTAGGTCAATTGTGCGCCCGTTTGACCTCCAATCAAGCTAGCGCGACTAGCCCGGGCGGGGTTTGTCAGACCCAGTAGTACTACTCAGAATTACCTCGCTAATCCCATTACTAACGGTTCGAGTGTGTCAGGACATGTTGTGTTTGCACTAACGTAACAAGCGTTATCAATATTACTACAACCATTTAAGTAAATGTAAATCTGTTTGCATGTTTTCTCCCCCAAAAGGAAAGAGATGTAAAATAGGGGCCATGAAACTCACAGATGGTGTAGCAAGTGTGTAGGATGCGAGTCTCCCAAGTGTTGTTTTACGATGCGCTGTCAAACACCTATTGACAGTTGTGTTACGCGTTAATGTTGTGTTTAGCGTTAATAGACATGTTTAGTCGGGTCGGGTAGCATGGGTTCGGTCGTGGGTATCACACACACACAAGCAGTCATAGACGTATTAGACTTCATGTAGATTTCAAATGGGTTGTTGATATTTGTAAACAGTTAGGTTGTTTCGAGTTGAAAAGCATATGTCTGTTGTTTGCGTTGACTTTAATCTTTGTGCAAGGAATGACATTTTTATTGATGTTAACTTATCGTCACACGACAGACACTTCGCATACCAGAAGGATTCACTCCAAATGACTCCAATCGCATAACAAGGCTAGACGCACGACTGGACACTTCATTCGCACGAATGGACCTTCAATCGTACGAATCAACCTCCCTCGTACGATTGAACCCTCATTCATGCGACTCAGCCTTCAGTCGTACCACACATCACTCATTCACCCGAATCAATAACCAATCGCACGAATGAACCTTCATTCGTGCGGTTGGACCTTCAGTCAGGTGATACTCAGTCGCACACATTCATTCGGTTGACTCAATCGCACGCATTCATTCGGTTAACTCAGTCGTACGGTTTCATTCGCACGTCTCACCCTAGTCGCCTCGATCAATCGCACGATGGGACCAGTCGCATGACTCAACCGCACGATGGGACCAGTCGCATGACCCAATCGCATGGCTGGCCCAGTCGCGGACTGCAGCAGGTCGCGACTGCTGGGTGGGTCGAACAGCCTTCGGCTGTCCCGTGCTCGGTTTTCTAACCATCAGAACTTCCAGAAACACTCTCCTAACATGTCTAAGGGTAATGCACACGCTGATTTGCCTCACACGCACCCCCACGACCACATGCATTCGGGTTGAACCCGAACACCCGAATCACATACTTGCAGCAGTGAAACGAGTGATAAAATGGATGAAAATGGTCGCCTACCTGCTGGGATCGTGATTCCTCAACTGTTGTGTGGCCTAATTCGACAAAAACGAGCTAAATCGGGTGAATTTGGTGCTAAGATGTAGAGATGGTGAGGTAGAGAGCGTAGGAGAGAAAGAGAGGCAGATTGTGGTGTGTTTGGCTGGTGGTTGGGTATTTATACCCAGCCCCAGTTTGGCAATTGTTAGGTTTGGTCCCTGCACTTAGGTACCGAGTTCCCGAATTTGTTTCGGTTGATAACAACGTAGATGAGCGAGCTCTATTAATCAATAGGACTCCTCAGGTAACCTCGTTTTTGTGAATCCTCTACGAGCACCCGCGTTAGTATTTTATCACAATTTGTTTAACGATGTCCGTGGCGGTGTTTGTATACGTTTCAAGTATTTACAAGTACGGGTCAATGTTAACGACAACGGTCTAATTTATGTATGTTTGAAATTACGGGGTGTCACATTGCCGATGATGGATCCAATCCGGAGGCAGGAAGTCCCCAGTACCAAGAACAAGGGGCACATGTGATCATTGAGCCACACTCAGCACATGTACATCCTGATTCAATTAGGAGGTCAGGTGATCCAGTTACAACTGATGATGACCTGAGCTTTTTCTACGATATAGTAGCTCAAAACACCATTCTTGAGGATGAGGTGAGTAGACTCAAAGAGCTACTCGCCAAAATGACTCAAGATCAAAGTCCATCTACCACCATACACCCACAGATGGCACCTTCACCTGAAGGCCTCATAAACACTCAGCCACTCCCACAAACTCAGCCACCTGCCCTTACTTCTAGCACTAGTTCTTAGGGACAGAACCCCCTGAGCAATTAGTTGCTATCTTTCAAAATTCCTTGCCTCTCATCACACCCATTATCACAGATATTGTGATCAAAACCCTTGATGAGAGGCTTCCCTCTACTATACAGCCTTTGGTGGAAGCTATTGTGATGAAGAAGCTTTCTGACAGTCAACCCCTTGCAACCAATGCAACCAAAAAGGGGGAGGCTTCAGTGAAAGCTAAGAGAAAGAGAGTGGAGGAGGAAGTGAAAGAGAAAGAAGTTGAGGATGAGGTAGTATATGAGAGGGAGTTGGTTGTGGAGACTGAGAGGGAGAAGGAGAAGGAGAGTGCTGAATTGGTAAAAGTGATTGAAAGTCAAAAAGACTTCCATGTCACATACAAGAAGAAGAAGGGAGAGAAGGAGAAAGATCTAGCTGTCCTTGTCAAGGAGGCTAATGCTGAACATAGCATGTCAATGGATAACATCATTGATCAGCTGTTCAGGCAAGGCTTTGACACTGTCACCGCTGAGCTAGATCAAGAGATAAGGAAGTTGGAGGTGAAAGAGATAGAATACCAATGGTCTTGTTATAGCCAAGAGGAAAAAGAGAGACTTGAGGCTATGACAAGATTCATTTTGAAGTATCTAGGGAGATCAGTCCTGGAGATCAGATCATGGCCCAGGAATAGCATCTTGGCAATAGCCACCAAGATCTGTTCATCTGAGGTATTCACTAAGGGACTGATCATAGAAGCCCTTAGTGAAGCCGGTGCTGGGAACAGGAATGAGTTAACCAAACAAACCAAATCCTCTCTCACATCTAAATTGTTAGCTCAGCCTACCCAATTTCCCACACCAAAAACCAAACCACCACCCATAAAACCAACCCCTTCACCATCAAAACCCATAGCCGATGATGCACCCTTGAAGAGGAAGAGAAGGGTGCTGAGGCTAGCAGAAGAAGAAGAAGAGGATGATGGGGAAGAAGATAGGCTGCCTCTCTCTGCAGTTCTATATTTGCCTAAAGCCAAACCTTTACCCATCACTCCTGCCTCACAGATGGAAGCTGTGAAGGTTAAAATTGAAGAAGAACAGTAGCATAAGCTACATGATGATTAGCTGTTGAAAAGAGTAGATAAAGCTTATGCTGCTTCCTTATCAATCATTAATATGAGAAAACAAGCTCTGAGATTATTCACTTTAAGGCATACATTTCAATTTCAAAAGGACAAAGTGAGAATTTGGCCTGATCCCAGGGTGTCTCACAGGATCATTAAGAAAGACATTCCACTGAGATACAGTGGCCAAGTAAAAAGGATTGTAGATGAAGTGATCTCTTTGGCCATTGTAGTATCACCCTGGGAGATCATTAAAGATTTCAAGAAGGCCTATCAGGCTAACCAGCCACCACAAAAAATGTTAGAGAATAGGGTGGTTAAAAAGGGGTTAGTCTACAAGAGGCTTGAGAATCTTAGGAAAAATGAGCTCCAGTTGTTCTTAGAGGGTAATCACCCTGATGAGTTCGCCTATAGGGCTATAATAACTGTGGAGCTCAAATATGGTAAACAGGCCAAATTCATCTCAGAGCTCTATGGGCCAGAAGGATTCTTTGAAGGTGAGGCTGAAGAGCTAACAATGGAGGAACAGGTTGTATTTTTGGAAGCCTACACCAGAGAATCATATAGGCTCATAGTTAGGAAGTAGGTCTTATGGATGGGACAACAACTCTGTGTCCAGTTCCCTAAAATAGAGTTCCCATCCATACTATGCCAATCAGATCCTTGAGACCTCTTCCCAGGTCAGTGCTTATATGGGTCAACTTCTGAGCTGATCCAGAAGGAAATAGATCAATCATTCTGCCACAATAAGTGGGACCAACAATAAGCTTAGAGGTTTTGGCTACATTGGTTCAGGGGGAGTTTGTTGGACCGAAAGAACCAATGAGCCAGATCAGAAAAATCTCTACGTCCCACAAGACATCACAACAACTGCTGAAAGCATCATCAGCTGTTTGACAAAGTCTGAAGACCTCAACAGCTGAAGATCAAAGTACTGAAGAACATCAGCTGAAGACACAAGTACTGAAGACTCAAGTACTGAAGACTCAAGTACTGAAGACTCAAGTACTGAAGACTCAAGTGCTGAAGACTCAAGTAATAAAGACTATCAGCTGAAGACTAAAGTACTGAAGATCAACAGCTGAAGTACAAAGACTGAAGACAAAGACTGAAGACATCAGCTGATGACATCTACAGAAGTCATCAGCTGATGAAACATCTGAAGTTAAAGTCTGAAGACAAGTGCTGAAGCTTCAGAGTTTATCGCAACAGCTGAAGAAGTATTCTTCAGTTGTTGTGATGGTTTACCTTTCAGCTTTTTCTTATCAGTAGTTGTATTTTCTATTTCAGTAGTTTGTAAAACGACTGAAGAGTATGTTCTTCAGTCGTTGTAGTTTTCAGTAGTTTCTTTTCAGCTATTGTAATAAGTTTAACATTTAGCATTTTGTAAGGAGATGTCAGCTGTTTGACATCTTCAGTAGTTAAGGTAGTTTCAGTAGTTTGTTAAAATAACGGTTTGATGTCACTATCAAGTGACATCAGCTGACGTCATTCTTCCTATAAAAGGAAGATGACCTAATTCTAATCTTTGCCGAAGCATGTAAACTAATAGAAAACACCTTTTTGCAGAATTCCTCTCTTTCTCTATAACCTACTGTTACATTGATATATCTCTTGTGTTCTTAGTATAATTTGCTTAATTCTTGTGCTAAATCCGCTACGAATACAACCTAATTGATCAAACTAGAGGCTGAGATCCTTTCACGCCAAACCCAAGAAACTATGGATCTCAGATGGCGTCTTTGAAGACTTCCATTGCATCACTGCCTCCACCTTTGCCGGGTCCACCATAATTCCTTCAGCATTTACCACGTGACCCAAAAATTGCATCTCACGCAACCAAAAAGCACACTTAGAGAATTTAGCATACAACTGTTCTCTTTTAAGTGTCTCTAACACTTCGTGTATGTGGCCGGCATGTTCTTCCTCACTTCTCGAATAAATCAGGATATCATCAATAAGCACAATCACTGATTTATCTAACATTGGCCGACACACTCGGTTCATCAAATCCATAAATACAACTGGCGCATTGGTTAAACCAAAAGACATGACGAGAAACTCGTAGAGTCCATAACGCGTACGAAAAGCTGTCTTAGGGATATCCCACTCCATGATAAACAGATCATAGATCTATCCTTGAGAACCAACTGGAACCTTACAGCTGAACAAACAAGTCATCAATCCTTGGCAACGGGTACCAATTCTTCACCGTCAATTTGTTTAACTCCTGGTAGTCAATGCACATCCGCATACTACTATACTTCTTCTTAACAAACTAGACCAAAGCACCCCATGGGGAGATACTCGGTCGAATGAACCCTTTATCCATCATATCCTATAGTTGATCCATGAGTTCCTTCATCTCGGTAGGATCTAATCGGTATGGTGCTTTGGCAACGGGTTGAGCACTGGGTATCAGATCAATCTGAAACTCAATCTCACGATCCGGTGGCACACCTGGCAAGTCTTCCGGGAACACGTCCGAAAAGTCACGCACAACCGACACATTAGACAGTTGGGGTACTGACGCATCCACATCTTTCACGTAGGCCAGGTAGGCACTACATCCACGCCTCATGTACTTTCTTACCACCGCCATCGAGATCAACTTTGGAACTGTAGTGACGTGATTATCGTAAACTATCACCGAACTTCCATCGGGCGTAATTAATCGAATAATCTTCTTGTGACACATGATGTTTGCCTCATAGGTTACTAACCAATCCATCCCTAGTACTATATCGAATCCACGTAGGGGCATCACATGTAGTTTAGTAGAAAACCTATGACCTTCTAGTTCTATGGAACAGTCCTCTATCATATCAGTAATTCTAGTGGACTTACCAATAGCAGTTTCTACATCAAATGGCTCACTGATACTTCTACTACTAACAGGTAACTTATCAATGAAAGCAGTAGAAATAAAACTCCTACTAGCAGCAGAATCAAATAACACAGAGGCACAAGTTTGGTTTACTTGAAACATACCTAACACGACATCATGATCCACTCTAGCCTCCTCCCGTGTCATCGTGAATGCTCTAGAAGTTGCTCTCTATCCTCCATCTTCTGTCCCCTTCTTCGCTCTGGAACTCTCGTCCTTGGTTCTTATACTCCCGACTCAGGTGGCTACTTTCCCACAGTTGTAGCACCTCACCACCTTACGATCCTTAGAGATGTGGCCATGCTTCCCGTATTTGTAGCAAACATTTAATCCTAACCTGCACTCACCAGCGTGCTCTCTCCCACATTTACCATACTTCTTTATCCTAGAGCTTGATGACCCCACCCTATGGTCATCCACCTTCATCCTGTTGCTGTATAGAGTGAAACCACCACGTCCAAACCTTTTCCTGCCCCAGTTCCTGTGACCACCACATGTCTTCTTCGCTTGAACTACTGCCACCTCGCTCTCATCATAAACATACCCGCCAGGTCTACTACTGATCAAAAGGTACCCGGTTGGGCAGCAATTAAATGCCTGCGGATGTCAGCTGGCAATCCCTGAATGTACTTCTTGATCTTCATCGACACTGACGTCACCTGATCCGGCACCAGCCTTGCCATCTCATTAAACTTGGTGGTATATTATTGGTGTGTCATGGTGCCTGCCTCTAGCTGTTAGAACTCCCTCTCTATCTTGTCGAGTTCTCAGTAAGGACAAAATTCCTTGATTACCAGCTTCTTCAACTCTCCCCATCTCATCCTGCCAATGGCCCTGCTGCCCTCAGCTTGGACAATATTGTCCCACCAACACAGAGCCTAGTCAACAAAAGAGTGAGTGGCAAACGTCACCTTCTGTTCCTCCCTGCACTCACTAATCTCAAGTACTGCCTCCATCTCTCTCACCCAGCGGTGAGCAGCAGCAGCATTACCATTTCCGTCAAAGGTCAGGGGCTTGCATCTTTGAAATGCCCTATTGTTGCAACCACATGCAGTTTTCTGCATAGCTTCTTCCTCTTCCTCCTCCTCATCACTCGAGACAATCGTCTCAGTCTCTGATCGTTCTCTCTCTTCCCTTCCTGTGGTCCTTCTCCTATCTTTCTTCTCATCCTCCCGTACAGCTTAAATTACTTCAATCACTACAGACGACAGAATTGTCTGCATGACTTGATGGACCTCCTCTACCACCGCCTCTTTCACCAAGGACCTTAAGGTCACACTCTCATCACCACCTTCCTGGTGATGCATCTCGGGCTCTTCACGGGCCCTCTCAGTAGTCTTAGTCTTATTCCTAGTAACATGCGGATCAACACCACATCCTTTCTGTACTCCACCCCTAGAGGCCTTAGATGATCTACCTCCAGCCATTCTCTAATCACTATAAGATTCAAACACTAACTTGGTCATTCAAGGAATAACTCAGTTCATATCAAGTATAGTAAGTCCCTAATTATAGTGGCCAGTTGTGATTAGCCACTTACTTTACTCTTCACACCCCACACATTTCCTATCCTGACTATATCAGTATCTAAATCTACTATAAGCATATAATCAAATAGCATACACACATAACTCCAATTAACTTTGAGAAAAGAAATACCTGATGGCATGCAGCTATTCGTGCTGGCATCCCTTTCCTTTAGTCCTATTCTCAGTTTAAGTTTAGGTTTTTGAAAATATTTTCCCAATTCTCTTAAACTATGGATCTGATACCAACTTGTAAGGCCCCGTTCCCGGGATGCTTATAGTTGGACAATCATCGCATTAAAAATACATAATAATATACTTCTCATAAAACATTGCAGCGAAATTACATTTGACAAAAGCCCATTCATTTCATTAATAAATTACTGTTGCTATGCAATACAATATTGTTTAGTTACAAAAGAAAACATCCGTTAATTGCATTACATAATAATAATAATAATAACATGTATGAATGGATGCCAGTCTGTAAGGCCCCCCATTCCCGGGCACCTCACAGTTGGTCATTCATAGCACTAAACATACATATTATTATACATTTCTTAAAATATCATAGCGAAAGTCATTACAAAAACCATTCATTTTATTAATAATTACTGTTGTTATGCAATACAACACTGTTCAACTACAAAAGAAACTTTCACTGATTGCATTACAAAATAACAGTAATAACATGCGTGAATGGATGCCAGTCTTGCCCTGCCAAGTAGCCTCCCTGCGTGCTATCCTCAGCAACTTTTACCTGCTAACTAAAAATGCATAAAAGTCAGCGTTGTTGAGTGAGTTCTAGTTATATAAGTATCAAAATACTTTATTCATTTCCATACTTAAAAATACTCTTTTCCATAAAACACTTTCTTTACTATCACACATGTTCATTCGTTATCGTACGTGTTCATTCATCTCGTACTTTATCACTATCTTTCGTTAACGTTTGTTTCATACTTTATCACTTCGTTCATTTCGTACTTTATTAACTTGCTTGTTTTGTTCTAATTCTAGATCCTATCAGGCTTTTCCCCCATCGTGGTCCGAAACCGCCATTCCAAGCACGAAGCTCCATTACTAATTGGCACGAAGCCCGTGGCCTGGAGCCACCATTCTAGGCACAAAGCCCCGTTTCTAACTGGCACAAAGCCGTATCATATATTGGCACCAAGCCTGGGGTTGAATGACAAGGATCCCATTTCGTACTATGGGTTCAGTCACCTAGACTAATCCCCCTGTGTGTAAACCCTCATGGGTTAAAATCGCACGTTATAAAACACACAGTTGAGCTATCAACTCACAAAGAGTTGTAATCCTCCTTTAAATCTGCTTGCAAGCCTTTTCTTTCTTTCATTATGTTTCACTTTTCATTTTGGTTATCTTTCTCTTCATTACGTTATACTTTACTTTCATTCATACATTCATCATACTACGTAAAGTAATAACATAATACTTAATGTATCTTGTATTATAATATAAATATGTTTTGAAAACTAATAAAAGATAACAATTCATATATGTATGCACATCATACATTCATCACAACATCATGCATATACTATTCATAAATTCTCACTTATTTATGCTTAGAATAGTCCAAAACAGCCTACAAGTCAAACTAGGGTCAAACCCTAAAATTCTTTTTTTCCTCAAAATTCAGAAAAATTTTCTAAGTGTTGGGCACATGGACACTATTTAGGCACATCAGCCCTGTTTGGGCATTTCTTAACTATGTAGGCGCATCAGCCTACACTTAACCACTTTAACACTTAGGCGCATGAGTCTTTTTTGGGCGCATGGGCACTATTCAGGTGCTTCATCTTACACTTAGTCATTTCAGTCCAAAACTCAGGCGCATGAACTACTGTTCAGGTGCATGAACTTACACTTAGAAATTCTAAGGCATTATTTGGTCGCACGGGGTACTATTCAGGCGCATCACCTTACTTAAAACTTTTCTAAGGCAAATACTAGGCGTATGGGCCCTATTTGGGCGCATGTACACCTGCTTACATGTTTTCTAAGTTGTTTTCTAGTCCCAAACATCACTATAACCTGTTCTAAACTTGTTACACCCTTTATAAACCTCAAACAAGCACTTACAATCATAACACATCAGCACATAAGCATAAAACATACGGGTGTGCATACATAATAACTATAAAACCATTTTTAATGCATTTTTAGCCCTAAAAAGAGTTAAAACATGTAAAAAGTCAGGGTTTAGAACTCACCTTAGCCGCTTCAACCTTAAACTCTCAGATTTGAACTTTCTAAAGAACTCTAACACCTAAAACATGTCAAGAACACATACCCGAACACATGCACACACATAGGAACATGTAGAAATCAGTCTCACAGTTGAAAACCCATAAAACCATACTAAAAACACAAGGAACATTTACTAATTTGTGAATTCAACTTCTTTCTCTTTCTAAAACTGAAGCTTTGCTGCTTTCTCTCTCTAAAACATCGAGTAGTGGGGTGTAGCAGGTGGTGTGGGCGGTCATACCACCTTTTTAAACAAAATAATAAAAAGATTTTACCCTTTTACACTTTGCACCCCTCCACTTTGGCCTCTCTTTCTTTCCTACAAAATATACTTCTTTTATTTCTCATTTCTTTTCTTTCTTTATTTTGACCAAATTTTCCGGGTGTTACACAGTCTTGCCCTGCCAAGTAGCCTCCCCGTGTGCCATCCTCAGCTAATTACCTACCAACTGAAAATGCATAAAAGTCAGCTTTGCTGAGTGAGTTCTAGTTTTATAATTATTAAAATACCTTGTGTGTTTTACATACGGAATATACCTTTCTATAAAATACTTTACCTTCGTATACAACACACATCATACATACATTCAAACAATATTCATTGTTTATTCCTTTCTTTCATACTTTTTTTACTACCTTTTATCATCGTATGTGTGTATATATATATATATTTCCTTTCCATTCTTTTCATTAACATTTACTTTCGTATAAATACTTTCATTTCCAGCATTTCACTATCTTTACTTTCATTCTCCTTCTTTCTTTTTATTCTTTCATCATTCTTTACTTTCTATTCATACTTTTCACCATTCTTTACTTTCTATTCATACTTTTCATCGTTTTTTACTTTCATACGGATCGATGTACAATACCTCGAACATTGTGCACGAAGTTGATGCTGGGCCTGTGGTCTACAATTAGACCTTGAACATTATGCACGAAGCTAACCCAGTCACCTTGGGCATGTCATCTCTCCCTTTCATCCGGACCAATGTGCAATACCCCAAACATTATGCACGAAGCTGATGCTGAGCCTGTGGTCTACAATTAGACCACGGACATTGTGCATGAAGCTGACCTAGTCACCTAGGGCATGCCACAAGGGTTCCACCAATCTCAATGATTGACCTTGTATGCATCCTTCAGGTCATTAAAACCGCACACAGCTGAGCTAACGACAACATGGTCGTGCACCTCCTTTCTATTTGCTTGCAAGCCATTCCTTCTTTCATTACGTTTCACTTTTCATCTTTGTTATCTTTCACTTTGTTATGTTATACTTTACATTCATTCATACATTCATCATACTACGTAAAGTAATAACATAATACTTAACATATATTATATTGTAATATTAATACATTTCGAAAACCAATAAAAGGTAACACCTCATACACATAAGTATATCATATATTCATCATATCATCATACATGTTCTATGCATAGACCATCACATACTCATACTTAATATTGGCCAAAATAGTCCATAGGTCAAACTAGGGTCAAACCCTAAGATTCTGTTTTTCCCAAAATTCCAGAAAATTTTCTAAGTGTTTGGGCGCATGGGCACTATTTGGGTGCATGAGGACTATTTGGACATTTCTCCACTATGCAGGCACATGAGCCTATCTTAACTGTTTCAACACTAGGCGCATGAGCCCCTTGGGCGCATCTGCACTATTTAGGCGTATCACCCTGCACTTAGGCGTTTCTTTAAAAACTTAGGCGCATGAACTACTGTTTAGGCGAACAGCTAACACTTAGAAATTCTAAGGCATTTTCTAGGCGCATGGACTACTGTGCGGGCGCATGAACATTCACTTAGACTTTAAAGCCTATTTTTCAGGCGTATGAGCCCCATTTGGGCGCATGACCATACTTAAAATCTTTCTAAGGTAAAAACTTAGGCCTATTGGCCCTGTTTGGGTGCATGAACACCAACATATATGTTTCTAACATATTTTTCAGTACCAAACATAATCTTAGCATGTTTAAAGCCTTACACTATCATTTTAAGCCTTAATTTAGTGTACACAATCACAACACATTAACATACAAGCATTAAAACATACAATTATACATACAACTTTTATAAAAACTATTTACATGCATTTGTAGCCTCGTAAAACGTTTAAAACATGTAAAACATAGGATCTAGAAACACACCTTAGCTGCTTTCAAGCTCAAACTCTTTGACTTGAACTTTTCCAAAGAATTCTAAACACCTAGATGTGTCTAAAACACACAAACCCAAACACACATACACATAAGAACATATATTCTCAGTTCCTTAGTGAAAACACAAACAAAACCGAGCTAATTTTGCAACAAATGCTTACCTTGTTGAAGAACAACATCTTTCTCTCTCTATAACCAAAGAGAAATCTGCTTTCTCTCTCTAAATGTTCGAAGCAGTTGGTGTGCAGAAAGTGTGGGCGGCCATGCCACATTTTAAACAAAATAATAATATTATTTTGTCCTATTTACACTTTAACCTCTCTACTTGTGCTTCTTTTCTTCTTCTTGCAAAATATCTTTCTTTTCTCTTTTTCTCATTTCTTTTCTTTATTTTAATTGACTAAAATTTTCAGGTGTTACATTCATCCTTAAGCTTCAAAAGATCTTCAACATAGCTTCAGAAGTGCATCTTTGTCTTTGGAAGTCTTTATTCAGTTGAACTTAAAATCTTCTAAGTGTAGTTTTGGTTGCACCAGCGTTATCTGATCCAACAAATTCACCCTAGGCTGATGCTAGCAAAACTTCATTCCCTTCTTTTTCTCAAAACTTTCAACACCAAGGAAAGGAGGTATTTGTCAGTCTTCTTGTTCTTTCCTGAAGTGGTGCTGAGAAGTTTGTACAAGTCATTTGTAGATAGGAGATCCAATCTATTGCTATGGATGACATGTAACCTTTGCTTTGGTCCTCAGAAGAGAGTTAGTTGATGGGAATTGTAGTCATATTCCTATCTAACTATGGAATCTAAAGTAGGGCCTTCAACCATTTGAAGGAATGAACTTCCTTTAGTAGTGGCACCCTCTTCTTCTTTCTTTCTTTCTCAACTTCAACTCCTCTTCAGTTCTTGCTTTCTTGGTTAGCTTAGCAAGATGAAGGTTACTTAGGTGATTTCTGATGTGAGCAACTACTTAGGAGTTTGAGGGATTAGAAAATGGTTTCTCTGCTAACTCAGCAATGTCAAATCTTCTTGAGTGTAGCAAAGATGGTGTGTCAAGTCTGTTGACTTCACCATTCTCCCTTTCCACAACAAAGTTGTGAGAAGGTTCATCAAACCTCCACTGGACAATTTCTTCTTAGGAGTGAGGGGCATGTTTGGCAGTTTGTCTGCTTTCCTGGTGTCGAGTGAAGTCATTAATCTTCTTCTTATCTTCTTCTCTTCTTCCTTGAGGGAGTCTGAGTTTGTTGCTAAGAGCTAAAGAGCTTGGTCCAGCGTTCCCCAGGGCAGATCTAGGAATGCATCTCTTATGAGGGAACATGAAGAGCTATCAATGTATCTCAGTCTTATGGACTCTTCTTCACACGAGATGTCACTCAGGGTTGTACAGTTAGTGAGCTTCCTTTTGATCTCCTTAAGTTCCTCTAAGGTCAGATGCTTAGATGGTTTAGAGGATGGCTGGGGTAATGGTTGGGTTTTGGGTTGTGTTTTGGGTTTTAGGATGAGTATAGGTGGTGGTTGTTAAGAGGCAATGAACGAGGGTGGAGTTAAGGCTAATGTTGTAGGTTTAGGAGTGTAAGGTTCAGTAGTGGGTTCAGTTTTGATGGGGAAGGGAAGAGGTGTAGGCTTAGGTTTTGTTGGTTCTGGTTTGGATGTTGGTTTGGGTACCATCCTCTGTAGACCTTGAGCTTGATATACCTCCTTCCTTCTTCCCAAGTGAATGTCAGCCTTGATGTCATTGATATGTCACTGTAGGGTCTTTTCGGTCATGGGACCTACTTGCCTGCTTGTGAAGCCATGGGACCTAAGATAAGCCTTCATCCAGGCTTTGTCTCCCACCTTCGTGGCAGTCGTAAGTTAGGCATCCTCCTCCTTCTTCTTCCTTTCCTTCAACCTTTCTTTGGTAGCTTTCTTCCTCTCTTTATTGATTTGATCTTTGATTTGATCTTGTTCTTATTGAAAGAAACAAGATCGTCTCATTTTCATGAGGAATCAGCTTCTTCTGAGAATAGCCCCTAAGGCTAACCTCTCCAACCTCTGCCCTTTGCTCTAGCTCATCTTTCATTCTCCTCTTCTCTTCCTCTTCGGCCAACCTTGCTGCATCCTCTTCGGCCAACCTTGCTGCTTCCTCTTTCTCCTTTTGCAGTAGGGTTGCCTTTTTCAGCTTTACAAGCTCACCAAGTGGGAGTAGAAGTATTTCTTCATTATCCACTCCTAGGCTGATGAGCCTATCTATCACCTACACTCTTCTTCTGTTGTTGATAGACTCTTAAGTTCCTGCTACCTTGTTGCTTGCAGCTAAAAGTTTCCCACTGTCAAGTCAACCTTTCCTTTTCAGCTTCTCCAACCTTTCTTCTTCTAGAGGCTTTTTAGTAGTCATCTTCCTTTTTCCTTTAGGATTTGAGGAAGATTTAGATTTTGGAGATTCTGGCTTGGATGACTCAAGTTGGGGAGAGTGGGGTTGATCTTGTTATGCTTGAGAGAGAGGGGGGTTTTGATAAAGTGCTCACTGTTTACCTTATAGGCTAGATCAAGGATAGCCTCTATGATAAGCAGACAATCAAAGTTGACAATTCAATAATCCCTTTCGTAGTTTGAATTTCTGCTTCGGAAAAGATTGGAATAGCACTACTTGTCCCAACTAAGTCGGTTACTGGGCCATCAGTCCTTATTTTCCATTCAAAGTCAATCTTGGGTTCAATAAGGACCTGAGGTTATAACAACATCAGGTGTGGGTTGTTCAAGTGAGGAGCTTATGAGATACTTGGTTAAGAATATGTGGAGATCAATAAGCATCCTAGGGTCCACTTGAATTGTTATAGGAGGTGGCTGAGGGAAGATAGTTGTAGAGTGTTATTGTGTAGGGTAGAATGAAGATTGGGTTGAGATGGCTAAGATAGGTGCCTCATGACTTTGACTCTGTACATTCTCCCCCTTTTTGATAGTATCATCTTGAGAAGTGGATAAGCTATAGGAAGAGCTTAAAGAGACTTGAACAGGTACATGCCTAACAGACTTCTTAATATGTGTCTCAGCTAGTTTGGCCTTGAGATTTTGAATCTCAAGTTGCTGAGTGGAAGTCCTATCTTCTAAAGTCCTAACCTTGAATTCAAGGTTTGAGACTTTAGAAAGAAAGTACTGAATGATGAGTTACAAACTTCCTTCATCTTCTTTTGATGAATCATGGGGAGATGAGATAACATACCTAGTATGTTCATCATCATCACCAGATGTGGTTTCTTGGCACCCTGGTTTCCCTTGCATGCTGATGTCTCTTTCAGAGATATCAATTGGCAAGGTTGCCATAGACTCAGTCTCAGTTATGTTACCACTGTCCTTAGAGGTCAATGAGACACTCTTAGTAGTGGCAACCGAGTCTACATGAGTCCCCTTAACACATGTGGGACTCACCTCAGTTTGGCTTAACTGATGTGGGCTAGAAATCAAAGGCTCCCTGGGGCTCAGTTGATCTGGAGAGTGGTGTGGTACATCAACATCATGGACCTGATAAAACATGAGATCTTCATCGATTGGATTAATAGGTCAGTAAAGGATATAGAAGTTATGCCTAACGACCTGGGACCTTGGTCAACATCTAGTGGCATTAAGCCAGTGATGTGGTTGTCCCTTATTGGCTGCCCAGGGGAGTGTTGGGACTCACCCTGAGGGCTTAAATCTTAGGATTGGGCTCATCAGGTTTAGACTGAGGAGACTTAATGCTGATAGTGAGGTCAATTGTGGAGGATGGTTGGACCTCTTGTAAGGCCCTTGATCTCAGGAACCCACACAGTTGGTCATTCACAGCATAACAACATTTAAAACATCCACGCAAGTAAAAATTGTAGAGGAAATTTCTGTAAATCGAATTCATCATGACATAATTAAAAGAAAAAAAAGTTAACATTGTCTTAAGTACATCAAACAAATATAACCCTCCTCTGTCAATTGCTTGCAAGGCTTTACTTTATAAAGGTACACGTTATGAGCTCAATAACATTTCTTTAAGTTTCACTTACATCTTTAGTCATACATATACTTATACGTGATAGGAAATAACTCTTAGTCTATATATTCACATTTCATCAACAATAGGAAGTATACAATATAACCGACCCTCCGCAGGACAGCGGTGGTTCGGGGTGGCAGCCCCTGATAGCGGGGTTCTAGGGGCAACAACCCCTAGTGTGGTCGAAGGAGCAACGCCCCTGGCTAGGGCTGTGCTGCGCGGATAGCGTGAAAATTTTTTATTTAAAGAACTTTATATAGCATATTTTGTTATAGGAAAAAATTATTTTCTTGTTAAAACCTCTTGAAAACTTTACGTTGAAAATCTTAGGTTTACTATGCATAATAGCCCCAAAACATGAAAAAACTTGTAAATAAGGGGATCTAGAACTCACCTGGTCGATAAGTAACCTTGCGTCTAAGTTACCTAGCCTATGATCAGGTCACACGGTCTGCATAATAGTTAACACACAAATAGGTCATTCTCTACATAGTTTCGCCAGCAATTTCGCTGGTAGTTTCGCTGTTAGATTCGCTATTAGTTTCACTGGCAGTTTCGCTGCCAGTTTCACTGGCAGTTTCGCTGCGCGCACGACAGTTTCGCTGCCAGTTTCCCATTGCAGTTTCGCTGCCAGTTGCGCCCAACTTTTGTTGGAATTTCCTAGGATTGCAAGATCTACTGGTCAACCTAAGCAATAGCAAAGTTACCAGCGAAACTATATTTTCTAGCAAACTATAGTTTCGCTGGAACTTCTCTTAGTTTCGTCCGGAGAACTACTAGTTTCACTGATCGGGCTCACAGTTTCACTGGATGTATAAAAATGACGAACCAGCCCGTTTTTAACCCAAAATCTTAACTTTCTACGTCCAAAACCTTGGTTTTTCATCCATGAAACTATATCTAAGCATTTTACATGATTTCATACGTAAAAATTTGACCTTTACGTGATTCTTGTAACTTTTCCAACCCAAAACCCTAGTTTTCAGATCTGTTCTAAAAAGGATGTTTGGGGGATGATTCTTACATGAGATCCTTGCTACTTCTTCATTGTTTGATGCCCCAATACTCAGGTATTCAACCCTTAATCCACCAAGCTTCCAACCTTGATCTTTCCTCACTTTCTCTCTTTACTCTCTCTAAAATCCTTGTTGCTTTGGTTGCAAGTGTGTGTGTTATGGTGCCTGATTAGGGTTGCTTAAGGGTGGTAATGGGATCTTAAGCCCATCTATCAATTAATCTATGGATCCAATTACGTCCATAATCCATATATATAAATATAAATCTATGTATATTCATCTCCCGACTTGACCCCGTTATTACTAAGTTGATTGCTTCGATATTTCGGGGCGTTACAAGTCTCCCCCCTTATTTATGTTTCGTCCATGAAACCTGTCTAGTCGTTAAATAGATCGGGTTATTGATGTCTCATTTCCTCCTCGGATTCCCATGTGGCATCTGACACTTTTTGGTGTTTCCATTGTACCTTGACTTGTCTAATCACTTTATTTCTTAACTGCTTCACCTTTCTGTCCAAAATAGTGACCGGCTACTCCATATAGTTTAGCTTTCCATCCACTTTAATATCATGGAGAGGCACAACCATCACATCATCAACCAAACACCTCCGTAGATGCGACACATGAAAGGTAGGGTGAATCCCACTTAACCCTTCTGGAAGGTCCAGCCTGTTAGCTCCATCCCCATCTCGTGCTAGTATCTTAAATGGTCCAATAATCCTGGAACTCAATTTCCCCCTCTTCCTGAATAGGATAATTCCCTTCCATGGTGACACCTTTAACATTACCCTATCACCCACTCTGAATTCTATTGGTCTCCTCCTTTTATTGACATATGATTTCTGTGTATCCTTCACAGATCTCATAAAAGCCTTGATTTTCTCTAACTTTTTCATAGTGGCTTCTACAAAATCTAAACTTCCCAAATCCTTTTGTCCGATGTCACCCTAATAGACTGGAGTTCTGTTTCGTCTCCCGTACAACATTTCATATGGAGGCATTTTGATACTAGCATGATAGCTATCGTTGTACGAAAATTCTTCTAATGGTAGATGGATATCCTAATTACCACCAAAGTCCATAACACATGCTCATAGCATGTCTTCTAGTGTCTGTATTGTTCTTTCAGACTGACCATCGGTCTGCAGGTGGTAAGCGCTACTGACATGCAACCTTGTCCCCATCTCTTCGTTAAACCTCCTCCAGAATTTAGAGGTAAACCACGTGTCTCTATCTGACATAATCGATACAGGCATATCATGTAGTGCAACTATCTCTCTAATGAACAACTCCGCGAGCTTCTCTGAACTGATTGCTTCCTTGATAGGTAAGAAATGAGCACTCTTAGTCAACCTGTCTACTATTACCCAAATTGCATCATTACCCTTGGTTGTACGCTGTAACTTAGTAATACAATCCATGGTAATATGTTCCCACTTCCATTCCGGCACCTCCAATGGTTGAACATATCCATAAGTGTAACACCCAAAAATTTCTAATCAAATAACAAGGAAAGAAAAGTATTTTGAAAGAAATAAAAAGCAGCCAAAGTGGAGGGTTGTAAGTGTAAAAAGGACAAAACATTATTATTTTATGTTTTAAAAGGGGATGGCCGCCCATAACATCCCATCCCATCTGATTTTTTGACAAAAGAAGAAGAGAAAAAGCAGAAACCGAAGTTTCTCTCGGTTGTTCAAGAAGAAGAGGCTGAAATCTTCAAAGGTAAGCAAGATTTAGTATAATTAAGTTTGGTTTTAAGGATTTTGACCATGTAACCGAAATATACATATTCTTATGTGTCTATATGCTTTTGGGTATGTGTTCTTGGTGCTTAGGTGCTAGAAACATCAAGATTTCATTATTTTGAGAGTGTTATGCTTGGAAGCTGCAAAAGGTGAGTTTCTAGACCCTAGTTTTACATGTTTTTAAACTTCTTTGGGGCTGAAAATATGTTAAAAACATATGAAAAGGGTGTTCATGCGCCCAAACAAGGCCCATGTGCCTGGTAAATTGTGTTAGAAATATTAAGTATAGGCTCATACACCCAAACAGTATCCCATGCGCCCGAATAATGCCTTAGAGTTTCTAAGTGTAGGTTCATGCGCCTGAACAGTAGTTCATGCGCCTGAGGTTTGGGCTGAAATGACCAAGTGTAGGATGAAGCCCTCAAATAGTGCCCATGCGCCCAAAAGGCGCATATGCCTAAGTGTTAAAGTGGCTAAGTGTAGGCTGATACGCCTACATTGTTGAGAGAAACGCCTAAACAAGGCTGTTGCACCCAAATAATTCCTAGGCGCCCAACACTTAGAAATTTTTTTTGAATTTTAAGGAAAAAACAGAATTTTAGGGTTTGACCCTAGCTTGACTTGTGGGCTGTTTTGGACTATTCGAAGCATGAATTAGCGAGGGTTTATGAGTAGAATATGCATGATGTGATGATGAATGTATTATATGCATATGTATATGAGTTGTTATCTTTTATTAGCTTTCAAAACGTATTTATATTATAATATAATACACGTTAAGTATTATGTTATTACTTTACGTAATGTGATGAATGTGTGAATGAACGTAAAGTATAACGTAATGAAGAGAAAGATAACAAAGATGAAAAGTAAAACGTAATAAAAGAAAGAAAAGGCTTGAAAGCAGAAAGAAAGAAGGATTACAACTCCTTGAGAGTTGGTAGCTCAACTGTGTGTATTATAACTTACGATTTTAACCCATGAGGGTTCACACACAGGGGGATCAGTCTAGGTGACTAAACCCATAGTACGAAACGGGATCCTTGTCATTCGACCCCGGGCTTTGTGCTAATATATGATACAGCTTTGTGCTAGCTAGAAAAGGGGCTTTGTGCCTAGAATGGTGGCTTCAGGCCACGGGCTTCATGCCAATTAGTAAAGGAGCTCCATGCTTGGAATGGCGGTTTTGGACCGCGATGGGGGAAAAGTCTAACAGGATCTAGAATTAGTACGAGACGAGCAATATGATAAAGTATGAAACGAATGAAGTAATGAAGTACGAAATGAACGTTAAGGAAAGATAATGATAAAGTACAAGACGAAAGTTAACGAAAGATAAGGATGAAGTACGAAACGAGTAATAATGAATGAAATAATAAAATACGGAATGAACGAACACGTACGATAACAAATGAACATGTGTGATAGTAAAGAAAGTGTTATGGAAAAGAGTATTTTTACGTATGAAACGTATAAAGTATTTTGATACTAGTAAAACTAGAACTCATTCAGCAACGTTGACTTTTATGCATTTTTTGTTGACAAATAAAGGTTGCTGAGGATGGCATGCAGGAAGGCTACTTGGCAGGGCAAGACTGACATCCGTTCACGCATGTTATTATTGTTGTTTTGTAATGCAATCAGCGAAAGTTTCTTTTGTAGTTGAATAATGTTGTATTGCATAACAACAATAATTATTAAGAAAATGGATGGTTTTTGTTAATGACTTCTTCTTTGATATTTTATGAAATGTATAATAATATGTATGTCTAGTGTTATGAATGACCAACTGTGAGGTGCCCAGAAACGGGGCCTTACAATAAGGTCTTTGGTGCTCAGCCTTCACTTGTAGGCACGTTAGGCATTTATTTACATATGCAACCACATCTCTCTTCATCCTAGGCCACCAATAATCTTTATTCAAATCAAGGTACATCTTATTTGCTCCTGGGTGTATTGAGTAGTGAGTCGTGTGTACTTCATCAAAAATTTCTCTTGTAAATCTCCATACCTTGGAATCCATATCCTACCATAAATGGCCTTCACGCCCAATGTGTTATCAATTAGATCATCGACCCTTCCCACCACCCGTTCTTTCTTAATTTGGGGTTCTTTCAAGGCTTCCACCTGAGCTTCGCTTATCAACCTTATAACATCTAGGGCACTACAAATTGGCACGCCTTCACTCGAATTGGTTCATATCCTTCCTTTCGGCTCAGGGTATCGACTACCACATTTGCCTTACTTGGGTGGTAATAGATTTCAAAATCATAATCCTTTATCAGCTCCAACCACCTTCTTTGTCTCATATTTAGATCTTTCTGCTCAAAGAAGTATTTTAGAATTTTGTGATCGGTGAATATAGTGCACTTAGTTCCATACAAATAATGTCTCCATATCTTTAATGCGAACACCATTGCTACAAGTTCCAAATTGTGAACAGGGTGGTTGACCTCCGTGTCCTTTAACTATATGGATACGTAAGCTATAACCTTTCCTCTTTGCATCAACACACATCCTAACCCACAGTAAAAGGCATCGAAGTATGCCGTTAGGTCTTCATCTCCTTTCGATAAGGTTAGTACATGCGCTTTGGTTAATCTGTCCTTTAATTCCTGGACTGCATCCCCTGGTCCTTTCTATTGGTCCGTTGATGATAAAAAACATTGCTAATGATGATAAATGACAACCAAATACCACTGAAACAACAATCTAAAGAATAATCTATCAATGAGTTTCAAAATAGAACCATATTACCCAAATAAGAATCAAACAAACAAGGCTCAATAATAAGAAATGATGATTCCAGCCTAAATACACAATAAGAACAGTAATGCAGAAGTATATTCTCAAACTAGGGTTGTGCAAAACTTGCAAAAACAGATTACAAAGTTTCATATGTATAGTTAACATATTTTCGCTGACAGTTTCGCTGGGTAGCGAAACTGTCCTGATCAATACCTTAGATTCACCCGGCTGCGAAACACAGTTTTGTTAGGTGATCTAAGTCAGCTGACTTCTAGTGAAACTATAGTTTCGCTGGTAGTTTCGCTGGGTCAGTTGAAACTATTACAAAAATAAATAGATTGGCCTCAGTCCTTGTTTCAGCTCCAGCTCCTGCTTTAATATGATTTTCATATAGAATCTTAAGGTCTTCATCTCTAAACAAAAACACCTTAATAGGATCAAACAATCTAATCTCCCGATCACCCTTAATCTTTATCACTGATTCTCCAGTATTATTGTCATAAAACCATTTGACAAAATCTTTTAGCATTGGGGGAAGTGGATTGGGCACACATGCTCTGTTAACAATATTTGCAGCCTTTAATTTCAACATGATCTTGCCTTTGCATGTGGCCCAATCCAAGTCCTTCTTGGACCTCCTTCTCTCGGGATTCATGTAACCAAAGGCTTTAAAATTTTCGTTTAGACCCTTCTTAATCTCTTTCTCCAACATCATTGCCCTCTCACTAGTATCAACATTTATCAATGGGATCTCAGGCAACCTCCTTAAATCCCACCTGGGCAAGGTCTTAAATGCCTTCCTCTTGTTCAGATAATAAATCTTGCCACCTTTTCTCTTAGTCATGAACTATTTGAGCTAAGCATTGTATTTCTATCTTATGATTTTCTTATCAGCATCCTTCTTGCTAGCCTCCTAAATGTTTTAGAACAAGGGAGTGGGAGTTATCTCCTTTAGTTCCTTCTCTTTTTCAAACCAGGCTTCCTAAGCCAGGTCAATCACCTTTCCTTCTATCAACCCTGTTTGGGCTACATATGTCACTGGCCTTTCGTACACCTCATAATACTCAGGTTCAGAGCTATAATTAACAAGCTGCTTATCATCATCTTCTTCTTCATCAACTAGCCTTATTTCAGGCACTTTCCCTTTATCTTTTTCACCCAAGTTCACGTGCACGCCCTCTCTAGTCAGATCTTTATTAATATCAAACCTCAAGTTAAATTCAGCCTCAGATATTTTTACTCCACCAACATTCACCTCTTTCTCAACACTACTTCCTCCAGTACCTATATCAACATCCCCACCCCTTTCACCCATATCATCAGCTCCAGCTTCACTGGAGTCAACATCAAACACTGGATCTGCAGCTCACTCAGGTCCTCTCCTGCCCTAAATGATCCTCTAACATTTAGGAACTCATACTTGGAGGTATCAGTAAGAACTTTCAATTCAACTTTAGATCTTTGATTTGGCAGGCCGACCGCTGCTTTCAGCTCGTTTAGCTCTTTAAACACAGTCTTTAACAATTCTCGTTAATCCACCGCTATCTTCTTTAAGCCTTCAATCACGACATCCATTTCCTTCTCCCTTATCTCTTGATTCACCAACTTAGTCTTTATCATGCTGAGTTTATTTGCCACTGAAGCACTCACGTTCCTAATCACATCTTGATCCAGCTCAGACCTGACATCTTTCCTACCAGCATGTTCTGTAAATGCCTACTGCCTGTGCTTTGTTCTCCTCTTAGACACATTTGCTGGTTCACTTTCCTCAGCGCTTTTCTTACTCCTCTTCTCTTTCTGAATTCTCACCTCCTCAGCCACCTCTTCAACTTCTTCTTCAAAAACATATTCCTTTTCCTTTGCATATCTCTTCCTTTTCTTTATTGCTTCTTCTCTCTATTCTCTGTTTTCCTTAGCGTTCTTGTTCTCAGTTTCAACCAGCCTTTGAATATAGTTCCACCTCTCGGCTGGATACATATTCTCCAACAGATAAATGATCTTACCAATGAAGTCGGGTCTAATTACCGAACAATCAGCAAATATCCTCGTGTTTATTTCTGCCAGCCTTTTGATTTCACCATGTCTTGGCATATTTGGAATAAGATCATCAATCAACATCTGGATAAACCTTGTGTTAGGACCGTGTACGTACCAAGTACTAACTGATTCAACGTGTAACCTAATCAAATAGTACGGAATCCTAGTTGATTGGCGATCCAATTAGTGAGAACGAAACCCCGGATCAATCTAACGATAGAACAAATGTTAAGAATGATTAGAAAACGATATGGAACGAACTATGAACTTGGATGGATGAAATAAAACTCTCTGGACGGCTAGGGTATGATAGAATTCAAAGTGTTTTTTTTCACGAATTGTGTGGTATTTATAGGTTTCAGTATACAGTCGTACGACTGAGCCATTAGCATGGTTCAGTTGTGCGACTGAGCCATACGATTTGTTCATGCGCACGATTGAAACATACACTTGGTCCAATCGTGCGACTTCACTACTTCATCAGTCCTCCAGTCATAATGCCACCATTTGAAGTGAGGCGTGAAGTCTTGTAGCATTCTTCTTAATGGAATCCTTGTCATAGTCTGGGGAGGTATCCACTTCAGAACAACTTTCGGTCTTCCTGAAATGGGATCAATAGCAGTTTTGCTCACGAGCCTCCTTGGTTGTTGGGGTTTGAAGTTCACCCACTTAGTATGATATTCCTTCCTTAAAGCCCTTTCAAACCATCCTGACATCTTTCTTGGGTCAACATAAAGCAGATCTAAACTTGCTAATTTGTTCAGCTTAAAACCTGGTAAAGTCTTTAGATCACGAGGATGTCTAAAGTACTCTATCCCTTTTTCTCTTTTCACACCATACATATTTAAGTCATCAAAGTAAGCCCAGCTGATGATTTTCCCAGAGACCTTCTGATGCCTTTTGACTTTATACAACTTAGTGTAAGCATTCTGTTTTAGTGGCTCACGCTGGTTCCTCATTTCAGCTAGACAAGCAGCCCACTCAGCTTTTCTTTGCTCAACATCAGCATCATAAGCTTGAGCTGTTTTCTCTATCAATTCTTTCTGAGTGACCTACTCATTTACTTTGTCGATGGTTTCACTGTCAAACATCTCACCTAAATCAGGTAAGGCATCTCTGTCTTCATTAGTATACTGAGGGTAGTAGTCAGATGTAACATCTTCAATCTCCACCTCATCTACACCATGTAGTTCCTCATCGCTGATAACGTTTACTTCTGGTGCGTCTTTGACGATCTCATCGGGGTTTAGCCTGAACATTTCTGCAATCTATTCATCTGATCGGTCATGGATGATCTCCCCCTTTTCTAGTGCATAACTCACCGATCTCTTGACAATCCCTTGCAAATCAAGAATCATGGTAAACTGCATCTTGATTTGCTGGAGGGGTGTGACATCGTGTTCATCGATCTGGTGAGATGTATCAGCTAGATGAAGTTATCAACATAACAAAGTGTAAAAGACATCATTGCAATTCAAATAACTTGACATTCATTTTCCTTGATTTAAATACATTTCAATACATATGATTTCAAATTACACAAACAAGCTAATCATTACTTGAATCCTTATCTTGACGATCTTTCTCGTGAGGAGCTGAGGATGATGCTCCCTGAATATGGTTCTTTTTGTTATTCTCTCCCTATCAGATTGCTAAGAAGTTGGAGCTTTGCCTTCACCCTCAGGTTGATCTTCATTTTCATTGTCATCCTTGTCCTTTTCCTCATCTGTCTCATTTACATCAACCTCATCATCATCATCATCATCATCAGACTCATCATCACTAGAGTCGTTATCATCATCATCTCCATCACCTTTGATATTCAAAGGATCATCCTTCCTTCCTTTCAGTCTTAGCATAATCTTCTTGTTTTTCTTCTCTAAATCCTCAATCTTCTTGGTGGATGCTAGTACCAGCTAATTCTGAGTCTGAAGAGCCTTATGTGCTCAAACCAAGGCACGCTCATGAGCATCGTTTCTCTCAGTCAGCTTGGTGATCTGCTGTCCTTGTGCTATATTAACTGCCATCAGTTGGCTGATCTGGGTGGACTTGAGATCATCCGTAGCTAATAGCTTAAGTACCAACCTGTTAAGGCTGGCTAGCTGTTCCTCCAGACCAAATGTGGGTAATGGGGAACTGTGACGTGGGGGTACTTGATGGATTGAGGTGCCGGCTTGTGAGGTTGATGGGTTGGTTGTAGAGGTTGTGTAAACAGGTGTGGGAATGGGTACGGTTTGTGTAGTGGTGATTGGGATGGTGGTAATGGGTGGTACTGTGGTAGTAGCACTGGATGTAGCTGGAGAGGTGTGTGAGGGCAAGGAAGAGCTCATCAATACTAGTCTTTGGCGCTTACCCATTTTATAGGAGACCTGGCCATTCTCTTCAGTCTGGAGGTAGAGGGAGTCGCAGGTTCCTTTCCCTTTGAGGTAGGCTGATTGGGTGTGTAGGATGGATCAGCCTCCTCTGTATCCATCCCATCTGCTTTCCTTTATCGCACACCCACCGTCTCTGTACCTTTGTCAGTGGTGACCCATTTACCTCCCACCTGCAAAACTAGAGGCTCCTCCTCTGAGTCTCCTTCCTCCTCTCCCAAATCAAAGTTCCCAAAGTTCTCAATGATGGGGATGTCTTGGTTTATGGCACCCTGTTCAAACCCTCCAGCACCAGATGGTCCACCCTGCTGAGTGATTGGATCTGAAGTGAATGTCTCAGAAGGTCAGGATTGGTGTGATGCTTCACCACTACCCCTTGACCTTTATCATGGTCATCATCATCATCATCATCCTGATCGTCATCAGGAATCACTATGTTCTCAACATCAGAGTCACTGTCCCTGTGATGCCATCTCTTTACCTTTAGGGCAACATAGTCTGCCCTCGCCAAATGTCCAAATAATTGTCAAACTGGGGGTTCAATGGCTTTTCCCCATAGACTTTCATCCTTCCCAGTGTCATGTCGTCCATCACCTCGAGAATGATCTCGTCATCTTTGTGCTTTGGCAAGTTGGGAAGCTTCTCATCGATCATCATCTGGAGGAATTGTGGATACATACAGAAGCTTTCCTTCCCTTTCATCTCGATGTTCTCCCTCAAGTAGACGAAGAACATCTTGGAGAAGCTAAATAGATGGTTCAGAACTAGCGCCACAAATGCATTCTGGATCTGATCACTGAGCTCATCGAATGCGCCTTGACGTGAAGCAATGCACTTGAGAATCATGTGAGCTAAGTACTTGAAGGGTGGGCACATGTTTCTCTTGTTAAGTACACCAACATTGATGTCACCAGCGTACTTAACCTCAGAAAGCACCCACACAAAACTAGGGGATGTAGTTTCGTCGGATGATCCTCATGTCACCAAAGCTGAATACCCTACGTATATCGTCTTCACCAATATCAATGGCCTCGCCAAAAATCGAGCACCGGATGCGATAAGGCTCAATTGAGCGGTCCACCATAGTATTCTCCCAGAATGCTTGCTATAGGGATCTGTAAGGTGTGCATGCTGTAGAGATAGCTCTGTGAATACTAGATCGCTTTAGGAACTCAATAATTCCCACGAACTTAGCTATATTCCTTGAGGTCATGTTCAGGTAAGCACAGATGCTGTGCTTGGTGCTCACCGTCCACCGCTTTGCCATTTCACTATAACATAAGAGACAAACACCCAATCAACACCCTTAAATCAGTTTAATACATAAGATTACTTGACTTTGAAACTAATCATATGTAGCTGGTTCAATCATACGATTAACCAATATGAGTGAAGTCAGTCGTATGAATGAGCATGCGACTGAGCTTAATCGCACATTTAGACATCCGATTGACTTGTTCGTGCAAATGAAGTACCGATTGGTTCAATCGTGCGATTGAATCATACGAACGGTTCAATCGCGCGATTGAAGTTCATCCGGATGTCCAGTCGTGTACAGACGGTTAGTGTTCCCGAAATATTGATTTTGGTCAATTAGTCATCAAAACCGGGTGTTTTAGGTGTCTTTAGAGGCGTCTCATCCCGACAAAGCACTGGGTATTGTTTAATTTGACTTTGATACTCTTTTTGTGGTTATTTTGATGGATCCATTCTCGGTTTTTATAAAAATCACACAAGTTAGAGTAAGAACCGATTATATACTCAATGTAACATGATTTTATCCTCCAACTACCTATAATCAAGCAGTGAAAAGTTAGTGAACGTGCAAAAAGTCTAGATCACATAGAAATTTTGAAAAAGGTGCCACTCGTTTGTTGTTATTTTTAAAGATTTTAAAACAGGTGAATGGGTCAAGACCGACTGAGCCTCTATTTATACCCTCAGAGATTTCAATCGTGCGACTGAACCTGATCGTATGTTCCATTCGTGCTAATGGAGTCCAGTCGTGTGACTGGTTCATACTCATGCTTCCAATCGTGTGATTAGGTCATACTTTTGATCCAGTCATGAGATTGGCCCATACTCTTGATCCAATCGTGTGAATGGGCCTGCTCATGGTTCAATCGTACGACTGGGCCATATTCATGGTTCATTCATGTGACTGGGCCGTACTCATGGGTTTGACTTAGTCAGGCTTAGTTTTGCACATAGTTACTATAAATGTAACTTTCTTGCACACGTAGTTAAATCTTGTCCCATAGCCCGACATTGACACATTGCACACATAAATAAAACTGAAAAACTTGAAATTTTAAAATGAAATAAGACATATTTTTATAATATTCATTTTGGAATGGTTGAAAACACATTCTAATCATTTAGAGTTTATCTCCCCCTGAATAGAACAGCTTAAGGCATTTATTTCATTTCAAGAAAGATTCAAACAGTCAAAACTCAATTATTTGGAACCTTTTGTAGATATATCTATGGCAGAAAATATTTTATGTACAATTCACAGAATCTCTTTCATTTAAGAGTCAATAACACCAACAGGAAATCATGCTGGAACAGTTATGTAGCACACTTTGATTTTGAACAACAAGAGATGCAGCCACAACAATTGTCAGTATGTTTGTCCACTTAAATTCACACACAGATTTTTGACATACATCAGTGATTTTCAGGTGAATTAGATAAACAAGTATTTATGGATCGCACTGGTATATAGTAATCAATCTTCCTCAGGAGATTTTTGAGCGGTCTTGTGGTCAAGAAAAGACTGTTCTAAGAGCTTTCAAAGAGATGCAAAGCCTCAGGTCAGTGCCATCGCACAGCAGAGAGGCGCAAACAACAATGAATTCTTAGAACATATAGGTTATGCCGGGCCTCAGGTCAGTGCCATTGCACAGCAGAGAGGCGCAAGACCTATCGTCTCATTAGAGCAATACAATTTGTTATTTAATACAGCAATGACATTTGTCATCAACTTGATTACATTTAGCTCTTATTTTGATGCTTTATGACATCAGTGATATGCATCGCTCTGTTTTGGGTCGTTTGCACACATTTGTGGCTTTCATTTGCTTCTCACCCTTTATTGGAACTTGATTAACTGTGCAGACCAGTGTTACAATGGGAACCCACAACTTGTTGATTGATTTAGTTTATGTGAGTCACCAATGACGTCTACTAGTCTATTGTGTTGAATCTACCGACACATCGTATAATGGACTAGCAACCCCCTAGATCTACTTTTTCCATGTAACCACGATAACAGACTAGCTTACTATCATTTTTCAACTCATTTGGCGTTGACATCTCAGATTTATCACATTCTATGGTTTTACATTTATCAAAAAAATGTAGAAACAAAAATCTTTTTGGTGTCCCAATTAATTCTATGCCTGTGTACAATCATTTTCCATAGCATTGAATTGCTTTCTTAGAGTTGTTGTCTTTGCCTATCATCTTACCTGTCCTTTTCTCCCCCCTTTTTTTCCAAAAATTCTCCCCCCAAAATATTAAAATAGAAAATATTTTTGTGATTTAATATTTTTAGATGCGAGAAAAGAAAATAAAAGAAAATAAAAAAAATTGAAAAAGACTGAAGATACTTTATCGGACTACTAACTTGATTCCTCAGGAATCACATCTTCTTTGTTTTTGATGCCATTAATCTCTAATAGATAATAAAATCTTGGTTTGTCAAACGGTTTTGTATAGAGGTCAGCGCGCTGAAAATCCATGTTAATTTTAATCACATCGATTAAATGTTTTTCAAAGTAGTCGCATATGAAGCGATACTTTATTCCGATGTGTTTAGTTTTAGGATGTTGTACCGGATTTTTAGTGACAGCTATGGCAGCAGAATTATCAACAAAAATAGGAGTGTTAGTAAATTGCAAACCGTAGTCTCGTTTTTGCTATTGAATCAAAATGATTTGAGCACAGCAGTTTACAACATCAACATATCCAGCCTCACATGTTGACAGAGCAACCGAAGTCTGCTTCTTGCATTCCCATGTGACTAACCGCCTCCAAAGAATTGACACCCCGCAGATGTTGACTTATAGTTCATCTTACAGACACCATAATCCGAGTCACTTTATGCAGTAAGTTCAAAGTCATCATCATAAGGATACCACAACCCCAGTGTAGGTGTACCCTTCAGATAACAGAAAATCCGTTTCACTCTAATAAGATGATTTACTTTTTCGATTGACTGATATCTTGAGCAGAGACACATGGCGTTCATGATATCAGGTCGAGAGGCCGTGAGATACATGAGAGATTGGATCATCCCACGATACATGGTGGCGTCCACCAAATCCCCTTTTCATCAGGTGCCACATCGTGGTTCGTGGCAAGAAGGGTACCGGCAACAGTGACATTTTTGATGTCAAACTGACTTAGAATATCTCCAACATACTTAGTCTGATGCAGAAAGATGCCAATAGATGTCTGATCCACCTGTAATCCCAGAAAGAACTTCATTTCTCCCATTGCACTCATTTCAAATTCGGCTTTCATTACTGCTTCAAATTCTTTGCATAAGTCTTCGTTTTTGGAACTGAAGATTATGTCATCCACATATATCTGAACCATTAGCAAATCACCATCCTTTTCTTTTAAGAACAACATGCAGTCAATTACTCCCCTTCGAAAATCGTGTTTCAACAGATGTGTGGAGAGTTTTTCATACCAAGCTCACGGGACTTGATGTAAGCCATATAAAGCTTTGTTTAATTTATATACCCTGTCTCGATGATAAGGATTTTCAAATCCCTCGGGTTGACTAACGTATACTGTTTCACGGATGTCACCATGAAGAAAAGCACTTTTCACATCCAGCTGGTAGACCTTGATCTTCATGTAGGATGCATAAGCTAGGAAGATCCTAATTGCTTCCATCCTAGCCACTAGTGCAAGAACTTCATTGTAGTCCACAACTTAGACTTGTCTGAATCCTTGAACCACTAATCGTGCTTTGTTTCTGATAATTACTCCTTGGTCATCTTTCTAGCACCGAAGAACCCATTTTGTTCCAATAACCTTGGCCCCCTTCGGCCTGTCCACTAGCGTCCAAACACCTAGCTTCTTAAACTGTAGAAGTTCTTCTTGCATCATATTAACCCATGCCTCATCTTTCAAGGCATCACTTACATACTTGGGCTCAACTTGAGAAATAAAACATTTGTATGCCCCATCATGCATATATCCCTTTTCCATCACAGCTGCGTAGTCAGCAGTGTACAGTTGATTTCTTGTCTGTACCCCAGAGAGAAGATCCCCGATGATGTTTTCCTGGGGATGATTTATACTAATCCTGGTCACAGGTTTTGCGGGAACAACCACTTCATTTTCCAAGTTTGTGATCACTAGTTCATCGTCTGTGACTGTTTGTTGTCTTGCATTAGAGGATTCAGCCGAATCATTTTCAACTACAGTTGTACTATCACTTGGGCTACCATGCTCCACATTTGCAGCTTCCTCATTGTCTGAGGAGTGATCACTTACTTCTATATCTATCCCTGTGGACCTAGAAGTACCATTAACTGGAGCTGTAGTGCTGGAGTTCAGATTTGGAGTGTTCAGAATGTCATACATCATTTGAGTAGCGATCTCATCCTCAGAATATTCAGGCGGAAGATTGAATGATTTGAAGAATCCATCATAATCAAAGAATGATGATGGACCTTTCCTAGCAAGGGGGTTGGTGTATCGTTGAACGTCTACATTGCATCACAATTCAACTTGACCTGTCGAGTTGTTGTAAACTCGTTTTTCAGGAATATTGTATCCAAGAAAAATGCCTTCATCTGCCTTTTCATTAAATTTTCTAGTCTGAGTTTTCTTCAGCAACATGCAAGGAGCACCAAAGGTCAAGATACTCCAGATTTGGTTTACGTTTTTGAAGCAACTCATAGCAGGTTTTTCCATGACGCTTGACTACCAGAACTCGATTGAGAGTGTAGCATGCATTTGCAACCGCTTCATTCTAGAATTGAACAGGCAGTTTCACATCTACCAACATAGTCCTCATTGTTTCAGTCAAGCTTCGATTTTTACCTTAAGCAACTCCATTCATCTGTGGAGTATAAACAGAAGAGAATTGATGGACAATCCCTTTCTCTCTGCAAAATGCATCCATCCATTGATTCTTGAATTCCGTGCCATTGTCTGAATGAATTTTCCTCACTTTTAACTTGTATAGAGACTCCAGTGTAGTGACTAATACCTTGAATGATTCAAATGTCTCTGATTTTGACTGAAGAAACATGACCTATGAAAATCTTGAATAATCATCTGTGACCACAAAACAATACCAGTCTCCAGCTATGCTTTTAGTACTGACAGGACCACATAGTTCCATGTGCAAGAGCTCCAGAGGCATCTCAATTGAATGAACTTTCTTTGATTTATGAGATTTCTTGGTCTGTTTCCCTTTCTTGCATGATATGTAGAAATATGGAAGCTGAAAATTTGTAACTGTAACTCCTTCAACTAGATTGTTTTGAACCAAGTTATTCATCTTCCGTGGATTGATATGTCCTATTCTCCTGTGCCAAGATGTGGACTCCTTCTCTGTGGCTTTTGACAAGAAACACTGTGCAACTGACTTAGTGGTAGAAGCTCTTGACATGTCCAAGAAATATACATCGTTATATTTTGACACTGACATTAAGATTTGCTTCTCAGGGATAACATATTCCTTCTTCAAAATGTAGCATTTCTTATCATCGAACATCACTTTAAATCCCTTATCGCAGATTTGAGAAACAGAAAGTAAATTGTTCTCCAGTTGTTGAATGTAATTCACTTTATCAAACTTTACCTTCCCATTTCCTACTTCACCTTGCGCTGTGATGTAGCCTCCTTTATTTCCAGCAAAAGATACATGTCCACCTTTGATTTGCTTGACATTGAAAAGGAGAGACAAATTCCCGATCATATGCCTGGATGCCCACTATCAATATTCCAGGTGTTAGTGATAGCGCTGTAGCGAACAACCTGCATAAAAACAAAAATAATTAGTTTAGGTATGGGACCCAAGCCTTTACAGGCTTGGGTTTCCCAAAGGCATCACACATAACAAACTCTACCTATTGTCCTTTTGAAGTTAGAGAGACAATATGCTTCATATTATCCTCACTCTCATACACACCTGACGATTTGGCTTTCCACAGACCAGTTTTGTGTAAGGACTATTTGTGATAAACAGACGATTGGTTGAAGATCAAGAATAGGTTGGACTCATCTTAGATTAGTATTTGTTTATCTTTATATGTAATAGGATTTATGTTAGTTTCCTTTTCTAAGTTGTTTAGTTGATTTTGTACATATAGCAGTCCAGCGAAACTGTGACCGAAACTACAGTTTCGCTCACAGTAAATTGCAAGTTCTCCGGGTGAAACTATAGTTTCTACTGGGTGAAACTACAGTTTTGGCAGCACAGTTTCGCCTGCGAAACTGAGACTGCTATATATAGATTTCATTGTGTTCATTGTTGGCCATCCTTGCAAAAACCCTAATCGTGTATTACTGTTGCAAGAGGCTATTGTAAGCTGGTTATTTCTAAATACATTGAGCTTGTTTCATTTCATTCAATATTTTTCATCATTAAAACCTTATTTGAAAGCTTTTTGGTGTTATTTTGATCTTCATCTCATAGTGTTTGTTGTGTGTGTTTGGTATTGAACGATTCAAGCATTCTTCTGCACTGAAAACCGATCAAATGGACCTACAATATGGTATCAGAGCCTTAGTGCTCTTGATTGTTTGAGGTTTTTTTTTTTTTTTGTTCAATACCTTCTTTTCTTAATTTTACATCAAAACAGAGTGTTTTTGTCATGAAAATTGATTGTATTTTGCATGTTTCTGATTGAGGAAGCTTTGTGAATCACTCCTTCTCAAATTCATTGAGATTTGGGTGATTTTTGACTGTTTTTGGGGTTTAAGAGGGTTTTCTGTTCGTCCAGTGAAATTATAGTTTCTTTCAGCGAAACTGTAGTTATTTCAGCGAAATTGCTATCTTCTCCTATTTGACATTTGGTGCGAAACTGTGATCTTTGAACGAAAGTTCATTCCTGATTGGGTGACATTTGTGCGAACTTGCTGCTGAAAGTGATTTGAACGAAAGTTCAAGCTTGTTTCCTGCGAAATTCCCAGCGAAACTAAGCTCTAGATAGTCTCTGGCAAGCGAAAGTGCTGCCGAAACTAATCTTTTGATTGCCGAAACTTTCAACACTAAGCTTGCCGAAATTACACTTTCGCCTTGTCGAAACTAGCTCTCAGCGAATCTATTCCAGAGTTAACTACACTTTCGGCTTGCCGAAATTTCACTTTCACCCTGTCGAAATTACACTTTCGCTCTGCTGAAATTACTTTTTCTCCAGCGAAACTATTATGTCCAAAATGACTACTCTCACCCTGGCTGATTTAGAGAGTGTTGCCCCCAACAGACCCCCTAGACTCATCAACGGAGATAACTTTAAAGATTGGAAAAGGTGTCTTAAGGCTTTCTTCTTTTACACCGATCACAATCAATGGGATTCAATCATCACTGGACCACACAGGCCAACTGTTACTGTCGGTGGAACTGTATCTCCAAACACGGACTCCTCCACATTCACTGAAAAGGATCAAAAACTGATTGACCGAGATCAGAATGCGTTCGGGGCCTTGACATTATGTCTTGCACCTGATATTACAATCGCTTTGCTGAACACACAGATGCAAAATCTTTATACGATGCCTTGTGTGAATTTTACGATGGAAATGAGGATCTAAGGAAAGATAAGAAGGCTCAAGCTCAAAAGGAGTTCAATTCATTTGTGGGACACAAGAATGAAATCTTACTGACATTACTAATCGCTTTCTGTCTATTTCAAGTACCTTAAAGAAATATGACGATTAGTTGGGAAATCATGAGCATGTGAATAAACTCCTAGACTCTCTTCCGCCCCAGTGGAGTTTACAAGTGAGAATGTTGAAACAAGAAAGAAACTTTGCTGATTATAAGCTGATGGATGTGATTAACAAGCTGAAGTCTTTTGATTTGGATTTGAAAAGGAGGGAGTTTAATCAATCCATCATGCCAACATCCGGTTATTCACAGAATGCTGCATTACTATCTTCCGCTGCAAGCTCCCCAATGCAGGCATAGCGTCAAGGAGCAGTGACCGTGTGTGATTTTTCTGGAAGTGGCATTAACCCGAGGAAAGAGCAAGGGAATTTAAAAGCATCTACTGAAACTACTGTTCCTGCTGAGACTATGGCACTTTTTGGGATGTTTGGTCAAAGTTATGAAGCACTTGTTGCAGGTGATCTGAAAGGTAAAGGAATGACAATGGAGGACATGTATCAAGTGGATCCAGATGATCTTGAAGAAACCGATATTCAGTGGCAAATGGCAACGCTGACGCTTAGAGCTCGGAGATTTATGGAAAGGACCGGTAGAAAGAACTTTGGAGGTCAAAGCTCCAACTCCAAATTGGGTTTTGATAAGTCTAAGCTTAGATGTTTCAATTGCAAACAATTGGGACACTTTAAACGTGAATGTCCATTACCAATCGTCACTGATCCTAATAACTCTGGAATTCCAAGATTGGCTGCTGGTGGAAGTAAAGATGAGTCAAGCCACAAGAAAGAAACTGCTCTAATCTCTAACTTTGACTGGAGTGCAGAAGCTGAAGAGACAAAAGAAGAAGTCAATCAAGCGTTAGTAGCTGAGATTCAAGAAAAGGAAATGGAGATGGACAGTGAAGAAGAATTTGATCACTTTAAGAAGTTTCATGATGAAATTGAAGAGGAGTATGGAAAGCAAGGAACCCAATCCACTATGCTAGAAAGGAATGATGACAATGCTGCTATCACCATAGAGGAAAACAAGTCAAGTACTCCGGTGTGTCAATGTGATAAAGCTCTTGTAGCTGAGAAGGTGGTGATGGGACTTCCATATGAGGTAATTCAGGATATGTGTTCATCTGCATGTAAAATCAGATTATTTGGGGTTTATAAGGCTAATCGTTTATTAATTGATAATGAAAAAGACTTGAAAAGAATGAATGAAGAACTTAAAATGAATGAGTCAAAATACTTTGTTAAATTAAATGAAGCGCTAAAAGAAATTGATCATTTAAAAAGAATTGTTTTAGAAAGAAACGTTGAGGTAAACAGTTTGACTGAAAGGGTTGCCCTAGCTGAGTTTGAAACAAGCAAACTTCAGTCAAAACTTGATAAATGGACCATATTAGGAATGAAACATGATGATCTATGTAAATCTCAACGCGAGGCTAGGATTAAAACAGGTTTGGGATATGAAAATGCTAAGGTTTATCCTCCTCCTAGCACATACTGTTATTCTCCAATGCCCATTCCCCATCCTTCTAATGATTTAATCAAAGTAGATTCTAACAGTATGTCTGCAGGTTTAGAAGGTGTGAATCCTATGCATGTTCGTGAGGACTACGATTATGGACCGACTAGAGGGCTTGGATGCTCTAGCCCTAGTACACCTGAACCTCAGCATTCTGTTTTATATCATAACTCTAGTTTAAATTCAGTCTTTGTTTCTAATGACGTTGTAAAAGACTCTATTTCTTTCTGTTCTAGTAATGTTACTGTTTGTTCTTCAAATGTTATGGATTGTGCTTCTGATTCATCTTTTGAATGTGTTGATTCATTATCTGATAATTCTGTGAAAAACGATGAGGAAACAAAAACAAACTCCTTTGAAAAATTCTATTCTCATCCCATTCCATTATTTATACCTAAAAAATTTTCTGTGCTTAATGACAGGATTACATCTTCATCTGAGGCAAGTACTAGTGGTACTAGTACCATATGTATTTCAGATAATACTTCATTGTCATCAGCACACAATCATTCTTTTTCAAATAATATCAGCTCTGTTAACATGAATGAGGTATATAGCGATGATTATTCAAGATTATCTGAATGTGATGAAGAAGTATGCCTTGATAAAATCTCTACCTCATTACATAATGAATCTAAATTAAAATCACATTGTTTTCAATTTGGTAAAGATGATCATGTTGTTAAGCACTGTCCTCAGTTACATCATAGACATGTTAATAGAAGTTCTTTTGGGAGTAAATTGAATCAATTAGTTAATAAGTTCTTTTGCAAGAAATCTCCTTCGGCGAAACCTAAAGTTGTTCAAACTTGGGTGCCCATTACTCCTGGTTAACTCTCTCTTGATATTATTGCAGGAGTCATCCACTAAGCTTGTAAATAGCGTGTGGCATGTTGATAGTGGATGCTCCAGACACATGACGGGGCTTAAAGACTTATTGACCAACTACCGCATAATCGATGGTGGTTATGTTGCTTTCGCCGGAGACAAGAAAGGAGGAAAAATGATAGGACAAGGAGAAGTTTGTAATGGTTCGCTCACCTTGGAAAAAGTCAATTACGTACCCGAGCTTGCATTCAATCTGTTCAGCGTCTCTCAGATTTGTGATAAAAGCATTCCGGTCTTATTCAAGTCCAATGAATGTCTCTTTTTGAAATATGAGATTGATATTCCAGATAATTTGGTACTCATGCGGGCTCCCAGAAAGCATGATACATATCTCCTTGACATGGATTCAAAGGACTCTTCATCCGCAGTCACATGCCTTTTGTCTAAAGCTTCCACCTCTGAGTCTTTCTTATGGCATCGTAGATTGGGCCATGTTAATTTCAAAATAATAAACAAATTAGTTAAAAACAATCTCGTTCGGGGATTACCTTTAAAAGATTTTTCTGTGGTTGAGAAATGTATGGCATGTGCAAAAGGAAAGCAACATAAGAAACCACACAAACCTAAAATTGAAAATAGCATCTCAAATCCCCTGGAGTTGTTACATACTGATTTGTTTGGCCCAATAAGTGTTAAATCTATTGCTAAGAAATCCTTTTGTCTTGTGATTACAGATGACTATTCTAGATATTCATGGGTAAGATTTCTTGCTCACAAAGGAGAGACTACTGAGGAGTTGCAAAAGTTGATTCTCTCGATTGAATCGATAAGCAAGAGGAAGGTTATGGCTATTCGAAGTGACAACGGTACTGAATTCAAAAATCAAATTTTTAACTCCTTTTGTGCAACCAAAGGAATATTAAGATAGTTCAGTGCTGCGAGAACTCCTCAACAGAATGGCGTCACAGAACGAAAGAATCGCACCCTCATTGAAGCTGCACGTACAATGTTAATAGAATCCTCCTTACCCATCATATTTTGTGCTGAGGCTGTGAATTGTGCTTCTTATGTTCTCAACAGGGTGTTGATAGTCAAGGATAAGATGAAAACCCCATATGAACTATTTCACAAGAGAAAGCCTTTGATTGATTTCTTTCGCCCATTCGGTTGCTCGTGCACTCTCCTGAATACTCAAGCACAGAAGACAAAATTTGGTGCTGTGTCAGATGAATGTTATTTCGTAGGCTATTCTTCTTCCCAAAAGGCTTATCGGGTATATAACAAGAGGACACGTATCATTCAAGAGTCCTTCTATGTCGATTGGTAGGAATCTAATTCCTCTGATGTTCCTTCAGAACCAGCTTGGTTCTTTGACTCAGATACGATGTTCAAATCATTCAATCTTCCAGTTTTCGATGATGATGTGTCTATCTCCAATACAACAACAAACATCATTCCTCCTACTCCCACGCCAGCTGAACCTATTGTCCCTCATGTCACTACATCACATGATGATACTTCAGTCAATGCTGCATCCTCCTCATCTTTGTTTGACCTTCCACCTCCACCCATATCAACATCACCTTCTTCATCTCCTTTATCACACTCTACCTCACCATCCAGCTCATCAGTTAACCATCCACCTACTGACATTCCTTCCATGACTGCTGATTTCAAGACTTTGAAAGATCATTCACATGACAACATAATTGGCTCCATTTCTGATGGAGTTTGGATGCGGAGTCAATCTGGATTGATTAATGTTTGCTTGTTCTCTTTTTTTATATCTCAAACCGTTCCTAAGAACGTACATACAGCTCTCCAAGATCCCTGCTGGGTTGAGTCAATGCAGTTGGAATTGCAACAGTTCAGAAAACTCAAGGTGTGGACCCTGGTCGATCTTCCACCAAATAAGTATCCCATTGGAACAAAATGGGTGTTCAAGAACAAACCTGATGATCGGGGCATAGTGGTGTGAAACAAATCCAGATTAGTGGTTCAAGGCTTTGCTCAAGAAGAGGGGATTGACTACACAGAAGTTTTCGCACCTGTCGCCCGTCTTGAAGCTATTAGAATATTCTTGGCGCACGCTGCTCACAAGCAATTTAAAGTCTATCAGATGGATGTCAAATGCGCATTTCTCTATGGTGACATTGATAAAGAGATATATGTGTGTCAACCCCCAGGCTTCGAAGATCCAGACTTTCCTGATAAAGTATACAAGCTTGATAAGTCCCTTTATGGACTTCATCAAGCTCCTCGGATCTTGTATGAGACACTGACTCAGTATGTCTTAAGCAATGGTTTTACGCGAGGCACCATTGATATGACATTGTTCAAAAGAGAGGTAAACGGTGAGATGTTGATTGTGCAAGTCTACGTTGATGACATTATTTTTGGCTCTACCAATCCTTAATTATGTCGGGAGTTTGAGGAGGTTATGCGAAACAGATTTGAAATGAGCATGATGGGAGAAATGTGTTTCTTTCTCGGGCTGCAAGTTGAACAAAAACCAGATGGAATTCTCATCCATCAAGAAAAGTATATTAAGGAAATATTGAAGAAATTCAAAATGGACGACGCTTCTTCTGAGATGACTCCCTTCACGGCTCAAACATGTCTCACTCCTGATGAAAACGGAAAACCAATCGATCCTCATCTCTACAGATCCATGATTGGCTCACTCATGTACCTTACAGCAAGTCGTCCTGACATCACCTTTGCTGTTGGATATTGTGCTCGATACCAATCAGCTCCTAAATAATCTCATGCCAAGGCAGTCAAACGAATTTTTCGTTATCTAAAGGGTTCTTCTCGTTTGGACTTTGGTATCCTTATGGTGGGGATTTTGACTTGCATGCTTATTCTGACAGTAATTCCAACGGCTACAAGCTAAACAGAAAGTCAGTACTGGAGGCTGTCAGTATTTGGGGAATTGCCTTGTCTCTTGGCAAAGCAAGAAATAGACCACGGTTTCTCTCTCAACAGGAGAAGCTGAATATATTGCTGCCTCTAGTTGTTGTTCACAAGTGTTATGGATTCAGCATCAAATGATGGATTATGGGATCAACTTTCTTCATACTCCATTGTTTTGTGATAACGAAGCAGCCATTGGGATTGCCAAGAATCCAATTCATTATTCACGGACCAAGCACATTGAGACACGGATTCATGCCATCCGTGATGCTCAAGAAAAGGGTTTCATTAATATTATTCCTATTGATACAAAACATCAAAAAGCAGATCTTTTCACAAAAACCTTTGATAAACCACGTTTTTATGAATTGATTTCTATGCTAGGATTAATATCATTCTAAAAATCTTTTCTGAGCAACACAACTGTTTAATCTGTAGATATGTACATATTTTCTTTTCGGTCTTGATTGTTGTCTGCCTTGTGTCCCATAGATCTTTACCTTTTATTCTTATTTTTCTTTTACTTTGGTTGTTAGTAAGCTGTCAAATGAAAATTTCGGGAGAGATTCATACTGATAATAAGTTTAATTTTTATTCTCTCAGGAATTCAAGAAAATGAAGTTAGAACAAGGGACATCTTATGTTGGGATATGCATGATAGACTCATCCCAAAAACGAAGTAAACAAGTGATCATGCAGCCAAATTAAAGATCATAACTCAGTAATAAGGATTATTCTCATGATATTTTGGTCTGCACAAAGATACAAGTCTTGTCTAAAACTTGGTTGAGAGTTACTAATTGATGTCAAAGATTATCGATGTAAAGCTTATGGTGTTTCCCACTGGGATGGTGACTCGGTGATAACACCCTCAAGTCAAACATTAAATAATCTCAAATAGCCTATTATTGTATATATAGATTATCGATGTGAAACTTATGGTGTTTCCCACTGGGATGGTGACTCGGTGATAACGCCCTCTAAGTCAAACATTAAACAATCTCAAATAGTCCATTCCTGTATACATATTCATACTTTACATAAGAAAAGATGTGTGTTTATCTCCTCTGCTATGCAAAAGCATTGACCTGGAGTGATGATCTTCTCTGCTATGCGAAAGCATTGACCTGAAGCTCTCATCAATTAGTTATAGGTTGAGTATGGATCTCACGAATATACCTTGCATATATGTGTGTCTACATCTGTACATATGCCAGTCAGTGTGATTGCATTAAGTAGAATCAGTATAGTGATCAGGTAATATCAATGATTATACTCTATAAACCTTGATGACGAGACAAGTTCTTTATCAAATATCAGTGGGGACCAAGTTGCTGAGTTACTAAGACAATTCAGAACATGATAAACAGCTGCAGATCACGAGTCGAAAAGAACAGGGAATGGGTTTAAGCGGACAAACATATCAGCAATCTCGCTAAGTCATGATCCTCTTAAACACTTCGAGAAAAACATGATACTATATCCTTCTTACCATTTAGTTTTAATTTTATTCTAATTTTAGTCTTATTTAAGTTTTTTCATGAGTTTTGATATCATGGGACAATAAAGCATTCAAAAGACAACTCCTTTTATTATTTTTATTTTTATTTTTATTTTTATTTTATCTTATTTATCTTATTTTATTTTATTTTATTTTATTTTATCCTGCGAAACTACAGTTTCGCTTTGCGAAATTGCAGTCTCGTCTGCAGAAACTATAATTCCGCATGGCAGAAACTATAATTTCGTATTGCAAAATTATAGTTACGTTTTGCCGAAACTATAGTTTCGCCGAGTCGAAACTATAATTTCGCTACGCCGAAAGTATAGTTTCGCTCGGACGAAACTATATTTTTATTCCTCTGCGAAACTCCTATGTACATAAACATAGTTTTGAACCAAATCGATCATTTTTGCAAAAAGCCACTTTCGTCAAAACTAAGCACTATTTAGGGTTTTCGTAGACTTTTGACTTAAATCTTCATCTCTGTGTTGTTTTGTTGCATTTTGACTCGGTTTTAGACTTCTAATGTGAGTTTCGAACTCAGAACATTAGTTTTCATAGGCTAATCTTTTTCACAATTGAATGGATTGGATTGTGTTGATTGGGTAGTCTTGCAGTTCATTCTGCGAAACTACCCCATCTTCCAGCGAAACTGAATGAAAGTTCTTATGATTTAGCGAAACTGTGCGGTTATGCTGCCCGAGCGAACCTAACAGTTTCGTCAAGAAAAATTCAGTTTCGCCGAGCGAAACTATTGTTTCGCCCGGTCGAATTTATTTTCATGTCTTGCCGAAACTATATGTTTTGTCTGTCGAAATTGTATTTCTTAATTGTCTACTTCAATATAAATACCGTGAAACTATAAATTCGCCTGTGCGAAACTATAGTTTCGTCTGTGCGAAACTACACACAAAAAAAAATAATATGAAATATATATATATATATATATATATATATATATATATATATTAATTTGTAAAGTCACTTTAATTGTATAAGTATATATCTGTATTTTCACGAAGCTTATTACCATTTGTTCATGTCATTTACGTTTATAAATACTTAAATTCCAATTTTGTTTAATCTTTCTAACCTGGTTTGTTTGTTTGTCAGATCTAAATGGCGAATCTAAAGTTCGACATACAGAACAATATCACAGCTATTCTAGATGACTCTCATCCTAAAGCAGCAGGATTTAGAGACTGTATCAGATGGCTGCAGAGATCCCCAATAGCATACGCGATCTCTCATTCTTCTACTATCTATGATTTGCACATACGAGATTTCTGGCGAACCGCTGAGTACAACACCAGGGGAGATTCTGAGAGTATCACAGCTAAAGTTCTGGATCACCAGGTGACCATCACAGAAGAGATTATATCACGGGTGCTGAGATTAGAAGAAGACACTGGAGGTGACATTGATTTGTCTGATCAGGAGGTGTTTGATGCTTTCCTGTCTATGGGATATGAAGGTCCTCCTTTTGGAACTAGAAAGGAAATCAAAAAATCCTTTCTATCCAAGGAGTGGAGATACATTGCCCACGTTTTCATAATGTGCTTAGACCACCGGAAAGGCGGATAAGATGGGCTGAACTTAGACTGGGCAAAAGCTATGGTTATATGCTGCAGAGGGGAGAAGGCTAATATAGCAAATCTTATATTTAGCTGCATGGCTGAAAACATAATGGCCCTGAAGAAAGATAAATGGCTGCTTTATCCCTGATTTCTTCAGATGATCATAGACGATCAAGTCCCTAACATCCCGAGACACGGAGAAGTCAAGCATCTAGTGTCGATGAATACCAGAATCTTTGCCGACTGTTGTGCTATCAGGCCCGACTTCAGTGGTCGGATCACTCACCTATGGGAAAACATGTATACTCCTGATCGATGGGATTACATCAGGAAGGTGATCCAATCTGAAGCCAGACGAACAGAGGAGATTAGACCGAGTCAGTTAGAGGCTGTTAAGAAAAGAAAAAGGTATGCTAAGGAGAAAGAGTATGATTTCGAGAAAGAAGTGACTCAGATGGCAACTGAAGCCAGGATTGAGAAAGGGAAGAGGTCGAAGAAGAATGTTGATACAGGGGAGCAAGAGAGGAGGACAAAACAGAAGCATGAAACATTCTCTGAGCCCCCACAAACTGAGAGACCAACCAGTTTAGACGATGATGTGATCAGAAACCTCAGCACCTCTCTCTCTAACGAACTAAGCATGATAAAGACTAAGCTGATGAATCAGGAGATGAGGGAGAGACAAAAAGATGAAGTGTTGGAAGGTATGCAGAAAATGTTGGTTGATCAAAGTAATTTGATCAAAAGGTTATTGAAGGAGGTGAATGAATTGAAAGCTGCTGCCGGCCTGCCTAATCAGCTATCTCAACATGAGTTAGATGATCTGACTGACACATCTAAGTACCCGTTCCTAATGTGGGTACTTCTTCGAGGGCAGGAGAGGGCACCTCAGGAGCAGCAGCTGGAGAAGCAGGAGGCTCTAGCAAAAGAACTGAAGAACCTAAAGTGGAGAATATACAAACTGAGGATGATGTGATTGAAGCTGGGTTTGTGGATTTGGGTATAAATCTTGGATATATTACTGGAGAAGAACAGATGGGAAAACAACCTGAAACGACTGAACAACCCATTGAGAAAGGTCTAGTCGATGAGGAGGTAGAAGAGGAGCAGTTAGTTGACTATGACTCCGAACCAGAATATTATGAAGTTGACGAAAGGCCTCTAACGTACGTGATCCAGAAGGGTGATGATGAACATGATGTTATTGAGATGGAGAAGAGTGATTGGTTTGTGAAGGAGAAGGAGCCTGAAGAATTGACCCCTCTATTTCAAAATATGGAGGGATTGAAAAAGGAAGAGGCGGATAAGAAGATTGTGAGTTGGAAGTATAACCCTGACCTCAGGATGTTTATGATAAAGAGGAGAGGGGGTGGAATTACTTATCTACACAAAAGGAAGGCATTCAAGACCTTGCCTAGGTGGGACTTAAGAAGGTTGGCCTCGTTGCCTCTACTTGGAGCACATTTCAGTGAACGAGCCAAGCTTCTAGAAAAGGAAATCCAAAATGGGCTCAACGACAACTTTGAGGCTTTTGGATATATGAAAGCAGAGAGAAAGAAATCAAAGAAAGACAAAGACTGGGCTACTAGCAAGGGAAAGATTGTGTTAAGTGTGAAGCCGCCAAAGACGGTTCACAGAGTGAGACTGGCAGATCCCTCCCCCTCTCGTCTACATGGGTTTGAGAAGTGGTTTTATGACAATCAGACGGGGGAGGCTATGGTTAGAGTAAAGGGTGGCATCGAATACTGAATCTTCGACCCGATGGAGCTGTTTGGATTTTCTGATGAAGACCTGCTCATTCTATGTGAGAACCATATAAAAGCCGGAGCTGGAAAGGAGACAAGAAAGGAAGCTAGCCTGTTCATGATTGTGGTGAACAAAGTTAGAGGAGTGAGAGCTGAAGTGAAAGCGCTGGCAGAGAAGGTTAGAGCTGAAGATGACATACACATGGACATCCAGGATTTAACAAAATAGTTTGCACAAACTAGTGCTCATCTTGAAGGAGCTAATGAGGCAGGAGGCAACCAAGGAAGATCAAGTGCTGAAGCTCATCAAAGTAAAGCTGCAGGAGCTGAAGAAGGAAAATCCGGAGCAGATGAAGGGGATGCTGGAGCTGATTAGAGAAGATCAATACGAGCGAAGTCGGTGAGGTCCAACCTAGGGGGAGTATTGAAGATCAAGAATAGGTTGGACTCACCTTAGATTAGTATTTGTTTATCTTTATATGTAATAGGATTTATGTTAGTTTCCTTTTGTAAGTTGTTTAGTTGATTTTGTACATATAGCAGTCCAGCGAAACTGTGAGCGAAACTACAGTTTCGCTCACAGTAAACTGCAAATTCTCCGGGTGAAACTACAGTTTCGGCAGCACAGTTTCGCCTCCAGCGAAACTGTGTGCGAAACTGAGACTGCTATATATAGATTTCATTGTGTTCATTGTTGGCCATCCTTGCGAAAACCCTAATCGTGTATTACTGTTGCAAGAGGCTATTGTAAGCTGGTTATTTATGAATACATTGAGCTTGTTTTATTTCATTCAATATTGTTCATCATTAAAACCTTATTTGAAAGCTTTTTGGTGTTATTTTGATCTTCATCTCATAGTGTTTGTTTGGTATTGAACGATTCAAGCATTCTTCTGCACTGAAAACCGATCAAATGGACCTACATTGGTTTATTGTTTGAACCCATGGTTTGCTTTCATCAACTTGTTTTACCCCAGTCATCCCAGCTTTGCCGGTGGCTTGTCTGTGTTGCCTGTGGTGTTTTGGAGGGGTATCTGATCTTGATTTAGTAAACCTTAGTTTATTATCTTGAAAAAGTTCAACCTTTCGTCTTGATGTCTGATAGTAGGGACAATTTTGAGATATATGTCCTTGTTCTCCACATCTAAAATAGGATCTCTATTCTACAGGACTAGGCGATCTTTTATGTGTTGGGGAGTATGGTCTTGGATTGGTCTCATTTTTCTCAACCTTAGGTTTCTCACCTTTTTTGACAAACTTAATTTGTTTGACATTTTGATTACAATTGCCTTTCTTTTTGTTGAGATTTTGATGATGAACAGTTTTAGAATAAATTGATTATAAAAATTTTAGGTTTTGAAAATGAAACTTTTGAACCCAACCCAAGAGTATCATTGTCATCCTCTTCAACCCAATCTTCAATTTTAATCTTATCTTTTGTGCCAGATGTAGTTGCTTTCTGATCAGTTACTGGTGGCACAGGTTTAACTGTGGTATCTGGATCACTGACTAGAGGTGTTGTCACCACATGATCCTTTATTGGGTTATTATTTTGGTTCGACATTTTATGTTTAAAAGGATCGCATGTGGTGGTGGCACAACCTGATAACCAATCCCTTCCCCCCATTTCTTTCTTTAACCAAATTCTTAACTATGTGAGAGGAGCTAGCAAGACTATGAAGTTTCTAATTTAAAGACTCAATTTCAACTTGAAGAATTGCTTGATTAAAGGCAACAACCTCAGTTTCCCTAAGTTGCTTTCCTGTAAATTCAATCCTTTCTTTAAAACTGCTCTCATTTTTTTTAACACCCTGTTAGCTTCAGTGTATAATTTTAAATCATTTACTAAACTATATTGTGATCTAACAGTCTAGCAAATTTTAAATCTGCTTTCACCAAATTTATCACATTCTACACAGGCATGTTTATTAAAAAGTTCATCTTTAGATTCTACCTGTGATGTGCCGGAGGTGTCAGTTATGAAGGCAACCTAAGTTTCCTCGTTAGTTTGAGATTCTGTGCTCGCAGCAGCCAGTTCGTCTTCAATAAAGTGTTCAACTGCATCTATAGCTTCCTTGGTGTCTGAATTGGCATTATCAGCTAAGTTATCTCCTTCACTTGCTGAATCATCATTAAGATCTTCCACCAACACCACATTAGCTTCACCACCAGAGATAAACCGAAATGTCCAGTCCTGTCCTTCATCTCCTGAGCAACCATAGCTTTGGATTCTTGGTTGGATGAAGTCACGTTCTTTTCTTTGTCCTGATGGTTGTTTGATGTGAAAGGGTTACCGTTTCTAGTCTTCTTTGGTTTCATGCACTCTCGTTTGAAGTGTCCCTTTTCACCATAGTTAAAGCGTGTGACTTTTGTTTTATCAAACCCAAAGGTCGTGTCTTTAGTAGCAATCAAGTTTTGACCAGTCTTTTTCACAAACTTCTTCGCTCTTCTAACTGAACTAGCCAAAGCCCACATTATGTCCATTCTTTCCAATTCAGCCTCATCAACCTGTTCATAGTCTTCATCAGCAAGGTGATAGTTTCCAATCTTTCCAGCCACTAATCCATCATAAGAGTGCATAACAGCAGCAAGAAGGTCCATGTGTTCCTTGGCTACTTCAACAGTAACATTTCCCAGATTATCAGTCTTTAGCTTTGTTGGATTTGCTTCTGGGATATTGTACTAAGCACCTTATGATCCTGACATTTCACTTCCAGATGACCCACTCTGAGAATTTCTAGATGTGTTGGATACGAACGCTGTTTGAAGAGGTGCTCCTGATGAAGTAGCTATGGGAACAACGTTATACAGTGATGGATTCTGCATATATGACCCTTTCTTTGACTTGTATTTTAGCCTCAATTCCTCTTCCCTTAGCTTCAAGATAAAATCATTGATGTCTAGAGTGGCTAAAGTATCATTCTGTCTGAGATTAGAAACAAAGGGATCCCATTTATCCGGTAATCCATCAGAAAAGCTTGCAACTTTATCTTCCATTGATGTGGTTACCCCATGTGTGTGCAACTCACTCATCAGATGATTAAATTTGTCTATAATGTCATCCAAGCATTCATTTCCAATGGATGAGAAGTTGTCAAATTCCTTCTTGAGGGCTTTGGCCTTCAGTGCCTTTAACGTGGCATTACTATCATATCGCTTTTCCAAAGCTGACCACAACTTCTTGGACTGTTTATGTTCTGAAAATTGATGGAAAATATCTTTAGGAATCGACCGTGTCAGTAAGGCATAAGCTTTCTTCTCGGCATTGTGAGCAACCTTTTGCACTTCATTTATCCCACTCAAAGTCAGCTTAACACCATTAGCTCCAACTGGTGTAGAGTAACCAGTTTCAATAGCAATCTGCAAGTTTGGGTCTACACCATTAAGATAAATCTGAAACGGTTGTTTCCATTGTGCCTATTCATCCAAAGTCAACAGTTTTAGAGGTTTGTTGTGATTTTTAATTTCATATTCTAGCAGTAATAGGTTTTGGATTCATGAGTCCTTTCCAGCAGTAAACGCGCTGTTCTGATCATCCATGTTATCAAAACTTTAGGAAACCCAAAGTCAAATGGTCAAACATGAAACCTTATGCGACTGAGTCAACGTGCGATTGAGAACGCGAATGATTTCAATCGTACGAATGGAGAGTGCGAATGGATTCAATCGTACGATTAAAGTTAATCGTGTGATTGAGGATGCGACTGAGTCAATCGTGCGATTGAGTCTTGCGATTGGAATTCAGTCGTGTGATTGAGCCAATCATGCGACTGATGCTGCTGAATTTGAAAAATTTGAGATTTTGAACAAGTTTAGACTCAAAATGATTTTGCCCAATCCTAAACTATTATAAGTCAAAAAGTTCAAAACTTTTTAATCATGCACACGCCAAAACCTCGTTTTTTATCAAAAACGAGGATTTTTCAATAAAAACGTTAACTTAAACCAAAACGCCGATCGAATCCACGAAGAATCAAGAGCCGAAGCTCTGATACCACTTGTTAGGACCATGTACGTATAGAGTACTAACTGATTCAACGTGTAACCTAATCAAATAGTGCGGAATCCTATTTGATTGGCGATCCAATCAGTGAGAACGAAACCTCGGATCAATCTAACGATAGAACAAACATTGAGAATGATTAGAAAACGATCCGGAACGAACTATAAACTTGGATGGACAAAATAGAACTCTCTAGACGGCTAGGGTATGATATAATTCAAAGTTTTTTTTAACGAATTATGTGGTATTTATAGGTTTCAGTATACAGGCGTATGACTGAGCCATTAGCATGGTTCAGTTGTGTGTCTGAACCATATGATTTGTTCATGCGCACGACTGAAACATACACTTGGTCCAATCGAGTGACTGAGCCAGTCTCATGACTCAGTCATGCGACTAACCCAATCACCTGGTTCATTCGTGTGACTGGTCCATAAGCATTGTCCATTAGCATGAATAACCATAAGACTAAGCCAAACACATTCCTGAATCATAATTAACATAGAACTGTGACTGACTACTACAAACCCATATATAATATTCATTCAAGTATGTAATTATAAATGATATAAGAATAAAATACATTCAATAGCAAATATACATTCAAACACATATCATATTACCAAAATGTCCATGTATTACACATATGTAAGATTGAAAGACATAAATATTTGAGTACAATGAACTAGGGACATCATGTATCAACACCTTGGATATAGCAACCACTTGTCTTTCTTTAGGGCCATTATGTTCTCAGTCATACAGTCAAAGATAAGTTTTGCAATATTGGCCTTTTAACCTCTGCAAAAGATGATCATCGCCCTAGCCCAATGAATGTTTAGCCCGTCTGATCCTCCCTTTCTATGATTCAGACACATGATAAAGACGTGAGCTATATATCTCTATTCCTTTGAAAGAAGAGATTTTTTATTTCCTTCTTTGAACCAACCCTTCATATCCTATACTTCTGAATGCCTCCAAAACTTGTGCATCTGACAGTACCACTTCTGTCCCACAATCTTCTTCAAGATGAAGTACCTATGCAATAGCTTCTGCAGTGATCACTATGTCATGACTCTCAATCCTTGAAACTATCCGGGGCGGAACGGTTCCAACATCTTGCTGAACTGTTCTCCAAAACTCTCATACATGAAGGTCATAGATGGTAGGCATATGTAAAATGGCATAAGATATTGGAGATTACCTCAACCATCTTATACAGTCTCTAAATCCCGTAGCTTTTGGATTCCCATCATCCAGAAGAGCCACAATGTTGAACTTATCATCAAACTTTAAATTTGCCATGTTAATCTGAAATGAAAACACAAATATGTTAGAGAAAAAGATACACACAATAAGAACAAAACAAAATTAATGAAAAGTAAGATTTGGCTAGTTTTGCTGGCAGTGAAGTTGTAATTTTGCTTGGCGAAATAATTAGTTTCGCTGTCAAGAAACCATAGATTCGCTGATGATAAAATGTAGATTCGCTGAGTCTAAGCTATTGAGTTATATGCATTAGTTGTTTACTAGTTTCGCTGACAACTTATTTTCTAATTTAGCCTAAGAAAAACTATATTTCGCTATTAGTTTTGCTTAGGATTAAGCTCAGGAAGTCATACCGAGCGAATCTATAGTTTCGCTAAAATTTTCCCAGCGAAACTGTCACTTGTGCATGGACAACATAATGTTACAGTTTCGCTCGAAACTTCGCCTTCCACTTCTAATAGGCCACGAACTAGACCAGAATCATTCTCAACGAGTCCATAAGGAGTGATCCCATTTTTTTCATCGGGTCCGGGTAGAGACCAAAGATCTTGAGTGACCAATCCGGCAAAACAACTCTAAGGATAAAGAAGTATCATTAATTTCTTCATGCTCGTTCCAAGTTCGAAGTACCAATTGTACAAATAATAATCCACTTTGTTACATGATTTCTTTTTCATATAGATAGATATAGGATTTATGGGGCAATTACTTAAAAGTACATTTTATGCTACAACCCTTCCTATCTGATAGAAAAGGATCCCATGATCCTGGAACGATCTTACCTTGGATCGTAAGTTCTGAATAATCAGGAATCCTATCTCCTTTTTGATTTTTACTAGAAAATACGAACTAAAAAGTTTGTGTCTCGCTTGATTATTAGTTACTGAGGGGTTAGAAATATATCTTCGCTTAACAGAAAGAGAATAAGCATTCATTTGATCTTTATCCTTGTGGATCGAACAGGGGCCTTGACTGGATCTCCAGGGCTCCCCTAATAATATATATAAACGACTTGTTTTGGTAAGAGATGAATATTACCATATGTAAATTCAGGTGCATGGTACACATCGGTATTCCAGTGCATTTCGCCCTCTGAGTCAGATAAATATGTTTTCGAACCATCTCTTTCAATTCAAAGTGGATGTTCTTGCGCGAATCTCAACAATGACTTGTTCTGATTCTAATATTGATCGTTTTGAACTAAAAGAAAACTTTTGGGGGGAACACACATTGTGTATAATATCTTCACTCTCAATCGTCACATACAAGTCTCTGGAACATAGAAAAGCAGGATGTCCATGACGTTTACGTGTCGGATTAACCAAATCCTCATTGAATTTTATTTTTCCATTAGAAGGAGCTCACACATGTTCTACAATACCCCCTGTGAATACTCTACCAGTATGAAAAGTTCTTAATGTTAATTGAGTGCCCGGTTCTCCAATAGATTGACCTGCAATAATACCTACAGCTTGTCCCAATTCGACCAGGTCATCATGAGCTGGATTCTGGCCATAACATAATTGAAAAATCCAAGATGTACTCCAACAAGTAAATAGGGTTCGAATAGAGATTGGTTGTGCTCTAAAAGTTATGAATCTATTGACAAGTCCAACCCCAATATCTTGATTTCTAGTAGCAATGCATCGCGAACCTATATATATATCATCTGCTAATACACGGTCAATTAATGTTTGGATAAAACTCCTACCTGCCATCATTCCATTTCGAGGACTTACAGAAATACCTCGAACGGTGCCACAATCTGTTCGACGTACAACAATGAGTTTCACTACTTCAACAAGTCCGCGCGTGAGATATTTTGCATCTGATGTTCTGATAACGGTATCCACAACTCCTTTACGGGCTCCGTAGCAAGAAATAATATATTCTGTTAAAGAGAGTCCTTCGTGTAAATTGCTTTGAATGGGTAAATCAATCATTTGTCCTTGGGGATCCGACATTAATCCTCTCATACCTACTAATTGATGTACCTGAGATGCATTTCCTTTGGCTCCCGAAAAAGACATTATATGGACTGGATTAAAAGAATCGGTCATCTGAAAATTAGGATTAATTTCTTGTCGCAAATATTCACTTGTGGCATACCATATTTTGATCGATTTGGATAATTTTTCTACCTCGTGTACATTAAACGTTCGTTCAGTTTCGTTGAAGTATCTCACAGTTTCGCTGAACGGAACTGTGACTTTTCCACTTTAGCGAAACAAGATCAGCTGAGAAATTAGCCAAAACCAAATCAATTCAAGCTAAGAACAAAGTCGCCTAACACACCTAAGCATAAAAAAACTGTTTATTTCATCAAACAGGAACAATGTAGGGTTTAACCGAGGTATTTACCGAGAGAAACTATAGTTAGGGTAAAATCGTACTTATGAGACTCAGATCTCAAACTGTGCAATATATACCACCTAATTTCGTTGCCAGCGAAACTATAGTTTCGCCCATGTATTTGAGTTGCTCACAGTTGAGTGTGACTGCTGGCGAAAGTATAGTTCCTCTTGGCGAAACTGTAGTTTCGCCCATAGTTTAGTCTTTTTTTGTGTTTATACAAACATTTGTTAAAATTAATTTCCTCACCCCACAATTTCAACTTAAAAGGCAAACAAATAACTAAACGATTATAATATGAACAATTAGAATAAAATAAAAGGAAATAAAATGAAATAAAATATCAAAAAAGGATATAGTTTGCATTCTTTTCTTGAATTTTTCTGAGAATCAAGTCTTGGCGAGATTGCTGATATGTTTGTCCCCTTAAACTCATGCCTTATTCATTTCAACGAGTGACCGTAACTGATTTTATCATGTTTTAGTTTCAATTAGAGAAGCTCAAGTAACTTGGTTCCCACAGACATCCGGCAAAGAACTTATCTCGTCATCAAGTTTTATTAAGTGTAATCATTGATTTTACATGAGTAGTACATATGCATGCATATGATAGCATGATTTTTTGACGAGAAACAATAATAGACAGACTCTAAGATGATATCTCCAGGTCTATACTTACGTACAACAGAGGAGATGTACATCTTATTCCAAAATATGAGAGCTTCAGGTCAATGCTTCCACATAGTAGAGAAGATCATCTTAGCGTGTTGATGAGAGCTTCAGGTTAATGCTTTCACATAGCAGAGAAGATCATCACTCCAAGTCAATTCTCACGCATAGCAGAGGAGATAAACACACACTTTATTATACCTTATATACAATTTAGGCTAAGAGATGCTAGACCTAATCACAGACTAAGAATAGACTTAAGGCAAAAATCATCCACTTTCAACCAAGTTTTAACAAGACTTGTATCTTTGTGCAGACCAAGATGTCATGAGAATAATCCTTATTACTGAGTTCTTTGATCTTTAGTTTTAGCTGCACAATAATTGTTTACTTCGTTTTCAGGCTGAGTCTATCATGCATATTTCAACACAAGCCATTGACCTCTTTTTAACTTCTTTTTCTAGGGTTTCCTGAGAGAACAAAATTGAAAACACTTTAAAATTATATTCTCCCCCTAAATTTCTATTTACCCTCACGGGGATAGAAATTTATTTTTGTTTTCCACATATAAAGTAAAAAAATAAAGAATAAGCTAAAATAAGAAGGAATATGAGAAATCGGAAATTATTTTACAAATGTAAAAAAGTGGAAAGAGTTATTTACGAAAGTAGGACATGTTATTAGGAAAAGAGATTTTTAAGAAAGATATTAAACCCAACATAGAGATCAGTTCATAAAAATGAGGTTTGTGAAATGTTTTAGGGAAAAGATCTTCTCTTTTACTTTTAGTGTCGATTAGGATAATATCAATAAACTCCTTTTCCTGAGCATCTCGGATTGCATGAACCCTTGTTTTAATGTGCTTGGTTTGAGTGTGATGAATTGGATTTTTGGCAATTCCAATGGCAGCTTCATTATCACAGAAGAGTGGTGTATGAAGAAAATTTATGCCATAATCCATCACCTGATGTTGGATCCAAAGCACTTGGTAGTAGCAGCTTGATGCAGCAACATATTTAGCTTACCTATAGATAAAGATACAGTTGTCTGCTTCTTGTTTTGCCATGAAACAAGACAATCTCTAAGATACTGACATCCATCGGTGACAGATTTCCCATTCATCTTGCAACCTCCATGATCATTGTCAGAATAGGCATGCAAATCAAAGTTTCCTGCTTTGGGATACCAAAGACCCAAACGGGAGTACCCTTTGAGATATCAAAAGATATGTTTAATAGCCTTATCATGAGATTCCTTCAGATTTGCTTGATAGCGGGCACAGTAGCACACAGTGAAAGTAATGTCCGGACGACTCACAGTGAGATACATGAGAGACCAATCATAGAACGATAACAATAAGCATCAACGAGTTTTCCATTATCATCCGGAGTTAAGCATGTTTGAGCGGTGAATGTGGTAACTTCAGGAGAAGCATCATCCATTTTGAATTTCTTGAGAATCTCTAGAACATACTTTTCTTGATGAATTAGAATGCCATCAAGCTTTTGTTCAACCTAAAACCCCAAGAAAAAGCATAACTCCCCCATCATGCTCATTTCAAAGCAATCCTTCATCACTTCTTCAAACTCTCTACACAGTTTCTCATTGGTTGACCTAAAAATGATGTCATCAACGCATACTTGAACAATTAGCATTTCACTATCAACTTCTTTCTTGAATAGTGTCATATCTATGGTGCCACGAGAGAAGCCTTTACTAAGTAGATATTGTGTCAAGGTTTCATACCATATGCAAGGTGCTTGATGTTACCCATATAAGGATTTATCAAGCTTATACACTTTATATGGAAAATCAGGATCCTAAAAACCTAGAGACTGACAGACATATATCTCCTCGTCAATGATTCCATAAAGAAATGCACACTTTACGTCCATTTGAATGACGTTAAAGTTCTTGTGAGTGGCGTGAGCAAGAAAGATTTTGATAGCTTCAATTCGAGCAACCGGAGCAAATACTTCAGTATAATCAATACCTTCCTCTTGAGCAAAACCCTGAACAACCAACCTAGATTTGTTTCTAATAATAACTCCTCAATCATCTGCATTGTTCCGGAAGACCCATTTAGTCCTGATGGGAAACTTATTTGGAGGAAGACCGACTAGTTTCCAAACTTTCAATTTCCTAAATTGCTGAAGCTCCATTTGCATAGATTCAACCCAGCTTGGGTCCTAAAGTGCTGCTGTGACATTTTTAGGTACAATTTGAGATAATAAACATGCATAGAGACATTCATCTATCAGTCCAAATTGACTCCGTGTCCTCACTCCATCGGTAATGGAACCAATGATGTAGTTGTGTGGGTATTCTTTTAGGGTTTTGAAATATGTGTTAAGGGTTAATGGTTTTGACTGAGTTGAAGATTCAGTTTGGGATGGTTAGGAAAGAGAAGATGGTTGTGATTGAGGAATTGATTGTGGTCGAGGTGTGGGTGGGATATCAAATGGAGATGGAGGATCAATTGGTGGTTATGGTTCAGGTTCGGGTTATGGAAATGGATGTGGCTGTTGTTGTAGTTCAGATGGAGGAAAGATTTGCACACTCGTTTGAGGAACAACTATTGGGTTTGTTAGACTCATTATCAAAGTAGTTTAACCATTTAAACATGAAAAACACAGCGGAAACAATCCTTAATATTATGTTTTGTAAACTGAAAATTAAGGCATATAACTTAGCAACAACAAACCCAAGAACATAGGATCATTTATATGTGAATCAACTAGCTATCAAGAAGAATAACAACCAAAACAACACATATGAAACTACCTTTGTAGAGCTGTCAAAACTGTGAGATTTGATGAAGATGGTGATGTTCTTGAAGGACCAAAACACCAAGGAAAGGTGTCCTCAAGCTACCATACCCACAAGCATCAAGCAAAGACCCTTCTTGCTAGGATTTGTACACCAAAACGACCAAAAATGCTGCTGGAAACCACCTTCCAGCCATGACTTTCTTCAAGATAGGAAGAGTGTTCTTGGTTCCTTTTTGCCTGTAATAGAGAGAAGAGGGAGAAGAGTGTGCTACTAGTTAATGTTGTGTAATAATCCAAGACAACAACAAAGACCCACTCCCCTAAAAGGGGCGGCCGAAATGGCTTTCAAATTGGGGTTCCCCCTACAATTTTGTTTCCATCTAATTGTTAACTAGTTACTCTATTAGTTATATAATTAACCTTTTAATTATATAACTTATACACACTTTTATTATTTGATGTTATTTAATCAACTTAAACAACATTACAAATAATACCCATGAACAAAATATCCTTATAAGTTGTTCCATCTCATATGCAATTAATTTACAAAACCCACTTTTCCAAATTGGTGTAATTATTTAATTGCATGATCATATCATCAATTAAATATATATATTGGTGTTTGCTAAGCGTGTTATTGGGTATGACCCTGATGGGTTTGTTGGAACATAAAATCATAGTTTAACCATTTAAACTTTCAGAAAACGCAGCGGAATTACAACTTTATAAACCCTTTTATAAGATGAAAAATATGTTCATTAGATGACCATATTGATGTATAAAACAAACCCAAAGAACAAAGGATCATTTATGTGAATATGCAAGCTATTAACATATGTAAATGCACATAAAATCACAGCTTCAGTGAGCTGTGATTTACTACCTTACTGCAGCAGAATTTCGGCCAAAGATGGGTGGTTTTGGATGCTTGAAATTGGCCAAGAGCTCAAAGTAGAGATCCTCAAGCTTGTATACCCCAAGCCTCCTTGCAAACACCTTCTCTTGTTAGGTAGAAATCACCAAAACAACACAAAAACACTTCAAGAAACCCTGAATTTTGCTGCTAGCCGTAGCTTTCTTTAGGGAGAGAAATGAGTGTGTTTTTCTTGTGTTGTTAGTTGCATGTAATTTTCAAATGAAAGGAGAGCTGAATATTTAGTTAGTGGAAAGGAGACAACAATGCATGTGTTCATTAACCAAGGGAATAACTTGGTTAAAACAAGATGAGCATGCATGTGTGTAGTGTTCAAGAGAATAAGATTCTAGTGGAAACACATGACAAGCATGTGTGTCTTCCACTCACCATCACATGGACGGTTTCTTCATGCAAAAAGGAAGGATTTCCTTTTTTTTCATTCTCTTAATTATTAATACACACATGTATATATTGCCTACTCTTTTAACTAGTTTATACAATTAACCAACTAATTGTATAAGTAGTATACTCTCATTATTATTTGGTGTTATACAACTAATTTAAATAACACTTCAAATAATATTATTGAACAAAATATCCTAATAAATTGTTCCATCTCATATGCAACTTATTTAGAAAACCCATTTTCTAAATTGGTGTAAATATTTAATTGCATGATCATATCATCAATTAAATATTAATTGGTGTTTGCTAAGCTTGTTATTGGGTATAACCCGACATGGATCATAACGTACTAACCACATCAATATTTTATGTGTCTTGGGCATATAGAATCCTACAATCTCCCACTTGCCCAAGATTCATAGAAGATTGATGCAAGCAGTAAATAACGCCTAACAACGGTTTACTACCCTTAATACGCATGACTTATGGCCATTCAATAACATCATCCCGTTCAAGTACCCTACTTGAAATGATTTAGGTGAATCAATCATCTATCCTTTTGTTACAGATGTCATGTTAAATCCAAGGGCACAGAATGATCATTCCTTGTTGATTTAACTTAATCAGGCCTTAGACATCTAACTCTCAACGAATAAGAGGAACAAATTCCATCTTGACTACATACGTTTCTCACAAACACCTCGTGTTATGCCTGAACATACCCTTATGTACTGTCCACTATTTCAGGACAGTGAAGAATTAGCTCAAGGTACAATACTTGGTGAATATCAAAACCCAATATGTATCTCAGGTCGGAGGATACTAAATGATATTCGCCTTTACTCAAATTTACTTATGATCAATCGATAAGATTCCATGTAGTAAAATTTGAGATGCGGGTTAGTCCAATATTTGTATCCCACAAATATCTATGAACCTTGGTAGCAACCCATTACTCTATATTCATCCTTATGAATATCAACCAATCCAAGTTCATAATAATCTTACCCTCACACTTGTTCCCACTAGTATGAACGACTACGGACATTTAGAGTAATTAATTTACTCATGGATTAAACATGCTAAATTGGAACATTAATTGAAATATTATAACCAAATAATTTTATTCAAATAATAAAGAGTTCCACATATTGAAATACAAAATTTGATCAAGTCCAATCACTAGAATATCGAAGTCCTAATGCACAAGTGTGACTTTCATGCTTTGACCTATCTAGGAGCTTCGTGAATGGATCCGCAATGTTTTGATCGGTATGAACTTTGCGAATACATATCTTCCCCTTTTCAACTTCATCCCTAATGTAGTTGAATCTCCGTTTAATGTGCCGAGTCTTTTGATGAGCACGAGGTTCCTTGATTTGAGCAATAGCACCTTCGTTGTCACAAAAGATTTCTAGGGGGTCTTGAATGGTAGCAACAACCCCTAGATCAGCAATGAACTTCCTAAGCCACGCAGCTTCTTGAGCTGCCAATGAAGCGGCGATGTATTCAGATTCTTTTGTAGATAGTGCCACTACATCTTGCTTTGAGCTCTTCCAAGAGACTGTGATCGAGAATCATCTCGATCAGTTTGGAAACTCGCATCCGTGTAACCCTTTACAACGAGCTCCTCCTGACCAGATCCATATATTAAGAACATATCCTTAGTGTTTCTAAGGTATTTTAAAATACTCTTAACAGCCATCCAATGACTATTACCAGGATTCTATTGATATCTACTTGTCATGCTTAGAGCACATGACACGTCCGGCCTAGTACATATCATTGCATACATGATGGATCCTCTAGCAGATGCATATGGGACTCCATTCATTCTTTCTTGTTCAACCTTTGAACTAGGGCATTGAGATGAGCTCAATATAGTCCCCTTTTGAATAGGTACCAAACCTTTCTTAGAATTCTCCATCTTGAACCTTTTCAAGATCTTTTCAATGTATGTACTTTGGTTTAAACCTATTAACCGCCTTGATCTATCCCTATAGATCTTTATTCCCAAAATATAGGTGGCTTCACCAAGATCCTTGAGGGAAAAACAGCTTCCAGGCCAGGTTTTTACACCTTCCAAGGTTGGAATGTCGTTTCCAATTAGTAGAATGTCATCGACATATAATACAAGGAATGTAATAATGCTCCCACTAGCTTTCTCATATACACAAGCTTCATCAGTGTTTTTGACGAAGCCAAATTTCTTTACTTCATCATCAAAACAGTGATTCCAACTTCTTGATGCTTGTTTCAATCCATAGATTGATTTCTTTAACTTGCATACCTTGTTAGGATGTTTTGGATCGGCAAAACCTTCAGGCTGTTTCATATGGACATCTTCCTCAAGATATCCATTAAGAAAAGCGGTCTTGACATCCATTTGCCAAATCTCATAGTCATAATATGCTGCTATGGCAAACAATATCCTGATAGACTTTAGCATTACCACATGCGAAAAGGTTTCATCATAATCAACCCCTTGAGTTTGAGTGAAACCTTTTGCTACAAGTCTAGCTTTATAGATATCCAAGTTTCCATGCATATCGGTTTTCTTCTTGAAAACCCACTTACTTCCAACTATCTTGGACTTAAGAGGTGGTGTAACCAATTCCCAAACTTGGTTACCATACATGGATTGCATCTCAACGTTCATGGCTTCTTGCCATTTGTCAAAATCAGGTTTTGACATTGCCTCTTGGTATGTGGTTGGTTCATCCGAATCTACCACATAGCATCCATCCATGAAAAATCCATATCTCTCAGGAGGAACACTAATTCTACCAGATCTACGAACGTTTTGTGTATCTTGATCATCCACATGATCATTCTAAACATCCTAATATTGATTGCTAGTATCAACCAATTGTGTATCGTCTTGTGAATCTTGAACCTCTTCAAGTTCCACTGCTCTTCCACTAGTTTCTTCTGAAAGAAACTTAGTTTCCAAGAACTCTGCCTTTCGAGCAATAAATACTTTCTGTTCTGTCAGATCATAGAAATAATATCCAGTACAATCTCTAGGATATCCAATGAAGACACACTTTGTGGATCGAGCTTCCAGTTTGTTTTGAGTGTATTGCTTAGGATAAGCATCACACCCCCAAACTTTTAAATATGATAATGATGGAACCCTTCCATGCCATATTTCGAAAGGTGTCCTTTCCACTTTCTTGGTTGGGGCCATATTTAAAATACGGGCCGCGGAGAGCAAAGCGAAACCCCAAAATGATAGAGGTAGTGTACTTCTAGCCATCATAGATCGAACCATATCCAATAGAGTCCGATTCCTCCTCTCAGACACACCATTATGTTGCGGTGTTCCAGGTGGAGTAAGTTGTGAGACTATCCCACAACTCCTAAGATACTCTTGAAATTCACTACTTAGGTATTCACCTCCTCTATCTGTATTAAGAATTTTGACCGTTTTGTTGAGTTGATTTTCTACTTCATTCTTGAAGATTTTGAACATTTCAAAAGATTCATGTTTGTGTCTTAACAAGTACACATACCCATAACGACTATAGTCATCAGTAAAGGTAATGAAGTATCTTTCACCATTCCTAGTTATTGGTTTAAAAGGTCCACATACATCCGAATGTATGATTCCTAATAAATCCTTTGCCCTTTCATTAGTCCCACTAAAAGGGGCCTTTGTCATTTTACCTTGTAAACAAGACTCGCATACATCAAATGAATCATTTTCATTAGTTTTCAAAAGACCATTCTTTTGGAGTTTTTGCATACGATTCTTGTTTATGTGACCAAGGCGACAATGCCAAAGATAGGAATCACTCAAATCTAATTTGAGCTTTTTGGTGGTTGCTTGGTACATTGAGCTATCATATGTTGTGTTTTCATGAACCAATTCATAAACACCATTACAAGGTATAGCCTTAAAATAAAACATATGATTGAAAGAAACATGAATATCATTGTCAACAAACTTGAAATTATAATCACATTGTCTTAAACGGGAAACAGAAATAATGTTCCTAGTTAAACTAGGAGCATACAAAACATTCCTTAAAATAACTTCCAAACCACTTGGAAGCTTCAAAATGTAGTCTCCTTGGGCTTCCACGTGAACTTTTGCACCATTCCCCATGAAGAGACTAATTTCCCCTTTTGCGTAGTGCTCACTTCTTTTGAACCCCTGCAACAAATTGCAAATATGAGTTCCACATCCGGTATCTAGTACCCATGTGTTAGAAGAAATAACATTTAGCTCAACATGTGTCATAAAGATTGTACCTGAGGTTTGCCCCGCATCCCTCTTTTCTCTCAATGCTTTGAGATAGACCGGGCAATTGCGTTTCCAATGGCCTACCTCACCACATTCAAAACACGGGTCATTTTGAGCAACTTTTTGCCTCTTTTCTTTTGGTTTGGGCGGTTCCACTTTTGCTTTTCCTTTTCCCTTCCCCTTGACGTGCCCCTTCCCTCTTACAACACTTGCCCTAGGGTCGGGGAGGTGCCTCTTCCTACTACCTCCTTCATTGATCGTAAGGACCGGTAGAACTTTTCTACCCATGCCCGCCTCGGCCGTTTTGAGCATTGAGTGAAGCTCACCAATGCTCTTGTCCCATCCGTTCATGTTATAGTTCATAACAAAGCTATCAAACTTCTTGGATAGAGAGTTTAGGATCAAATCCGTTGCCAACTCATTGGACACACGACAGTTAAGCCTTTCGAGGTGATCAATGTGGCTCTTTATCTTAAGAACGTAAGATGACACCGATTGGGTCTCGTCCATTCGACATGCATGGAGTGCTCGAACCGTTTCGAAGTGCTCCACCCTTGATTGTTGTTGGAACATTTCCTTCAACTGGGTGATCATATCATAGGAATTATGGTTCTCAAAGTCCTTTTGCAAATCGGGAATCATGCTTGCTAGCATGAGACATGCGACTTGCACAGAGTCCTCAGTGTACTTGACCCACTCGGCAAAGGCCTCATCGTCATTTTCATCGGGTTGATCGGGAATGGGATCGTCTAACACATAGGACTTCTTTTCTTGCTTGAGAACGATTCTCAAGTTTCGATACCAATCCATGAAGTTCCCATGGTTTAGACGTTCCTTTTCACGGATTGTTCTTAGTGATAGGTTATGGACGGTGGGGTTTGTGTTGTTGTTGTTTACGGCCATTCTACAAAATTAACAAAGTTCTTATTAGTATTTCTAAAAAAAATTACATTTTAATCATTAATACCCTTTACGTCTCATAGACAATTAATAATTAAAATCTAGAATCCAACGTTACATTTAAATATCGGTTAGGTGACCTTTATCCCTTTATTTAAATTAACAAGGTAGTCAATTTTTGACAATTGTAACCTATTACAATTTCTAGTATATGGGATCGATTAAACATCTTATGTTTGTTTGGCATGTTTATCCCATCAACACCCTTTGTACGTCATGCTTCGGTGATCCTAATGTATGATTTCCAAATTAAGTTGTCCTACTTAGACACACATGTGGATTTGCTAATATTTGTGGTTAGGTGACCTTTATCCCATAAATATGGCAAACCCACCTCAAACTCATAAGTTCCCTCTAATGTGGTTAGGTGACCTTTATCCCACATCAAGTTCTCAAATGATTTGAGTGTTGTATAAGAGGATGGTGTTTGACTTATTTCAAAAGGGATTTGAACATTTAGAGGTTTCATAATTCTAGTACAGAAAACTCTATGTACTTGTATTTGCATGCTTTCAAATACAATGTACCCTATGGTTCTTTTAATAAAACCTATTTTATTATAAAATCATTAATCCTTTTTAATAACCTTTTATTAACTTTTAATGATTAAGAACCATTAATTTTCAGCTTTTTTAGTTTGTTTATGAGTTTGTAATATATGTCTAAATATCAACCAAACAATCAAACAACAAACATTCAAACAAGCATAAACATATAAACATGAGTGCATAACCATAGCTACTAAGTTGACAACACTTGTTTGCCATCACAAGTGTTGTCATAAGGTCTTTCTTAAGGGTTTGTAATGACACATTATATGTGTCCATGGACTCCCACTTGAATCCATATCCAAATACTTCAAGGTCTATGTCTTTGATATCCATCTTTGGGTCTTGATCTTGTGCATCTTCCTTTTACAAAATTATATCCTAATACATTTTTCTAATAAAAAGAAATGCACCTAATCTATTTATTACATAACCAAATGAATAAATAATTACAACCCAAATAATAAACATAAATATTACAACCCAATTGAATGAATTAAAACAACCATTCCAATCATCCAAATAACATAAGGCCAAAGGCTAGGTTATGCACTATCATATGAACAATCATAAATATTATTCAATAAACAAAGTAAACCCCATCAAACCCTAAATTCTCAGCCAACATAAACTGAAAACTTGGGTTTGTTTGTCCAAACAAACAACAACCAAACATATCAACCAATTGACATTCCTATCTTTCAAAGTTTAATCATAAGCATGAAGATATAACTTTGAAAGACTTGGGGTTTATAAAATCAACTAAAATCAGTCCTTAATTAGTTGATTAACATCCTTTAAAATGATTTTTAAAGGATAAGAACAAGCAAGCTATTCACATAACCGGCTCTGATACCATTGATGGGTTTGTTGGAACATAAAATCATAGTTTAACCATTTAAACTTTCAGAAAACGCAGTGGAATTACAACTTTATAAACCCTTTTATATGATGAAAAATATGTTCATTAGATGACCATATTGATGTATAAAACGAACCCAAAGAACAAAGGATCATTTATGTGAATATGCAAGCTATGAACATATGTAAATGCACATAAAATCACAGCTTCAGTGAGCTGTGATTTACTACCTTACTGCAGCAGAATTTCGACCAAATATGGGTGGTTTTTGATGCTTGAAATTCGCCAAGAGCTCAAAGTAGAGATCGTCAAGCTTGTATACCCCAAGCCTCCTTGCAAACACCTTCTCTTGTTAGGTAGAAATCACCAAAACAACACAAAAACACTTCAAGAAACCCTGAATTTTGCTGCTGGCCGTAGCTTCCTTTAGGGAGAGAGATGAGTGTGTTTTTTTCTTGTGTTGTTAGTTGCATGTAATTTTCAAATGAGAGGAGAGCTGAATATTTAGTTAGTGGAAAGGAGACAACAATGCATGTGTTCATTAACCAAGGGAATAACTTTGTTAAAACAAGATGAGCATGCATGTGTGTAGTGTTCAAGAGAATAAGATTCTAGTGGAAACACATGACAAGCATGTGTGTCTTCCACTCACCATCACATGGACGGTTTCTTCATGCAAAAAGGAAGGATTTCCTATTTTTTTCATTCTCTTAATTATTAATACACACATGTATATATTGCCTACTCTTTTAACTAGTCTATACAATTAACCAACTAATTGTATAAGTAGTATACTCTCATTATTATTTGGTGTTATGCAACTAATTTAAATAACACTTCAAATAATATTATTGAACAAAATATCCTAATAAATTGTTCCATCTCATATGCAACTTATTTAGAAAACCCATTTTCTAAATTTGTGTAAATATTTAATTGCATGATCATATCATCAATTAAATATTAATTGGTGTTTGCTAAGCTTGTTATTGGGTATAACCCGACTTGGATCATAACGTACTAACCACATCAATATTTTATGTGTCTTGGGCATATAGAATCCTACAGACCCAACTTGGATCATAATGTACTAACCACATCAATGTTCTATGTGTCTTGGGCATAAAGAATCCAACAATCTCCCACTTGCACAAGATTCATAGAAGATTGATGCTAGCAGTAAATACCGCCTAACAACGGTTTACTACCCTTAATACGTATGACTAAAAGCCATTCAATAACATCATCGCCATCAAGTATCCAACTTGAAATGATTTTGGTGACTCAATCATTTATCCTTTTGTTACAGATGTCATGTTAAATCCAAGGACACAGAATGATCGTTCTTTGTTGATTTAACTTAATCAGGCCTTAGACATCTTGCTCTCAATAAGTAAGAGGAACGAATTCCATCTTGACTACATACGTTTCTCACAATCACCTCGTGTCACACCTGAACATAGCCTTATGTACTATCCATTATTTTAGAGCAGTGAAGAACTAGCTCAAGGTATAACACTTCGGTGAATATCAAAACCCAATATGTATCTCAGGTCGGAGGATAGCAAATGATATTCATCTTTACTCAAATTTACTTATGATCAATCAAGAAGATTCCACGTAGTAAAATTTGATACGCGGGTCAGTCCAATACTCGTATCCCGTGAATATCTACGAACTTTGGCAGCAACCAATTGCTCTATATTCATACCTTATGAATATCCACCAATCCATGTTCATAATAGTTTACGTTCATATTTGCCCCCACAAACATGACCGACTACGGACATTTAGAATAATAAACATATTCATGGATGTATACATGCTAAAATGAACATAACTCAAAATATCACAAATATATGAAAGAGTTATATATTACCTTGTTCCAAACTTTTAAACACTAAACAGGTCAATTCCAATCACTAGAATATCGAAGTCCTAAGGCACAAGTATGACCTTCATGCTTTGCCCTTTCAAGGAGCTTCGTGAGTGGATCCATAATGTTTCGATCGGTGTGAACTTTATGAATACATATCTTTCCCTTTTCAACTTCATCCCTTATGTAGTTCAATCTCTACTCAATGTGTCTAGTCTTTTGATGTGCATGGGGTTCCTTGATTTGCACAATCGCACCCTCGTTATCACAAAAGATTTCTAGGGGGTCTTGAATGGTAGAGACCACCCCTAGATCGGTGATAAATTTCTTTATCCATGCAGCTTCCTGCGCTGCTAATGAGGTGGCTATGTATTCGGATTCTGTAGTGGAAAATGCTACCACATCTTGTTTTGAACTCTTCCAGGACACTGCTCCTCCATTCATAATGAAGACATACCCCGACTGTGATAGAGAATCATCTCGATCAGTTTGGAAACTCGCATCCGTGTAACCCTTTACAACGAGCTCCTCTTCATCAGATCCGTATATTAGAAACATATCCTTAGTTCTCCTAAGGTATTTCAATATACTTTTAGCAGCCATCCAATGGCTATTACCTGGATTCGGCTGATATCTACTTGTCATGCTTAACACGAATGACACGTCTGGTGTAGTGCATATCATCACATACATGATGGATCCTATAGCAGACGCATATGGGATGTCCTTCATTCGATCTTGCTCATCCTTTGAGCTTGGACATTAAGATGTACTTAATATTGTCGCTCTTTAAATAGGTACCATACCTTTCTTAGAGTTTTTCATCTTGAACCTTTTCAAGATTTTATCAATGTATGCACTTTGGTTTAAACCTATCAACCGCCTTGAGCTATCCCTATAGATCTTTATTCCTAAAATATAGGCGGCTTCACCGAGATCTTTTGTGGAAAAACAACTTCCAAGCCAGGTTTTAACACCTTCCATGGTTGGAATATAATTTCCAAAAAGTAGTATATCATCAACATACAATACTAAGAATGTAATTATGCTCCCACTAGCCTTCTTGTATACACAAGCCTTGTCAGCGTTCTTGATGAAACCAAATTTCTTGATCTTTTCATCAAAATGTTAATTCGAACTTCTCGATGCTTGTTTCAATCCATAGATTGATCTCTTTAACTTGCATACTTTATTAGGATGTCGTGGATCGACAAAACCATCAGGCTGAACCATATGGACAGTCTCTTTGAGATGTCAATTAAGAAAAGCAGGTTTGACATCCATTTGCCAAATCTCATATTCATAATGAGCAGCTATGGCAAACAATATCCTAATTGACTTTAGCATTGCCACAGGCGAGAAGGTTTCATCATAATCAACCTCTTGAGTTGGAGTGAAACCTTTTGCTACAAGTCTTGCTTTATAAGTATCCAAGTTTGCATGCATATCCATTTTTTTCTTGAAAACCCACTTGCATCCAACCAGTTTGGTGTTAAGTGTAGGATTGACCAATTCCCAAACTTGGTTGTCATACATGGATTGTATCTCTGCGATCATGGCTTTCAGCCATTTGTCACAATCTGAATTGGGCATTGCATCATGGTATGTAGTTGGCTCATCGGAGTCAACCACATAGCATCCCTTCATGAAAAATCCATATCTTTCAGATGGAATGCTAAATCAACCATATATGCGAATGTTTTGTGTGTATTGATTAACCTCTTAATCAACCTCTTGATCATCATTAACCTCTTATTGATTGCTAGTGTCAACCAAACGTGTATTGGCTTGTGGATATTGATCCTCATCAAATTCCACTGTTCTATACGTCATTCCTTCCATAAGGAACTTAGCTTCCAATAACTCTGCCTTTCGAGCAATAAATACCTTTTGCTCTGTTGGATCAAAGAAGTAGTATCCTATACAATCATTGGGATATCCAACAAATATACACTTAGTGGGACGACTTTCCAACTTGTTTTGGGTGTTTAGCTTAACATAAGCTTCACAACCCCATACTTCTAAATATGATAGCGATGGAACTCTTCCATGCCATATTTCAAAAGGTGTCGAATCCACTTTCTTGGTCGGGGCCATATTCAAAATACGAGCCACGGAGAGCAATGCGAAACCCCAAAATGATAGAGGTAGTGAGCTTACAACCATCATAGATTGAACCATATCCAATAAGGTTTGGTTTCTCCTTTCAGACACACCATTATGTTGTGGTGTTCCGGGTGGAGTAAGTTGTGAGACGATCCCACGATTTCTTAGATGATCCTGAAAAGCCTCACTGAGGTATTCACCTCCTCTATCTGAACGAAGAACGTTGATAGATTTGTTGAGTTGATTTTCAACTTCATTCTTGAAGATTTTGAACATTTCAAAAGCTTCATATTTATGTGTCACCAAGTACAATTACCAATAGCGACTGTAATCGTCGGTAAAGGTAATGAAGTATCTTTCACCATTTCTTGTCATTCTCTTAAAAGGACCACATAGATCCGAATATATGATTCCCAATAAGTCTTTTGCCCTCTCGTTAGTACCACTAAAGGGCGATTTGGTCGTCTTACATTGTAAACAAGATTCACACTTATCAAATGAACCATTTTTATTTGTTTTCAAAAGACCATTCTTTTGTAGTGTTTGAATCCGATTCTTGTTTATGTGACCAAGACGACAATGCCAAAGATATGAATCACTTAAACCCATTTTAAGTTTCTTGGTGCTTGTTTGGTATAATGAGTTACTAAAGGATGAATCATCATGAACCAATTCATAGATACCATTAAAAGGCATAGCCTTAAAATAAAATACATCATCCATACAAACATAAATACCATTGTTTACAAACTTTAAATCATAATCATCTTGTTTTAAAAGGGAAACATAAATTATGTTCCTAGTCAAACTAGGAGCATACAAAATGTTTTTAAGAACAACTTCTAAACCATTTGAAAGTTTCAAAATATAATCTCCTTAGGCTTCGACATCAACTTTTGCTCCGTTGCCTATGTAGAGACTCGTGTCTCCCTTTCTGAAGTGCTTATTTCTTTTGAACCCCTACAACAAATGGCAAATGTGAGTTCCACATCCGGTATCCAATACCCTTGTGTTTGAAGAAATAACATGTAAACCAATATGAATCATGAAAGTTGTACCTGAGGTTTGCCCAACATCCATCTTGTTTCTCAACTGTTTGAGATAGGTTGGACAATTACTTTTCCAATGTCCTATCTCACCACACTCAAAGCATGGATCGTTCTCCATTACCTTTGGCTTCTTAAGCTTAGGCTTTAGAGGTTCCGCTTTAGCCTATCCCTTCCCCTTGCCTTTGATGTATCCCTTTCCTTTGGCAACATTTGGCTTCGGATCGGGAATGGCCTTTTCTTATAGCCTCCCTCATTGATCGAGAGAATAGGTAGAACCTTTCTACCCATCCCTGGCACGGCTGTTTTGAGCATTGCATGAAGCTCACCAATGCTCTTGTCCCATCCGTTCATATTGTAATTCATTATGAACGTCTCAAACTTTTTAGTTAGGCCATTAAGGATCAAATCCGTGGCCAACTCCTTGGAGACGGGACAGTTAAGCCTCTAGAGACGATCAATGTTGCTTTTCATCTTATGTACATAAGATGATACCGGTTGGGTTTCTTCCTATGACATGCGTGAAGCGCTCGAACCGTTTCGAAGCGCTCTACCCTAGCTTGTTGAAGGAACATTTCCTTCAACTGGGTAATCATGTCATATGCCCCATGATGCTCCAAATCCTTTTGGAGTTCAGGAATCATAGTTCCCAACATAAGGCAGGAAACCTGCATGGAATCCTCAGTGTACTGAAGCCAATCGTTATAGGCCTCAACATCCTCGGGGTCGGCTTGGTCAGGAATGGGATCGTCTAGGACATTAGCCTTTTTCTCTTGCTTGAGAACAATTCTCAAATTTCGAAACCAGTCCATAAACTTATTATGGTTAAGACGATCCCTCTCTAGGATAGTTCTCAGCGACAGGGTATAGACGGTCGGGGTGGTAGCATTATTGTTTGCAGCCATTTCTACAAAATTTACAAAGTTCATATTAGTATTTCTGAAAAAATTACATTTTAATCATTAATACCCTTTTATGTCTCATAGACAATTAATAATTAAAACCTAGAATGCAACGTTACATTTAAATGATGGTTAGGTGACCTTTATCCTATTATTTAAATTAACAAGGTAGTCAACAATTTGACAATTGCAACCTTTTGCAATTTCTAGCCTTATGGGATCGGTTAAACATCTTATGTTTAGTTGGCATGTAAAATCCCATCAACACCATTGTACGCCATGCTTCGACGACCCTATGCACATGGTTTCCAATTCAAGTCGTCCTACTTACACACATGTGAGTTTCCACATACAAGTGGTTAGGTGACATTTATTCCACAAATACGTTAAGCCCACCTCAAAACACAAGTTCCCTAAAAGTGGTTAGGTGACCTTTATCCCATAAATAGTTGTCAAGTGATTCGAGTGTCATGTAAAAGGATGGTGTTAAACTTGTTTCCAAAGGGATTTTGGTTTTCATTAATTCTAGTTTTGAAAACTCTATGTACCTTGTATTTGCATGCTTTCAATTACATGTTACCCTATGGTTCTCTTTTTAGTAAAACCCCTTTTATTAAAATCATTAATCCTTTTAATAATCTTTTATTAATCAATTAATGATTAGGAACCATAAATTTTCAGCTTGTTTTGTTTGTTTATAAGTTTGTTATGCACATCCAAATATCAAACAATCATCATATAACAAACAACCAAACAAGCATAATGATACAATCACAAATGCATAACCATAGCCACTAAGTTGACCACACTTGTTTGCCATCACAAGTGTTGTCATTTGGTCTTTTCCTAAGGGTTAATTACAACACAAAAGTTAGGATCTCCAAAGACCCCACTTGAACTTGCATCCAAATGCTTCAAGCCCTTCTCTTTGTGTCTTCCCTTTGTGCTTCCAAATTGTGCATCTTCTTTTACAAAATTTATATCCTAATACAAATTTTCTAATAAAAGAAAATACACTTAATCTATCTATTACATCACCATTGAATGAATAAATAAATTACAACCACTAACAAGCATAAAAGAATAATATTACAACCCATGGAAAGAAATCAACCAAAACAAACATTCATCCAAAACCAAATCAACACAAGGTCAAGGCTAGGTTATGCACCAATATGAAACAACATATACAACATTCAAGAACCAAAATAAATCCCCTTTTAACCCTAAATTTTCAGCCAACACAAACCCAAAATCTAGGGTTTTTGTCCAAACACAATAATCAACCATTTGACATTTTCTTTCAAGGTTTAATCACAAGCATGTAAGATATAACCTTGAAAGATTGGGGATTTATTATATCATCACAAAAAAGCCCCTATTAGGTTGTTAAAACCTCATAAAACCAACTTTACAAGGACTATTGAAGCTAGTTATCAACATACCCGGCTCTAGATGCCAATGTTGGGTTTGTTAGACTCATTATCAAAGTAGTTTAACCATTTATACATGAAAAACGCAGCGGAAACAAACCGTAATATTATGTTTTGTAAACTAAAAATTAAGGCATATAACTTAGCAACAACAAACCCAAGAACATAGGATCATTTATATGTGAATCAACTAGCTATCAAGAAGAAATAACAACCAAAACAACACATATGAAACTACCTTTGTAGAGCTATCAAAACCGTGAGATTTGATGAAGATGGTGATGTTCTTGAACGACCGAAACACCAAGGAAAGGTGTCCTCAAGCTACCATACCCACAAGCATCAAGCAAAGACCCTTCTTGCTAGGATTTGTACACCAAAAGGACCAAAAATGCTGTTGGAAACCACCTTCCAGCCGTGACTTTCTTCAAGATAGGAAGAGTGTTCTTGGTTCCTTTTTGCATGTAAGAGAGAGAAGAGGGAGAAGAGTGTGCTACTAGTTAATGTTGTGTAATAATCCAAGACAACAACAAAGACCCACTTCCCTAAAAGGGGCGGCCAAAATGGCTTTCAAATTGGGGTTCCCCCTACAATTTTGTTTCCATCTAATTGTTAACCAGTTATTCTATTAGTTATATAATTAACCTTTTAATTATTCTATTAGTTAGTAAATACCCATGAACAAAATATCCTTATAAGTTGTTCCATCTCATATGCAATTAATTTAGAAAACCCACTTTTCCAAATTGGTGTAATTATTTAATTGCATGATCATATCATCAATTAAATATATATATATATATATATATATATATATATATATATATATATATATATATATATATTGATATTTACTAAGCTTGTCATTGGGTATGACCCGACTTGGATCATAACGTACTAACCACATCAATGTTCTATGTGTCTTGGGCATAAAGAATCCAACAACAACATCATCATCAAAAATTGAAAGATTGAATGATTTGAAGACAGTGTTAGAGTCATAAAACTATTCTGGGTCTGACCCAATGTTTGGTGAATGTGACTCTTGCCAATCAACATAGATATGTATTTTGTGAGGAAGAGTAGCCAATGAAGAAACATTCATCAGAAACAACACCAAACTTTGACTTCTGTGCTTGCATATTTAGCAAGGTGCAAGAGCAACCAAATGGACGAAAGAAGTTAATCAAGGGTTTTTGTTTGTGAAGAAGCTCATACGGAGTCTTCATCTTGTCTTTTACGATAAGCACCGTGTTTAGTACATAAGATGCATAATTTACTGCTTCCGCCCAGAAAATAAATGGAAGTTTTGACTCAATCAACATAGTTCTTGCTGCTTCGATAAGCGTCCGATTCTTTCTTTCAGCGACACCGTTTTGTTGAGGTGTCCTTGCAGCACTAAACTGTCTGAGAATGCCTTTTCTTACACAGAATGAGTCAAAGATGTGATTTCTGAATTCCGTTCCATTGTCTCTTCTGATGGCCATAACCTTCCATTTGATGATGGTTTCAATTGACAGGATCAAATCTACAACTCCTCTGCGGTGTCACCTTTATTTGTGAGAAATTTGTTAGTGCTTCTTTAAAGATTAAAATTTTGTCTTTATGTGTCTTTTTATCTTTTGTAATAGTATAGGGACTATTCTTGTAATTAGTTAGTTCCTTTTTCTGTTTATTGGTAGTATATATAGCTTAGACATGTGTAGGTTAGACAAGAATCTGCTTCTTACACACTTTGTAATTGTCTTTGTTTTATATCAATAAACTCATTGAATTTTGTTGATATTGTGCTTTGATTTGATTACTTTGCTTGTCTTTTGATTGAATTGTTAGCTAATATCATCACAGATCTATACATTTGATCCTATCAAATGGTATCAGAGCTGTTGGTTGAGTGAATTGAGTTTTGTCGAACTTTGAAAACTCAAATTTCACTTGATTCTGTGATTGATTAGCAATTCAATTGAAATATTGTGGTTTTCAGTTGTGTTTAATCATCATAAACAGGAATTGAACCACAATTAGCAGTCAAATTCATGAAATTTCAAAGAATTAGTCGAAATATGGTTCGAAAAGTGCTCAACTTTGTCGAACTGAAATTTGGAAGATTCACTGATTTGTTGTTCAAAGAAATTGAAGAAAGAAGATTGTTAATCGGCATTAAACCTACTTAATTGGAAGATTTCGATCCAATTCATCATGTTTTGATCGATTTCAAAAAAATTGAGTTAGTTACATTCATAAGAACATGATGAATGTGGCGCATGAGGGTTGAGAATCATTGAAAATTGCCCAAGTGTTTAGACGTTTGACCACTGTTTAGACGGTTCTCCACTGTGTAGGCGGTTTTCAAGCAGACGGTTTACAACTACTGAGGAGTTTTACTACTGTTTGAGCTCAAGTAATTCTAGACGGTTCATAACTCTTTAGACGCATCAGAACTGTTTGGACGGTTGGAACTTCCAGACGTCTGACAACTGTTCAGGCGTATTGCAACTGTTCAGACGTTTCTACTTTAGGCGGTTTTGCAAATTTTTCTAAGGAAATCCCTTAGACGGTTCTTGTTCAAACTCAGAAGTTTCTCAACTCTTGAGATGTTTCCTTACTGTTCAGGCCCATCTTCACTTAATACTTAGAAATTAAAAAAAAATCAAAAATTAAAAAACAGAAAATTTAAAATCAACAAAAAAGAAATATAAAGATGGTGAAATTAAAAGACTCTAAAAATAGAGTTCCTAAACTGAAAAACAGAGCTGATTTCAAAAATTGGTCACTTAGATTAAAACATCATTTAAATTCCATTGACACTGATCTTTGGAAATCAATTGAAAAAGGACCATACATTCTAATAACCACTGATAGGCCTGACAAGGGTTTTGAATATACTAAAGATTCTCAAGAACCCTACCCTGAAGATGGTTTACAAGGAGATGATTTGAAAAGAGTCAAGAATGATATTAAAGCATACTCCTTGATGTGTAAAGGACTACCTTTGGAAGTTCTTGCAAGACTAGATGGATATCAGACTGGATATACCATGTACAAAGCCTTAAAGACCATCTGTGAAGGAGGAAAAGAGATCCAAAACCTTAAGAAACAAAAGCAAAAGGCAGTTAGAATTGTTTCAATATTTGTCTCGTGAAACAGTAAACCAGATGATGAACAGATTTGTTCAGCTTACTACTGAGATGTCAACAGCTAGCATCAAGCCTGATCTTGAAGATCTAAATCTTAGATTACTCAATGCTTTACCCTCCTCATGGAAACAAACAATAACTTTGATAAAGCATACTGAGAAGTTCCCCATGGATTTAGATTTGCTTATTACCAAGATAGAGTCTGTTGAAATTGATGAAAGCTCAAGGAACAATGGCAGAGCAGCATCAATGTCACAATATCAGTTTGTTGCATCTCCTGCAAACTCTGTTGAAAATGCATTCATGGCAAAGGGTGAGAAGGTTCCAGAAGAAGAGGGAGACTTATTTGTTGGAGCAGGATTCTTCGCTGATTCATCATTCACTAGTGTTCCTGCTTATACCTCACAGTCTCATCCTCAATCTCCACCTAAATCTCAAAGTTCAAATGTTCAAACAGAGACTCCATCAACTAACTCTGCTAAATCTAGCAATGTTAAAGATGTGATAAACATCCTATTAGAGGATGAAGAGTCTAAAACGTCTTTCACTGCTTTTATGGCTAGTTTTCAAGCATATCAAGGTAGCCATTTAACTCGATTAGATCTTGTTTTGCATGATTTGTTCGAGATGGATCCTGAAGATGTTGAAGAGATGGACTTAAATTTGCAGATGGTGATGATTGCATACAGAACACAAAAACACTCTTATGTCAACAGGAAGACAAGCCCAGTGCTAACAAGACTGTTGGTTTTAACAAGTCAAAGTCAAGGTGTTTTAACTGCAATAGTTATGGACATTTCTCTAGAGAATGCAAAGCTCCAAGGAACAATGGAGGAAATGCTCAATCAAGTTCTAGAAATCAAAAGTTTCAACAAGCTCAGAAGACTTTCCAAAAGCCTTATCAAAGTCTTCCTATGCCTGTGCTTAAAGAGGAATCAAAATCAGCTGAAGAGCCCAAGAAAGCTCTTGTAGTCAGCATTAAAGATGGTTATGATTGGAGTTATGCTGAACAGTTCACTAATGATCTAACCTCGAGTTTATCTCTTGTTGCAAAAATTCAGGGGGAGGACTGGTCAGAGAATAGTGATTCAAAGGTGGAAGGTGAGAATGAAGAAGAAAACTATGATTGGAGTGACAAATTTCATCCTAAGGAGGATATAGATGAAGTATCTCTAATGGCACAATCTGATAAACCCAAGGTTGACACTTCATCCTCAAAATCTGAAACCTCATCCCCCAAATTTCCTGAAATACCTTCTGAAGTGAGAGAAAAACTGTGCACTAAATCATGCTTTGAACACGTTGAATATTATCGAAGCTATTCATAAAAATTTTTGTGAGAAATTGAAATAAGAAGAATCAACGCACAACAAATTAAAATCTGGCCATAAAACAGCAGATCAAAAGATCATCTCTCTTCAAACATCATGGAACAAAACAATAAAGGAATTAGAAATTATGTCTAAACAATTAGAAGAGATGACAAAAAATCTTGAACAGGAGAAGATAGCATATGCTGCTACTCAAATGGATCTTGCTAAAGTGAAAAGTTCAAAATTAATAGTTGAGAAACTGGTGAGTGAGAGAAAAGATAAACAGAAAGTAGTTTTTGGATTCACTCATGAACCTATGCCTGAATCAATAACAAACACTTTACCAGAGAACTTTAATACACATGACCATTCTCCTGAGAATAAGGCTAAACTCAAAGCTTTTCAGAATAAAAACAAAAATTCTGAAGAAGAAAAAGATAATGTGAAAGTTTTTGTTGAAAATGATCAAGAAAAGATCAAAAATGGTCATCCAATCAAGATAAAATCTTATGAACCTAAACAGACAAAATAGAACACTTCTGATCAAATTCATTCTGTATTAGAAGAAGTGAAAGTTCAAAGCAAAGATAAAGCTAAACTTCAGGAAGGAACATCAGAAGATTCAAACTCTGTTAATCTAAAACAAAAAGTTAATGAAAAAGAATCTTCATCTGAAGATGTTCAATCTGAAAATAAACCAAGTTCATCAAAAGCAAACAATCAGAGAAGAAGAAAGAAATTATCAAAAACCAAAACTGAACAAAACAAAATTTTAGAAAATATGAGTAATCTAACAAATCATACAACTAAACTCAAACTGATAAAATTTGTGTTAGCTGGTTTGTTAAACATGAACTCTCTTCATCAAAACAAAATAAGTCCTGTGAACAAATCTCACTCTGATCTAAAAACGGGTTTAGATTCTAAGACTTCCGCTGTTATAAAAAGATTTGTTCCTAAGGAATTAAAGAAGGAGGTTCATGATAAAAGATGAAAAATAATTTGTCACAAAAGCCAAAATTGACAAATCAGAAACAACAATTTAACTTTTTGATGCCAAAATTTAAAAATGAATCAAATATAGCGTTAACTTCAAAAGTTAACAAGCAGTTGTTTAGATCTCCACAAAGGTACTGTGAAATATGTGTTATGAAAAATCACAATACTGCTGAGTATTATTTCAACAAGTACTGTCACATATGTGACATGAGAAATCATTCTACAGTAGATTGTTATTTTAACAGATACTGCACTAATTATGATGAGAAAACTCACGATACTGAAAATTGTTATTTTAGAAAGAGCTCACCTACTAGAGGATTTGCCAATTCAAATATGATCAAAGGTTATGTTAATCCTCAATATATGAGAAATCAAACTGATGGATTTCAACAATTAACTAACCAACCCTCTTTAGGTCTGAGATCTTTTCAAAAGAACAATTTTGTGAGGCCTAAACAAACTGTGCAAGAACAGTTCATACCAAGATCAGTAAAAAAGACTAATAAAAATGTTGGTCATCAATACTCTTCAAAAATTGATCACTCAAGTGGTATGAATGTTCACAAAAATAATCCTAACAATTTTCATAACAAGATTAGTAAATTCATCAAGAATAAACATGATTTAAATAATCTTCATTTTAAACAATTTACCATTGTTGACAAATATGGAAAACCCCAGACCATCTCGGCTTGGGTAGATATGTCAACTTAGTTTTCTTGTTGTGCAGGTACGCCCGAGAAGACCACTATACATGGTATGTGGATAGCGGGTGTAGCCGGCAGATGACAGACAATCCTGCCTTGTTACAGGATTTTAAGTTAAAGGATGGAACGCACGTCGCCTATGGTGCTGATGCTGGTGGCAAAATAACAGGAGAAGGAATAGTGTCAAATAGGATAATAAGCTTCAACAAAGTCAACTTCTGTTCACAGTTGAACTTTAATCTTTTAAGTGTATCCCAAATATGTGATAAAGCATACTCTGTTCTATTTGATGATTCTTTTTGTTATGTGTTAAAGCCAGGTTTTCAGATAAGCAAGGATTGGGTAATTGTTAAAGCTGAAAGGGATAGAGATGTATACAAGCTGGATATGTCTCAAGTCGATCCTTCAACAGAAACAACTTGCCTAATTGCAAAATCATCAAATGATGAAAGCCAGCTTTGGCGTAGACGTCTCGGACATTCCAACTTCAAGAACATGAACAAGCTTGTAGCAGGAAATCATGTCATTAGACTTCCATCCAAGAAGTTTGCAACGACTGATCACTGCTCAGCATGTTTGAAGGGAAAACAACATAGAGCGTCTTATAAGACCAAGCTCATAAACTCAAATTCCAAACCTCTACAGATGTTGCACATGGACCTATTTGGACCAACAAACGTCAAGAGTATTGGAAGAAAATCATATTGTCTAGTTATCATTGATGACTATACAAGATTTTCATGGGTTTTCTTTTACATGCTAAATCTGAAATGGCTGAATTACTAAAAGAATTTATCATTAAAGTTGAAAATCAACTAGAACACAAAGTAAAAATAATAAGAAGTGATAATGGAACGGAATTCAAAAATGCTAACATTGAAATGTTTTGTGCAAAGAAAGGGATAGCTCATCAGTTCAGTGCTCCCAGAACTCCTCAATAAAATGGAGTTGCTGAAAGGAAAAATAGAACATTGATTGAAGCTGCTCGTTCTATGTTAGCCGATGCAAAGATTCCTATCACTTTCTGGGATGAAGATATATCAACTGCATGCTTCGTTCAGAATAGAACCTTAATTGTGAAAGATAAAATGAAAACTCCTTATGAGTTAATGTTTAGCAGGAAACCAAATATAAATTTTCTAAAATCATTTGGTTGTCCGGTTATGATTCTTAATTCAAGTGATCAGTTAGGAAATTTTGAAGCAAAATCTGATAATGGATTTTTCATTAGATACTCATCTGTTTCAAAAGCCTATCGAGTTTATAACTCAAGGACAAATATAATTTGTGAAACATTCAACGTTAAATTTTTGGAAAATTCCTTTCCATCAGTTTCAGATGGTCCTGCTTGGTTGTTTGATTTAGATTCATTGTCAAACTCCCTTCAATCTAACTTGTTTAATCAATCAACTTTCTTGATTCTACAGGTAAGAATAGCTCTAGAGGTGATCTTGGATCTTTCAGTGAAGATTCGAATTCTGACGACCCAGATGATTAAAGCCCAGATTACCCATTCTTCTCATTTGTCAAAGATTCAACAATAAGATTCAATGCTAATGATCATGCTAATCAAGCTTTAGATCATTCAGTTTCATATGATCAAGAGGGATCATAACCAATTCCTAATGATGGTAATGAGTTTGTGCAACCTGAGTCAGGAACATCATCCATCTCTGGTGATGCAGTTGATACTGGTAACTTTGATTACTTTATTAAATCACCGACTCAAGTTCCAAACTTCAATCCATATTCTTCTAACATGCTGCATCAGCTCTCCAACCTGAATCAAACAAATCAGGATGTTAATGTTCAAAGTGATGAGATTCCAACATCTCGTGTTCACAAGAACCATCCAACATGACAGATTAGTAGTCCATTGAATGAGAGAACAACAAGGAGTAAATTAGAACAAGCAAACTTGTGCCTATACTCTTGTTTTCTTTCTCAAATTGTTCCTAAAAACGTTACCAAAGCGTTAAAGGACAATGATTGAATTGAAGCAATGCAAGAAGAATTACTTCAATTCCGCAAACAAGAAGTGTGGAATTTGGTGGAATTACCTGAAGGAGAAAATGCCATAGGCACTAAATGGTTGTTTAGAAATAAAACTGATGATCGAGTGATAGTTATAAGAAACAAGGCGAGACTAGCTGCACAAGGATACAAACAGGAAGAAGGAATTGACTATGATGAAGTATTTGCTCCAGTTGCAAGACTCGAATCCATTCGTGTTTTCCTGGCTTATGCATCGTTCATGCAATTCAAGGTGTATCAAATGGATGTCAAAGGTGCATTCTTGTACGGTCCAATCACTGATGATATGTATGTGAAGTAACCTCCAGGCTTTGAGGATGCAGAATTTCCACATCAAATGTACAAGCTTAGCAAAGCGTTGTATGGACTTCATCAAGCACCTAGAATCTGGTATGAGACATTATCACAACACTTGATCCAACATGGATACACAAGAGGGAAAATCAATCCAACTTTATTCATAAAGAAGGATAATGATGATCTCTTATGTGTGCAAGTGTATGTTGATGATATCATATTTGGTTATACTAGTCCAAAACTGTGCAATAAATTTGAAGAAATCATGAAGTCTCGTTTCCAGACGAGTTCTATAGAAGAAATCAATTTCTTCCTTGTATTGCAAGTTCAACAATATGCAGATGGTATATTCATAAATCAAGAGAAGTTTGTTGACAAACTCTTAAAGAAATTCAAACTGCATGATTGTCAGTCCATAAGACCTCCAGCTGACGTAAATGTTGGGTTTGTTGTACCATTATCAAAGTAGTTTAACATTTAAACATGAAAAACGTAGCGGATTTAAGCCTTAATATATAGAATCATAATCTGAAAATTAAGGTTTATAACTTAATATGAACAAACCCAAGAACATAGGATCGAATATATGTGAATGGAGTAGCTATCAACATGAAATAACAACCAAAATCGACCAAACAAACTACCTTTGAAAGCTGCCGAAAATGTTGATGAACAACCTCCCATAAGAGTTGCTAAAAACGGGATTTGGGTGAAGAAAGGGCTGCTCTTGAATGGCCAAAACACCAAAGTAGATGTCCTCAAGCATCCATACCCACAAGCATCATGCAAGCACCTTCTTGCTAGGATTTCAACACCAAAAATCAAACCATAGATGGCTGAAAATCCGATTTTCAGCTGTGTTTTCTTCAAAAGAATTGAGAGAAAAGTCTTGGTTCTTTTTCTTGCATGAGAGAGAGAGAGATTGATTGAATGGAGTGTACAACTAACTAAAATTAAGGTCACTTTCCAAGACAAAAGGGGGGCCAATCAAGACCCACAAGGGGCGGCCGAAACCCCTTTTGAAATGGGGTTTTTTTCCCTCAATTTTTTACCATCTTAAAAGTTAACTAGTTGTTTTATTAGTTATGTAATTAACCTCTTAATTACATAATTCTTACACTGCCTTATTATTTGGTGTTATTTAACCAACTTAAATAACATTACAAATAATACTCATGAACAAAATTTCCTTATAAGTTTTTCCATCTCTTATGCAATTTATATAGAAACCCACTTTCTAAATTGGTGTAGTTATTTAATTGCATGATCATATCATCAATTAAATATCAATTGGTGTTTGCTAAGCTTGTTATTGGGTATGACCCAACTTGGATCATGACGTACTAACCACATCAATATTCTATGTGTCTTGGGCATAAAGAATCCAACAATCTCCCACTTGCACAAGATTCATAGAAGATTGATGCAAGCAGTAAATACCGCCTAACAACGGTTTACTACCCTTAATACGCATGACTTAGAAGCCATTCAATAACATCATCCCCTTCAAGTATCCAACTTGAAATGATTTAGGTGAATCAATCATTTATCCTTTTGTTACAGATGTCATGTTAAATCCAAGGACACAGAATGATCATTCCTTGTTGATTTAACTTAATCAGGCCTTAGACATCATACTCTCAATGAATAAGAGGAACAAATCCCATCTTGACTACATACGTTTCTCACAATCACCTTATGTCATATCTGAACATAGTCTTATGTACTGACCATTATTTCAGATCAACGAAGAACTAGCTCAAGGTATAACACTTGGTGAATATCAAAACCCAATATGTATCTCAGGTTGGAGGATACCAAATGATATTCGCCTTTACTCAAGTTTACTTATGATCAATCAATAAGATTCCATGTAGTAAGATTTGAGACGCGGGTCAGTCCAATATTCGTATCCTACGAATATCTATGAACCTTGGCAGCAACCAATTGCTCTATACTCATGCCTTATGAATATCCACCAATCCAAGTTCATCATAGTCTTACGTTCATATTTGTTCCCACAAATATGACCGACTACGGACATTTAGAATAATAAAATTATTCATGGATGTAAACATGCTAAAAGGAACATAACTCAAAGTATTGTAAATATATAGATGAGTTAAGTATTACTATTATTCCATATTAATACTAAACAGATCAAGTTTAATCACTAGAATATCGAAGTCCTAAGGCACAAGTATGACTTTCATGCTTTGCCCTTTCAAGGAGCTTCGTGAGTGGATCCGCAATGTTTTGATCAAAGTGAACTTTACGAATACATATCTTTCTTTTTTTAACTTCATCCCTTATGTAGATGAATCTCCGCTTATTGTGCCTAATCTTTTGATGTGCACGGGGTTCCATGATTTGAGCAATCGCACCCTCGTTATCACAAAAGATTTCTAAGGGGTCTTGAATGGTAGAGACCACCCTTAGATCGACGATAAACCTTTTTATCGATGCAGCTTCCCAAGCTGCTAATGAGGCGGCTATGTATTCGTATTCTGTAGTGGACAATGCTACCCATTCATAATGGACACATACCCCGATTGTGATCGAGGATCATCTTGCTCAGTTTGGAAACTCGCATCCATGTAACCCTTTACAACGAGTTCCTCTTTATCAGATCCGTATATTAGAAACATATCCTTAGTCCTCCTAAGGTATTTCAATATAATTTTAACAGCCATCCAATGGCCATTACCTGGATTCTACTAATATTTACTTGTCATGCTTAACGTGCATGACACGTCCGGTCTAGTGCATATCATCGCATATATGATGGATCCTATAGCAAACGCATATGGGATGTCCTTCATACGATCTTGCTCATCCTTTGAGCTTGGACATTGAGATGTACTCAATATTGTCCCTCTTTGAACAGGTACCATACCTTTCTTAGAGTTTTCCATCTTGAACCATTTAAGATTTTATCAATGTATGCACTATGGTTTAGACCTATCGACTGCCTTGATCTATACCTATATATCTTTATTCCCAAAATATAGGCGGTTTCACTGAGATCTTTTATGGAAAAACAATTTCCAAGCCAGGTTTTAACACCTTACATGGTTGGAATATCATTTCCAAATAGTAGTATGTCATCAACATACAATACTAAGAATGTGATTATGCTCCCACTAGCCTTCTTATATACACAAGCCTTGTCAGCATTCTTGATGAAACCAAATCCCTTGATTTGCTCATCAAAACGTTGATTCCAACTTCTCGATGCTTGTTTCAATCCATAGATTGATCTCTTTAACTTGCATACATCATTAAGATGTTTTGGATCGACAAAACCATCAGGCTGAACCTTATGGACAGTCTCATCGAGATATCCATTAACAAAAGCGGTTTTGACATCCATTTGCCAAATCCCATAGTCATAATGAGCAGCAATGGCAAACAACATCCTATTAGACTTTAGCATTGCCACAGGCGGGAAGGTTTCATCATAATCAACCCCTTGAGTTTAAGTGAAACCTTTTGCCACAAGTCTTGCCTTGTAAGTATCAAAGTTTCCATGCATATCTGTTTTCTTCTTGAAAACCCACTTGCATCCAACCGATTTGGAGTTAAGTGGAGGGTCAACCAATTCCCAAACTTGGTTGTCATACATGGATTGCATCTTCACGTTCATGACTTCCAGCCATCTGTCATAATCCGAATTGGACATTGCATCATGGTATGTAGTTGGCTCATCGGAGTCAACCACGTAGCATCCATCCATGAAAAATCCATATCTTTTAGGTGGAATGCTAACTCTACCAGATCTATGAACATTTTGTGTGTATTGATCAACCTCTTGATCATTATCAACAACCTCCTATTGATTGCTAGTGTCAACCAAACGTGTATCGGTTTGTGGATCTTGATCCATATTAAATTCCACTGTTCTATGCGTCATTCCTTCCATAAGGAACTTGGCTTCTAAGAACTCTGCCTTTTGAGCAATAAATACCTTTTGCTCTATTGGATCAAAGAAGTAGTATCCTATACAGTCTTTAGGATATCCAACAAATATACACTTAGTGGATCGACTTTCAAATTTGTTTTGGTGTTAAGCTTAACATAAGCTTTACAACCCCATACCTTTAAATATGATAGCGATGGATCTCTTCCATGTCATATTTCAAAAGGTGTCGAACCCACTTTCTTGGTTTGGGCCATATTCAAAATACGAGCCGCGGAGAGTAGTGCGAAACCCTAAAATGATAGAGGTAGTGAGCTTATAGCCATCATAGATCGAACCATATCCAATAGGGTTCGGTTTCTCCTTTCAGACACACCATTATCTTGTGGTGTTCCGGGAGGAGTAAGTTATGAGACAATCCCACAACTTCTTAGATGATCCTGAAAAGCCTCACTGAGGTATTCACCTCCTCTATCTGAACGGAGAACTTTGATAGTTCTTTTGATTTGATTTTCTACTTCATTCTTGAAGATTTTGAACATTTCAAAAGCTTCATGTTTATGTGTCTTCAAGTACACATAACCATAGCGACTGTAATCATCGGTAAAGGTAATGAAGTATCTTTCACCATTCCTTGTCATTGTCTTAAAAGGACCACATACATCCGAATGTATGATTCCTAATAAGTCTTTTTCCCTCTCATTAGTACCACTAAAGGGCGACTTGGTCATCTTACCTTGTAAGCAAGATTCACACTTATCAAATGAACGATATTCATTTGTTTTCAAAAGACCATTCTTTTGAAGTGTTTGAATCCGATTCTTGTTTATGTAACCAAGATGACAATGCCAAAGATAAGAATCACTTAAACCCATTTTAAGTTTCTTGATGCATGATTGGTATAATGTATTATTATAGGATGAATCATCATGAACCAATTCACAAATACCATTAGAAGGCATAGCCTTGAATATACATCATCCATATAAACATAAATACCATCATTTACAAAACATTAAATCATAACCATATCGTTTTAAAGGGGAAACTAAAATTATATTCCTAGTCAAACTAGGAGCATATAAAATGTTTTGAAGAACAACTTCCAAACCATTTAAAAGTTTCAAAACATAGTCTCCTTTATAAAAGTGCTTATTTGTTTTGAACCCTTGCAACAGATTGCAAATGTGAGTTCCACACCCGGTATCTAATACCCATGTGTTTGAAGAAATAACATTTAAGTCAATATGGTGTAGGGGTTTTAACATGTTTATCAAAGCTTCATACAACTTAGTTTATATGAAAACGCAGCGGATTTATATTTTAAAACATGTTATTAAGTTAGTTGTTAAACCATTTTAACAAACAACCCCAAGCCATGGATCTTTATACACAATGCATACAAATGAAAGAACAAGATAGATAAGAATCTACAACCTTTGTAGGTTCCTTAAACTCGAAAATGAGAGCTGTGAAAGATGACTTTGTGGCTGAAACTTCAAAGAAGAAGCTCTCAAGAGGCTATACCCGAAGCTTCTTCAAACACCTTGATTGCTAGGAATCTTTGACACCGATTTTCAGCAAGCAAAAACCCTTTTAAAAGCTGAAAAATTTCTGCTCTTCAACCCTTTTGAATGCTGAAAAATTTTGCTCTTCTTCTCCTTCAAAACCGTGAGATAGAGAGGGAATTTTGAGAGAGAGGAGCTTGTTGATGCAAGAGAGAATGTTGAATGTCTTGAAGAATGTTAGCATGCTTATCATTTGTATATTTACAAGACAAGGAGTGATGGCCTTTGCATGCCCTTGGGCGGCCGATCCATTTAAAACAAAAGGGTCCCACCCTTTTAAGTTTTAAACATAACCAACATGTATTTAAGACTAGTTTATAAAATTCAAAACTTGTTTTTAAACTTTATAAATTAAACATTCTTTTATTTGTTTTTATTTAGTAACACTAAATAACAAAAACAAAATAATATGTCATGAACAATTATTCACATAATAATGTTCATTTGCAAAAACAATAATTTAGAAAATCCATTTTCTAAATTGGTGTCATTATTTATTTGTATGATCTTATCAACAAATAAATTATCTTTTGATGTTTGTTAAGCTTGTTATTGGGTATGACCCGACTTGGATCATATCACACTAGCCACATCAATTTAATATGTATCTTGGGCAGATTAATTCCTTCAATCTCCCACTTGCACAAGATTCATAGAAAATTGATGCAAGCAGCAAATAACGCCTAGCAATGGTTTGCTACCCCTAATGTATATGACTAAGTGCCATTCAATAACATCATCCTTTTCAAGTACATTACTTGAATATGTTTTAGGTGAATTAATCATTTATCCTTTTGTTTCAGATGTCATGTTAAATCCAAGACACACAGAATTGTCATTCTCCGATGATTTAACTTTAATAGGCCTTAGACATCTAACTCTCAACGAATAAGAGGAACAAATTCCATCTTGACTACATACGTCTCTCACAATCACCTCATATCATACCTGAACTCAGCCTTATGTACTGCCAATTTTTCAGAACAGCAAAGTACTAAGTCAAAGTACAATACTTGGTGAATATCAAGACCCAATATGTATCTCAGGTCTGAGGATACAATGATATTCGCCTTTACTCAAGATCTCTTATGACTAATCACAAAGATTCCATGCAGAAATAATTGAGAGCGGGTCAGTCCAATATCTATATCCCATAGATATCAATGAACCTTAGTAGCAACCTCTTGCTCTATATTCATACCTTATGAATATCAACCAATCCAATTTCATTATAGTCTTACATTCATAATTGTTCCCACAAGTATGATCGACTACGGACGTTTAGAATAACTCATTTATTCACGGATTTAAACATGCTAAAATAGAAGAACAAATGAAATTATAACCTTATAATTAAGTCAAATAACATGAGTTCCAATATCCAAATACAAAGTACAACATTAAACCCAGTCACTTGAATATCTAAGTCCCATGGCACAAGCATGGCCTTCATGCTTTGCCCTTTCAAGGAGCTTTGTGAGTGGATCCGCAATGTTTTTATCAGTGTGGACTTTGCGAATACATATCTTTCCTTTTTCAACTTCATCCCTTATGTAGTTGAATCTCCATTCAATGTGCCGAGTCTTTTGATGAGCACGAGATTCCTTGATTTGAGCAATCGCACCCTCGTTGTCACAAAAGATCTCTAGGGGATCCTGAATGGAATGGACTACCCCTAGATCGGCTATGAATTTTTTCAGCCATGCAGCTTCCTGTGCTGCCATTGAAGCGGCGACGTATTCAGACTCTGTAGTGGACAACGCTACGACTTCTTGCTTTGAGCTTTTCCAAGAAACAGCTCCCCCATTCAGAATAAAGATGTACCCCGATTGAGATCGTGAATCATCTCGATCGGTTTGGAAACTCGCATCCGTGTAACCTTTTACTATGAGTTCCTCTTCACCAGACCCGTAGATCAAGAACATATCCTTGGTCCTCCTTAGGTACTTCAAAATGTTCTTGACAGCCATCCAATGACTATCACCAGGATTTTGCTGGTATCTACTTGTCATGCTTAAAGCGCATGACACGTCCGGTCTAGTGCATATCATTTCATACATGATGGATCCTATAGCAGATGCACATGGGATTGCCTTCATTCTATTTTGCTCCTCCTTCGAGCTTGGACATTGAGTCGTACTCAATATTGTCCCTCTTTGAATAGGTACACTACCTTTCTTAGAGTTTTCCATCTTGAACCTTTTCAAGATTTTGTCATTGTATGCACTTTGATTCAAACCAATCAGCCGCCTTGATCTATCCCTATAGATCTTTATTCCTAGAATATAGGCAGCTGCACCAAGATCCTTGATGGAAAAACAACTTCCAAGCCAGGTTTTACACCTTCCAAGGTTGGGATGTCATTTCCAAATAGTAGTATGTCATCAACATACAATACTAGGAAGGTTATTATGCTCCCACTAGCCTTCTTGTACACACAAGCCTCATCAGCGTTTTTGATGAAGCCAAATTTCTTTATCTCCTCATCAAAACGGTGATTCCAGCTTCTCGATGCTTGTTTCAATCCATAGATTGATTTCTTTAACTTGCATACTTTATGAGGATGTTTTGGATCGACAAAACCTTCAGGCTGAACCATATAGACATCTTCCTCAAGATATCCATTTAGGAAAGCGGTTTTGACATCCATTTGCCAAATCTCATAGTCATAATGAGTAGCTATGGCAAACAATATCCTTATAGACTTTAGCATTGCAACAGGTGAGAAGGTTTCATCATAGTCAACCCCTTGAGTTTGAGTGAAACCCTTTGCTAAAAGTCTAGCTTTGTAAGTATCCAAGTTTCCATGCATATCGGTTTTCTTCTTGAAAACCCACTTACTTCCAACTACTTTGGAATTAAGAGGTGGTACGACAAGTTCCCAAACTTGATTGTCATACATGGATTGCATCTCAACGTTCATGGCTTCAAGCCATTTGTCACAATCCAAATTGGACACTGCATCATGATATGTGGTTGGTTCATCTGAATCTACCACATAGCATCCATCCATGAAAAATCCGTATCTTTCAGGTGGATTACTAGTTCTACCACTTTTGCGAACGTTTTTTGTGTATTGATCAACCGCTTGATCATCCTCAACATCCTCATATTGAGTGCTAGTTTCAACCAAATATGCATCGGGCTATGAATCTTGATCCTCCTCAAGATCCACTGTTCTACTGTTAGTTCCTTCTATAAGGAACTTTGTTTCTAAGAACTCACCCTTTCTGGCAACAAACACCTTTTGTTCTAGTGGATCATAGAAATAATATCCCATAGAATCTCTAGGATATCCAACAAAGACACACTTGGTGGATCGGACATCTAATTTGTTTGGGGTGGGAGTCTTAACATAAGCCTCACAACCCCAGACCCTTAAGTATGATAGGGATGGAACTCTTCCATGCCATATCTCAAAAGGTGTCTTTTCCACCTTTTTAGTTGGGGCCATATTCAAAATACGGGCCACGGAGAGCAAAGCGAAACCCCGAAATGATAGAGGCAATGTGCTTCTAGCCATCATAGATCGAACCATATCCAATAGGGTTCGATTCCTCCTCTCAGACACACCATTATATTGTGGTGTTCCAGGTGGAGTGAGTTGTGAGACAATCCCACAACTCCTAAGATGATCTTGAAAAACATCACTTAGGTATTCACCACCCCTATCGGTACGGAGAACTTTAATTGATTTGTTGAGTTGTTTTTCTACTTCATTCTTGAAGATTTTGAACATTTCAAAAGCTTCATCTTTGGGCCTTAATAAGTACACACACCCATAGTGACTTAATCGTCGGTAAAGGTAATGAAGTATCTCTCACCATTCCTAGTCATTGGCTTAAAAGGACCACATACATCCGAATGTATGATACCTAATAAATCTTTCGCCCTTTCGTTAGTTCCACTAAAGGGTGCCTTAGTCATTTTTCCTTGTAAACAAGATTCACATACAACAAGTTAATCACATTCATTTGTTTTTAAAAGACCATTCTTTTGAAGCGTTTGTATACGTTTCTCGTTTATATGACCAAGACGACAATGCCAAAGGTAGGTATCACTCAAATCTAATTTGAGTCTTTTGGTGGTTACTTGGTATATAGAGCTATCATATGTTGCGTTTTCATGAACCAATTCATAAATACCATTACAAGGTATAGCCTTAAAATAAAATACATGATTTAAAGAAACATGAATATCATTGTCAACAAACTTGAAATCATAATCATATTGTCTTAAACGGGAAACAGAAATTATGTTCCTAGTCAAGCTAGGAGCATATAATACATTATTTAAAATAACTTCCAAACCACTTGGAAGCTTCAAAATGTAGTCTCCTTGGGCTTCCACGTGAACCTTTGCACCATTGCCCATGAAGAGACTTATTTCCCCTTTTGCATAATGCTCATTTCTTCTGAACCCCTGCAACAAATTACAAATGTGAGTTCCACATCCGGTATCTAATACCCATGTGTTAGAAGAAATAACATTCAGCTCAACATGTATCATGTAAATTATACCTGAGGTTTGCCCCGCATCCCTCTTTTCTCTCAACTCTTTGAGATAGACTGGACAATTTCTCATCCAATGCCCTATCTCACCACATTTGAAGCATGGGTCGTTCACAACAACCTTTTGCTTCTTCTCCTTGGGCTTCGGAGGTTGCGCCCTAACAGCCATCTTCCCCTTTCCCCCAACATGCCCCTTTCCTTTGGCAATAGTTGCCTTAGGAGGGGGTAGAGACCTTCTCCTTCTCCCACCTTCATTTATGGTGGGTAAAACCCTTTTACCCATTCCCGCCTCAGCTGATTTGAGCATAGAATGAAGTTCATTTATGCTCTTGTCCTATCCGTTCATGTTGTAGTTCATGACGAATGCCTCACACTTTTTAGTTAGGCCATTAAGAATCAAATCCGTGGCCAACTCTTTTAAGACGGGACAGTTTAGCCTTTGAAGGCGGTCGATGTGGCTTTTCATCTTAAGAACATATGATGAAACTGATTGGGATTCCTCCATCCGACATGCATTAAGCGCTTGAACCGTTTCGTAGCGCTCCACTCTAGCTTGTTGCTGGAACGTTTCCCGCAACTGAGTGATCATGTCATAAGCTCCATGGAGCTCATACGCCTTTTGGAGTTCGGGTGTCATACTTGCTAACATTAGGCAAGAGACTTGGACGGAGTCTTCCACATATCTAACCCAATCATTATACGCTTCCACATCTTCCTCGTCAGGTTCATCGGGGATAGGATCATCAAGGATGTAGGCCCGCTTTTCTTGCTTGAGAACGATTCTCAAGTTGCGGTACCAATCCATGAAATTGTTAGGAGTTAGACGATCCCTTTGAAGGATTGCCCTTAGGGATTGGTTGTTTTGGTTTGGTACATCGTTATTAGCGTTGTTGTTGTCGGCCATCTACAAGATTTTACAAAGTTCCATTAGTAATCGTTGATATAATCATATTTCATTTATCAATACCCTTTATGTCTCATAGACTATTAATAAATAAAATTTTTAGAATCCAACATTATATTTAAATATTGGTTAGGTGACCTTTATCCGATTATTTAAATAAACAAGGTAGTCATAAATGACAATTGCAACCTATTACAACTTCTAGTGGTATGGGATCGTTTGAACATCTCATGTTTATAACGGCATGTTTATCCCATCAACACCTTTTGTAAAACATATTTTTGGTGATCCATTCAATATATTTTACAAACCAAGTCGTCCTACTTACACACACATGTGAGTTTACTACATAAGTGGTTAGGTGACCTTTATCCCACAAACATGGTATTCTCACCTCAAGTTACAAGTTCCCTCAAAGTGGTTAGGTGACCTTTATCCCACTAAGAGTTTGCAAGTAACCTAAGTGTTGTGTAAAAGGATGGTGTTTAACTTGTTTTCAAAAGGGATTTACAATTTCACAATTCTTGTTTAGAAAAGTCTATGTACCATATGATTGTATGCATTCAACGATATGGTACCCTATTGGTTCTTTTAAATAAAACCCATTTTATTTTGCAAACCATTAACTCCTATTATAGAACCATTCTATTTATGCTTAATGATTTGAGAACCAATTACTTGTTTATTGTTTGTTTTAGTTGACGGTTTGTTAATCACATCCAAATATTCAAAACAAACATCATCATATGCATTCAACCAAACATAAACAAAACAAGTCATATATGCATAACAAAGCATACTAAGTTGATCACACTTGTTTAGCCAAAACAAGTGTGTCAAATGGTCATGTCCTAAGGGTTAAGAATCATGATACATGGTTGACCAAAGGGACTCCCACTTGAAACCATATCTTCAAGAATCCTCTTTGTCCATCTTTTCTTCAAGTCTTGATCTTGAGCTTTCTTACAAGATATGTATCCTAATACATTTTTCTAGTAAAGATAAACTCCTAATCTATTTATTACAAACCATATGAATAAATAAATTACAAGACTAGACTGGAAACAAAAATTAAATTATTACATGACCAAATGAATATAACATGACAACCAATCATTCAATCCAAATGGTCTAGGCTTTGTTATGCATAATCAACAATAACATATTCAAACATACTATTAAGTCACGTTTTTGGCAGCCCCTTTTTAACCCATTTTCTTGGCCAACATTAACCAAGAACATATGGGTTTTGTCCAAACGAACAAACATCTTATGATCTAGATTTTTAAAGATCATTACATGCATAAAGTAACATCTTTAAAATCAAAAGGGGATGACCAAAACAGCCCTGTAAGTCTCGGCCATGTGGTGTTTAACACCACAAAACCGTTAGTGAGTGTTATACATGTATGCTTATGTATAAGTGGCTCTTGATGCCATTGTAGGGGTTTTAACATGTTTATCAAAGCTTCATACAACTTAGTTTATATGAAAACGCAGCGGATTTATATTTTAAAACATGTTATTAAGTTAGTTGTTAAACCATTTTAACAAACAACCCCAAGCCATGGATCTTTATACACAATGCATACAAATGAAAGAACAAGATAGATAAGAATCTACAACCTTTGTAGGTTCCTTAAACTCGAAAATGAGAGCTGTGAAAGATGACTTTGTGGCTGAAACTTCAAAGAAGAAGCTCTCAAGAGGCTATACCCGAAGCTTCTTCAAACACCTTGATTGCTAGGAATCTTTGACACCGATTTTCAGCAAGCAAAAACCCTTTTAAAAGCTGAAATATTTCTGCTCTTCAACCCTTTTGAATGCTGAAAAATTTTACTCTTCTTCTCTTTTAAAACCGTGAGATAGAGAGGGAATTTTGAGAGAGAGGAGCTTGTTGATGCAAGAGAGAATGTTGAATGTCTTGAAGAATGTTAGCATGCTTATCATTTGTATATTTACAAGACAAGGAGTGATGGCCTTTGCATGCCCTTGGGCGGCCGATCCATTTAAAACAAAAGGGTCCCACCCTTTTAAGTTTTAAACATAACCAACATGTATTTAAGACTAGTTTATAAAATTCAAAACTTGTTTTTAAACTTTATAAATTAAACATTCTTTTATTTGTTTTTATTTAGTAACACTAAATAACAAAAACAAATAATATCTCATGAACAATTATTCACATAATAATGTTCATTTGCAAAAACAATAATTTAGAAAATCCATTTTCTAAATTGGTGTCATTATTTATTTGTATGATCTTATCAACAAATAAATTATCTTTTGATGTTTGTTAAGCTTGTTATTGGGTATGACCCGACTTGGATCATATCACACTAGCCACATCAATTTAATATGTATCTTGGGCAGATTAATTCCTTCATATGGATCATGAAAGTTGTACCTGAGGTCTGCCCAGCATCCCTTTTGTTTCTCAACTCTTTGAGATAGGTTTGACAATTCCTTTTCCAATGTCCTATCTCACCACAGTTAAAGCATGGATCGTTTTCCGTTACCTTAGGCTTCATAAGCTTAGGTTTTGGAGGTATCTCTTTAATCTTCCCTTCCCCTTTGCCTTTGATGTGCCCCTCTCCTTTGGCAACATTTGCCTTGGGATCGGGAATGGCCTTTCCATTGCCTCCCTTATTGATCTAGAGAACAGGTAGAACCTTTCTACCCATCCCTGCCTCAGCTGTTTTGAGCATTACGTGAAGCTCACCAATGCTCTTGTTCCATCGGTTCATATTGCAATTCATTATGAATGTCTCAAACTTTTAGTTAGGCCATTAAGGATCAAATCCGTGACCAACTCCTTTGAGACAGGACTGTTAAGCCTTTCGAGGTGATCAATGTGGCTTTTCATCTTAAGTACATAAGATGATACCGATTGGGTTTCTTCCATGTGACACATATGAAGCGCTCGAACCGTTTCGAAGCGCTCTACCCTAGCTTGTTGAAGGAACATTTCCCTCAATTGGGTAATCATGTCATATGCCCCATGATGCTCTAAGTCCTTTTGGAGTTCAGGAATCATAGTTCCCAACATGAGATAGGATACATGCATGGAATCCTCAGTATACTGAAGCCAATCGTTATAGGCCTCAACATCCTCGGGGTCGGGTTGGTCAGGAATAGGATTGTCAAGGACATAGGCCCTTTTCTCTTGCTTGAGAACAATTCTCAAGCTTCGAAAGCAGTCCATAAAGTTATTATGGTTCAGACAATCCCTCTCTAAAATAGTTCTTAGTGATAGGATATGGACGGTCAGGGTGGTAGCATTATTGTTTGCGGTCATTCTACAAAATTTACAAAGTTCTTGTTAGTATTTCTGAAAAATTACATTTTAATTATTAATACCCTTTTATGTCTCATAGACAATTAATAATTAAAATTTAGAATCCAACATTACATTCAAACAATGGTTAGGTGACTTTTATCCCATTATTTAAATTAACAAGGTAGTCAACATTTGACAATTGCAACCTTTTGCAACTTCTAGCTTTTATGGGATCGATTAAACATATTATGTTTGGTTGGCATGTTTAATCCCATCAATACCATTGTACGCCATGCTTCGGTGACCCTATGCACATGGTTTCCAATTCAAGTTGTCCTACTTACACACTCGTGTGAGTTTACTCATACAAGTGATTAGGTGACCTTTATCCCATAAATATGTTAAGCCCACCTCAAAACACAAGTTCCCAAAAAGTGGTTAGGTGACCTTTATCCCACAAATAGTTCTCAAGTGATTCGAGTGTCGTGTAAAAGGATGGTGTTAAACTTGTTTTCAAAGGGATTTTTAGTTTTCATTGATTCTAGTTTTGAAAACTCTATGTACCTTGTATTTGCATGCTTTCAAATGCAAGGTATCCTATGGTTTATTTTTAATAAAACCTCTTTTATTAAATCATTAATCCTTTTAATAACATTTTATTAACCACTTAATGATTAGAAACCATAAATTTTCAGCTTGTTAAGTTTGCCAATGAGTTTGTTATGCATATCCAAATATCAAACAACAATCATACAAGAAACAACCAAACAAGCATAATCATACAAACATATGTGCATAACCATAGCCACTAAGTTGACCACACTTGTTTGCCATCACAAGTGTTGTCATAAGGTCATTTCTAAGGGTTTAAAATTGACACATCAAAGTGTCCATGAACTTCCACTTGATTCCATATCCAAATGCTACAAGTGTCCATGTCTTTTGTGTCCTTCCTTTTGGGTCTTCTTCTTGTGCATCTTCTTTTACAAAATTATATCCTAATACAATTTTCTAATAAAAGAAATGCACCTATTCTATTTATTACATAACCAAATGAATAAACAAATTACAACCGAAATAGAAACACAAAAGAAATTATTACAACCCATAAAGAAAGAATACAACCAACATGACAAGATTACAATCAACCAAATCCAAAACACACATGGTCAAGGCTACGTTATGCACTAAAACATGTATCCATATACATCATTTCAAGAACTGAATGAACCCCTTTTTATAACCTTAAAGTTCTGGCCAACATGAACCAAAACTTTAGGGTTATGTCCAAATAACATAATCAACCATTTGATGTCATCCTTCCAAGATTTAATCATAAGCATGCAAGATATAACCTTGAAAGGTTGGGGTATCATCATATCATCACAAAACAGCCCCTAATAGGTTGTTAAAGTCCCATAAAACCTATTTTATAAGGACAAAAGAAGCTATTCATCCACATATCCGGCTCTAGATGCCAATGTTGGGTTTGTTGTACCATTATCAAAGTAGTTTAACATTTAAACATGAAAAACGCAGCAGATTTAAGCCTTAATATATAGATTCATAATCTGAAAATTAAGGTTTATAACTTAATATGAACAAACCCAAGAACATAGGATCGAATATATGTGAATGGAGTAGCTATCAACATGAAATAACAACCAAAATCGACCAAACAAACTACCTTTGAAAGCTGCCCAAAATGTTGATGAACAACCTTCCATAAGAGTTGCTAAAAACGGGATTTGGGTGAAGAAAGGGCTGCTCTTGAATGGCCAAAACACCAAAGTAGATGTCCTCAAGCATCCATACCCACAAGCATCATGCAAGCACCTTGTTGCTAGGATTTCAACACCAAAAATCGAACCATAGATGGCTGAAAATCCGATTTTCAGCTGTGTTTTCTTCAAAAGAACTGAGAGAAAAGTCTTGATTCTTTTTCTTGCATGAGAGAGAGAGATTGATTGAATGGAGTGTACAACTAACTAAAATTAAGGTCACTTTCCAAGACAAAAGGGGGGCCAATCAAGACCCACAAGGGGCGGCCGAAACCGAAATGGGGTTTTTTTTCCCTCAATTTTTTTACCATCTCAAAAGTTAACTAGTTGTTTTATTAGTTATGTAATTAACCTCTTAATTACATAATTCTTAAACTCCCTTATTATTTGGTGTTATTTAACCAACTTAAATATCATTACAAATAATACTCATGAACAAAATTTCCTTATAAGTTGTTCCATCTCTTATGCAATTTATTTAGAAACCCACTTTCTAAACTGGTGTAGTTATTTAATTGCATGATCATATCATCAATTAAATATCAATTGGTATTTGCTAAGCTTGTTATTGGGTATGACCCAACTTGGATCATGACGTACTAACCACATCAATATTCTATGTGTCTTGGGCATAAAGAATCCAACAGTAAACACTAAGATTGAGCCTTATCCTAAAGGAAAATTAGTAGACCAAACTCTATACAGATCAATGATTAGTTCTTTGATGTATCTTACTGCATTAAGACCAGACATAATGTATGCTGTTTGTGTCTGTGCCAGGTATCAATCAGACCCGAAAGAATCTCACTTAATTGCCGTCAAGAGGATATTCAGGTATCGCGAAGGCAAACCAGCTTTAGGGCTTTGGTATCCTTATGAGGGTAACTTTAGAGTTACATGGATATACAGATAGTGATTATGGTGGATGCTACCAAGATAGAAAATCTATAACGGGTGGCTGTCAGTTTCTTGGTCCCCGATTAGTCTCATGGCAATGTAAGAAACAAACAAATGTATCTGTTTCAACTGCAGAAGCTGAGTACATATTTGCATCAACAGGATGTTCTCAAATCCTTTGGTTGCAAAACGAACTGCTGGATTATGGGTTCAATTTTCTTAAAACACCCATTTACATTGATAACAATGCTGCTATATTCATTACTGCTAATCCAGTTCAACATTCTAAAACAAAACATATCAAAATTCGATATCATTTTCTCAGAGATAACTCTGAAAAAGGTTTAATCATTTTTATTCAAACTGCAACTGAAAAAAGTTGGCAGATCTATTTATTAAAGCTTTCCTACCAGGAAGGTTTGAGTACTTAGTGGAGTCAATTGGCCTTATTAACCATGTGTAAACCTGGTTTCTAGGTTCTTAATTTAGTTCTTTGAATCTTAACATGATCAGAACCTCCCTAAACCAAAAGGTCTTCATAAGTGAACCTTTCAAAGTTATTTTCCTGATTGTAATTGAAAGAATTGATCTGCCCAAGATACATATTAAATTGATATGGCTAGTGTGATATGATCCAAGTCGGGTCATACCCAATAACAAGCCAAACAAACACCGATAAATATTTATTTGTTGATAAGATCACACAAATAAATATCAGCACCAATTTAGAAACTGGCTTTTCTAAATTCATTGCTTTTGTAAATGAACAAGATTATATATATATATATATATAGATAATTTGTTCATAAGATATTATTTGTTTCATTGCTTAAATAAGTTAAACAATGACATATAATAATGTGTGTGTAAATGTTATAAAATTAAAATGGTTTGATTTTATAAAAATTAGATTGCAAGAGTTTATATTTTATAAACTTTATAAAATATGAAATAGGAGGGAAATGATAAATGGGAGCCTTAATTCGGCCGCCCCATTATCTTGAGAATGTGGGTTTTATTTGTTCCAAGAACATGCATTCAAAGATTCCACATTCTTGCATTCAAGACATTCTCTTTCACACACAAACTAAAGGCAAGAAATCCTCTCTTCCTTCTCTCTACCTACGGTTTTTAGAGCAAGAAAAACACAGATTTTTCAGCTTTTGATCCAAGGGTTCTTGGCTGAAAAATCAAGGTTTCAAGAGGGTTTTGAAGGTGGTGTTGCATAGCCTAGCATAGAAGGTGTTTGAAGTAGCTTGGGGTACAACCTCTTGAGAACTTCTCCATTGAAGTTTCAGCCACAAACATCATCATCCTCACTTCTTATTTTCGGATTAAGGAAGCTACAAAGGTTGTAGTATCTTGTCTATCTTATGTTTTATTATTCTATGCATTGTATAAAGATCCATGGGTTGGGGTTGTTTGTTAAAAATGGTTTAACAATTAATTTGATAACATGTTTTAAAACATATATTCCGCTGCGTTTTTCATATAAACAAGTTGTATGAAGCTTTGATAAACATGTTAAAACCCCATCAATGGCATCAAGAGCCACTTATACATATGCATACATGTATTACACTTTTTTTTCTTTTGGACAGCACCAAAACCGTGGGTTTAAGGGGCTGTTTTGGTGCCCCCTTTTGATGTTTTAAAGATGCTATATTATGCATATTAGGATCTTTAAAACTCTAGTTTATAAGATAATTGTTTGCTTGGACTAAACCCATTAGTTCTTGGTTTATGTTGGCCAAAAACATGGGTTTTAAGGGGCTGCCAAAAATCGACTTCTTATGTATGTTTGGATATATTATTGTTGATTATGCATAACAAAGCCTTGACCTTTTGGATTGAATGATTGGTTATCATGTTATATTCATTTGGGGATGTAATAATTTAATTTTTGTTTCAAGTCTAGTCTTGTAATTTGTTTATTCATATGGTTTGTAATAAATAGATTAGGAGTTTATCTTTACTAGAAAAAAATGTATTAGGATACATATCTTGTAAGGAAGCTCAAGATCAAGACTTGAAGAAAAGATGGACAAAGAGGATTCTTGAAGATATGGTTTCAAGTGGGAGTCCCCTTTGGTCAACCATGTGTCATGATTCATAACCCTTAGGACATGACCATTTGACACACTTGTTTTGGCTAAACAAGTGTGATCAACTTAGTATGCTTTGTTATGCATATATGACTTGTTTTGTTTATGTTTGGTTGAATGCATATGATGATGTTTGTTTTGAATATTTGGATGTGATTAACAAACCTCAACTAAAACAAACAATAAACAAGTAATTGGTTCTCAAATCATTAAGCATAAATAGAATGGTTCTATAAAAGGAATTAATGGTTTACAAAATAAAATGGGGTTTATTTAAAAGAACCAATAGGGTACCATATGGTTGAATGCATACAATCATATGGTACATAGACTTTTCTAAACAAGAATTGTAAATCCCTTTTGAAAACAAGTTAAACACCATCCTTTTACACAACACTTAGGTTACTTGCAAACTCTTAGTGGGATAAAGGTCACCTAACCACTTTGAGGGAACTTGTAACTTGAGGTGAGAATACCATGTTTGTGGGATAAAGGTCACCTAACCACTTATGTAGTAAACTCACACGTGTGTGTAAGTAGGACAACTTGATTTGTAAAATATATTGAATGGATCACCTAAAATATGTTTTACAAAAGGGTGTTGATGGGATAAACATGCCGTTATAAACATGAGATGTTCAAACGATCCCATACCACTAGAAGTTACAATAGGTTGTAATTGTCATTTATGACTACCTTGTTTATTTAAATAATGGGATAAAGGTCACCTAACCAATATTTAAATATAACGTTGGATTCTAAAATTTTATTTATTAATGGTCTATGAGACATAAAGGGTATTGATAAATGAAATATAATTATATCAACGATTACTAATAGAACTTTGTAAAATCTTGTAGATGGCCGACAACAACAACGCTAATAATGATGTACCAAACCAAAACAACCAATCCCTAAGGGCGATCCTTCAAAGGGATCGTCTAACACCTAACAATTTCATGGATTGGTACCGCAACTTGAGAATTGTTCTCAAACAAGAAAAGCGGGCCTACATCCTTGATGACCCCATCCCCGATGAACCTGACCAGGAAGATGTGGAAGCGTACAATGATTGGGTTAGATATGTGGAAGACTCCGTCCAAGTCTCTTGCCTAATGTTAGCAAGTATGACACCCGAACTCCAAAAGGAGTATGAGCTCCATGGAGCTTATGACATGATCACTCAATTGCGGGAAACGTTCCAGTAACAAGCTAGAGTGGAGCGCTATGAAACGGTTCAAGCGCTTAATGCATGTCGGATGGTGGAATCCCAATCAGTTTCATCTTATGTTCTTAAGATGAAAAGCCACATCGACCGCCTTGAAAGGCTGAACTGTCCCGTCTCAAAAGAGTTGGCCACAGATTTGATCCTTAATGGCCTAACTAAAAGGTTTGAGGCATTCGTCATGAACTACAACATGAACGGATGGGACAAGAGCATTAATGAACTTCATTCTATGCTCAAATCAGCTGAGGCGGGAATGGGTAAAAAGGTTTTACCCGTTCTCACCATAAATGAAGGTGGGAAAAAGAGAAAGTCTCTACCCCCTCCTAAGGCGACTGGTGCCAAAGGAAAGGGGCATGTTGGGGAAAGGGAAAGATGGCTGTTAGGGCGCAACCTTCGAAGCCCAAGGAGAAGAAGCATAAGGTTGCTGTGAACGACCCATGCTTCAAATGTGGTGAGATAGGGCATTGGATGAGAAATTGTCCAGTCTATCTCAAAGAGTTGAGAGAAAAGAGGGATGCGGGGCAAACCTCAGGTATAATTTACATGATACATATTGAGCTGAATGTTATTTCTTCTAACACATGCGTATTAGATACCGGATGTGGAACTCACATTTGTAATTTATTGCAGGGGTTCAGAAGAAATGAGCATTATGCAAAAGGGGAAATAAGTCTCTTCATGGGAAATGGTGCAAAGGTTCACGTGGAAGCCCAAGGAGACTACATTTTGAAGCTTCCAAGTGGTTTGGAAGTTATTTTATGTAATGTATTATATGCTCCTAGTTTGACTAGGAACATAATTTCTGTTTCCCGTTTAGGACAATATGATTATGATTTCAAGTTTGTTGACAATGATATTCATGTTTCTTTAAATCGTTTATTTTATTTTAAAGCTATACCTTGTAATGGCATTTAAGAATTGGTTCATGAAAACACAACATATGATAGCTCAATATACCAAGCAACCACCAAATGACTCAAATTGGATTTGAGTGATACCTACCTTTGGCATTGTCGTCTTGGTCATATAAACAAGAAACGCATACAAACACTTCAAAAGAATGGTCTTTTAAAAACAAATGAATGTGATTCATTTGATGTATGTGAATCTTGTTTACAAGGAAAAATGACTAAGGCACCCTTTAGTGGAACTAACGAAAGGGCGAAAGATTTATTAGGTATCATACATTCGGATGTATGTGGTCCTTTTAAGCCAATAACTAGGAATGGTGAAAGATACTTCATTACCTTTACCGACGATTATAGTCGCTATGGGTATGTGTACTTGTTAAGGCACAAAGATGAAGCTTTTGAAATGTTCAAAATCTTCAAGAATGAAGTAGAAAATCAACTTAACAAATCAATTAAAGTTCTCCGTACCGATAGAGGCGGTGAATACCTAAGTGATGTTTTTCAATATCATCTTAGGAGTTGTGGGATTGTCTCACAACTCACTCCACCTGGAACACCACAACATAATGGTGTGTCTGAGAGGAGGAATCGAACCCTATTGGATATGGTTCGATCTATGATGGCTAGAAGCACATTGCCTCTATCGTTTTGGGGTTTCGCTTTGCTCTCCGCGGCCCGTATTTTGAATATGGCCCCAACCAAAAGGTGGAAAGGACACCTTTTGAGATATGGCATGGAAGAGTTCCATCCCTATCATACTTAAGGGTCTGGGGTTGTGAGGCTTATGTTAAGACTCCCACCCCAAACAAATTAGATGTCCGATCCACCAAGTGTATCTTTGTTGGATATCCTAGAGATTCTATGGGATATTATTTCTATGATCCACTGGAACAAAAGGTGTTTGTTGCCAGAAAGGGTGAGTTCTTAGAAACAAAGTTCCTTATGGAAGGAACTGGCAGTAGAACAGTGGATCTTGAGGAGGATCAAGATTCACAGCCCGATGCACGTTTGGTTGAAACTAGCACTCAACATGATGATGTTGAGAATGATCAAGCGGTTGATCAATACACACAAAACGTTCGCAGAAGTGGTAGAACTAGTAATCCACCTGAAAGATACGGATTTTTCATGGATGGATGCTACGTGGTAGATTCAGATGAACCAACCACATATCATGATGCAGTGTCCAATTTGGATTGTGACAAATGGCTTGAAGCCATGAACGTTGAGATGCAATCCATGTATGACAATCAAGTTTGGGAACTTGTCGTACCACCTCTTAATTCCAAAGTAGTTGGAAGTAAGTGGGTTTTCAAGAAGAAAACCGATATGCATGGAAACTTGGATACTTACAAAGCTAGACTTGTAGCAAAGGGTTTCACTCAAACTCAAGGGGTTGATTATGATGAAACCTTCTCACCTGTTGCAATGCTAAAGTCTATAAGGATACTGTTTGCCATAGCTGCTCATTATGACTATGAGATTTGGCAAATGGATGTCAAAACCGCTTTCCTAAATGGATATCTTGAGGAAGATGTCTATATGGTTCAGCCTGAAGGTTTTGTCGATCCAAAACATCCTGATAAAGTATGCAAGTTAAAGAAATCAATCTATGGATTGAAGCAAGCATCAAGAAGCTGGAATCACCGTTTTGATGAGGAGATAAAGAAATTTGGCTTCATCAAAAACGCTGATGAGGCTTGTGTGTATAAGAAGGCTAGTGGGAGCATAATAACCTTCCTAGTATTGTATGTTGATGACATACTACTATTTGGAAATGACATCCCAACCTTGGAAGGTGTAAAAACCTGGCTTGGAAGCTGTTTTTCCATCAAGGATCTTGGTGAAGCTGCCTATATTCTGGGAATAAAGATCTATAGGGATAGATCAAGGCGGCTGATTGGTTTGAATCAAAGTGCATACATTGACAAAATCTTGAAAAGGTTCAAGATGGAAAACTCTAAGAAAGGTAGTGTACCTATTCAAAGAGGGACAATGTTGAGTACGACTCAATGTCCAAGCTCAAGGGAGGAGCAAAATAGAATGAAGGCAATCCCATATGCATCTGCTATAGGATCCATCATGTATGCAATGATATGCACTAGACCAGACGTGTCATGCGCTTTAAGCATGACAAGTAGATACCAGCAAAATCCTGGTGATAGTCATTGGATGGCTGTCAAGAACATTCTGAAGTACCTAAGGAGGACCAAGGATATGTTCTTGATCTACGGGTCTGGTGAAGAGGAACTTGTAGTAAAAGGTTACACAGACGCGAGTTTCCAAACCGATCGAGATGATTCACGATCTCAATCAGGGTACATCTTTATTCTGAATGGCGGAGCTGTTTCTTGGAAAAGCTCAAAGCAAGAAGTCGTAGCGTTGTCCACTACAGAGTCTGAATACGTCGTCGCTTCAATGGCAGCACAGGAAGCTGCATGGCTGAAGAAATTTATAGCCGATCTAGGGGTAGTCCCCTCCATTCAGGATCCCCTAGAGATCTTTTGTGACAACGAGGGTGCGATTGCTCAAATCAAGGAACCTCGTGCTCATCAAAAGACTCGGCACATTGAACGGAGATTCAACTACATAAGGGATGAAGTTGAAAAAGGAAAGATATGTATTCGCAAAGTCCACACTGATAAAAACATTGCGGATCCACTCACAAAGCTCCTTGAAAGGGCAAAACATGAAGGCCATGCTTGTGCCATGGGACTTAGATATTCAAGTGACTGGGTTTGATGTTGTATTTTGTATTTAGATATTAGAACTTATGTTATTTGACTTAATTATATGATAATTATTATCATTTGTTCTTCTATTTTAGCATGTTTAAATCCGTGAATAAATAAGTTATTCTAAACGTCCGTAGTCGATCATACTTGTGGGAACAATTATGAATGTAAGACTATAATGAAATTGGATTGGTTGATATTCATAAGGTATGAATATAAAGCAAGAGGTTGCTACCAAGGTTCATTGATATCTATGGGATATAGATATTGGACTGACCCGCTCTCAATTATTTCTGCATGGAATCTTTGTGATTAGTCATAAGAGATATTGAGTAAAGGCGAATATCATTGTATCCTCAGACCTGAGATACATATTGGGTCTTGATATTCACCAAGTATTGTACTTTGACTTAGTACTTTGCTGTTCTGAAAAATGGCAGTACATAAGGCTGAGTTCAGGGATGATATGAGGTGATTGTGAGAGACGTATGTAGTCAAGATGGAATTTGTTCCTCTTATTCGTTGAGAGTTAGATGTCTAAGGCCTATTAAAGTTAAATCATCGGAGAATGACAATTCTGTGTCTCTTGGATTTAACATGACATCTGAACAAAAGGATAGATGATTGATTCACCTAAATCATATTCAAGTAAGGTACTTGGAAGGGATGATGTTATTGAATGGCACTTAGTCATATACATTAGGGTAGCAAACCGTTGCTAGGCGTTATTTGCTGCTTGCATCAATTTTCTATGAATCTTGTGCAAGTGGGAGATTGAAAGAATTGATCTGCCCAAGATACATATTAAATTGATGTGGCTAGTGTGATATGATCCAAGTCGGGTCATACCCAATAACAAGCCAAACAAACACCGATAAATATTTATTTGTTGATAAGATCACACAAATAAATATCAGCACCAATTTAGAAACCGGCTTTTCTAAATTCATTGCTTTTGTAAATGAACAAGATTATATATATATATATATATATATATATATATAGATAATTTGTTCATAAGATATTATTTGTTTTATTGCTTAAATAAGTTAAACAATGACATATAATAATGTGTGTGTAAATGTTATAAAATTAAAATGGTTTGATTTTATAAAAATTAGATTGCAAGAGTTTATATTTTATAAACTTTATAAAATATGAAATAGGAGGGAAATGATAAATGGGAGCCTTAATTCGGCCGCCCCATTATCTTGAGAATGTGGGTTTTATTTGTTCCAAGAACATGCATTCAAAGATTCCTCATTCTTGCATTCAAGACATTCTCTTTCACACACAAACTAAAGGCAAGAAATCCTCTCTTCCTTCTCTCTACCTACGGTTTTTAGAGCAAGAAAAACACAGATTTTTCAGCTTTTGATCCAAGGGTTCTTGGCTGAAAATCAAGGTTTCAAGAGGGTTTTGAAGGTGGTGTTGCATAGCCTAGCATAGAAGGTGTTTGAAGTAGCTTGGGGTACAACCTCTTGAGAACTTCTCCATTGAAGTTTCAGCCACAAACATCATCATCCTCACTTCTTATTTTCGGATTAAGGAAGCTACAAAGGTTGTAGTATCTTGTCTATCTTATGTTTTATTATTGTATGCATTGTATAAAGATCCATGGGTTGGGGTTGTTTGTTAAAAATGGTTTAACAATTAATTTGATAACATGTTTTAAAACATATATTCCGCTGCGTTTTTCATATAAACAAGTTGTATGAAGCTTTGATAAACATGTTAAAACCCCATTAGTAATTTGTGTGTGTGTGTTTTCTTTCATATAAAACAAAATACAAAAGTAGAAAACTCAAAAATCAAAGATAAAATAATATAAAACAAAAACTTCAAAAAAATAGAGTCCTTTTTATTTGTTATTTCATTTTTAGGAATGAATCTGTTTTTGCAACATGTGAGAAATGATAGTAAATTAGTGAGATCAGTTCCATACTTCACTCGCTAATAAAGTCTGACATAATCAGATATGATGTGTAGACAATATCATGCTAGTATACTGAAAAAGTAAATTCTTGTGATTAAACTAAATCTCTATGCTTGTATGTGTATTCATCTAAGTACTTTTGAGTTGTATTAGCTTATCAGATTGATTGCTTGTTAAGTTACAACTCTCACACCTGATGGTGATGTGGCTAATCATGAGATCTGTTACAAACATCATCTCACTTCTCTGTTATGAGTCATCATAGACCTGAAGTGCTGAGATGTCCTCTGTTGTAAGTCATTACAGACCTGGATATTCTCCTTTGATGCAAAAGATTCCAATGTGCATAACCCATTCAAATGGATGGTTAGAGTTGATCAAATGGTTATCCATGATCATTCTCTATTACATTAAGTAACATGAGCTCTGGTTATGCATATTTGTCAGGTAATAAGTTGAGAATGTGTGCTTACCTGCATGCCTTGATGATAGTTGATCTCTCTAAGGCTTTGTATGAGTCACATCATGTAATATCTAACTCTACCCTAATCAATCCAAGAATTGAACAAGTAAGTGAGCTGATATTTTTGTCAAAAACACTCATTTACTATCCTTAGATCTTGTGTCTCCTTTACTGTGATATCACTGACCTGGAACACACTTGAAGAGGATTTATTCATTGTCTATTACTATTCACATTTTATTTTATTTTAATGTGCTGATCTTCACTGATATGATCTCACTGCAGACATTGATTCTATTGTAACTATTAGATTTTCATTCTACTTTAATTTTGATTTTATGCATGTTTTTTTTGTGTGTAGGCAATTTAACAATGATAAGTGTCATCTTATAATGTTACCTTGGGAAACTTCTAAGTTTTTTAAAAAACTTAAAAGTTTAGGGGGAGTAATAAAAAGAAGAGTTGTCTCAGAAAATCAAAATAAAAATATTGAATTGAAAGGATGATGCTTTATGTTCAAAGTATGTGTGTGGTTGATAATGTAAAATTTTGATGATGATAAAATGAACCTATATAAATTGGCAAGTGGAAAAGCTTCTTTCAAATGTTGAAAACAAGAAAATTTGTTTATTTGAAACTAAAATGAAGGGAAAATTAATTTTGAAAATTTAAATTAAAATAAAAGGGGTTAAAAGGATATAAGTGAAAATTGAGGGTCAAAAATGTAATTTTATGGGAAAAATTCAAAATCCTGAAAATTCTTTGAATATTAGTACATGAACAGTGCTAATACATCTAAATAGTGTTCGGATGAAAGATGTGAAAAATGTAAGTGTTTTTAATATCATGCATCTAAACAGTGACCATAAGTCCTTTTTAGGTGTATGAAGAGTTTTCAGAATTTGCATAAGTGTTTAGACGGTTCTCATGATCCCATGCGTCTGAATAGTTGTTAATCGTCTGAGAACTTAGGTAAATTTGTACAAGTGTTTAGACGGTTCTCATGATCCCATGCGTCTGAACAGTTGTCAACCATATGAGAAATCAGTCAAATTGGTTGTGTTAGACGGCTCAACATTCTCATGAGTCTACACAGTACCAGAAGGTTTGTGTAAAATGACCAAGTGTTGGACGTTTCTATAGATACGTGGGGCAAAACAATTCTCAACCGGCAGAACAGTTCTCATCCGTCTGAACAGTTCAGAACCTTCTGAACAGTTCCTAAGTGGCTGAACAGTTGTCATGCGTCTAACCCCAAACGTCTAAACAGTGCTCATCCGTCTTAAATTTTACACTTAGTATATAAAGAACACTTCTCATTTTTCCATTCATTCACAACTCACAGCCTCAAACACTTAAACTTTGTCTATCCATTTTCATCCATTTCATTCAAAATTGTCAATTGTTCTTGAAACATTCTTATTCGAAAGTGTATATCAAGTGATTTCCGAATGTAAGTTCAGTGAATAATCATCAAATTTCAAGTTTTAGACTCAAACTAGGTCAGACGGTTCTAGTCTGTTTGGACGTTTGAATACTAGAAAGTTGAAAAGTTTTGAAAATGATGAATCAAACTGAACAAAAGACCTGAAATTGATCACACATTATTGATGTACATTGAATTTCGAACAGTTTGACATTTGAACTGGTGTTTTCATGAACATCAATTTCAGGGTGTTCATCTTCATTCAAATGAAGAAGACGAACAGTTTCAAAAATTGAAAAACGATTTTTTTAAAAATAAAAATTAATTAATAATTCATAAGAACCTAATTGAAAATTAACTTTGATCAATATTAATTGAATTAATATGTTTTAAATCAATAATACAACAAAGTGTAATCAATATGATGTTGACAGAATTGTTATTAATTCTAGAAATTGATTAATTACACTTGATGATAAATAAAACCTAAGTGTTTTAAAACATAATAATTCATGTATATCAATTCAAAGTTTAACAATAATCAATCATGTCAAATTCATCATCTTAACTAAACTTGTATGTTTGTTTGTGCAGATGGCAGAATTAAAGTTTGAGCCAAAGCATAATGTGGTTGCATTCTTAGATAAGGATTGTAGAGAAGCCACTGGTTATGAAGAAATGATCAGATTCTAGCTAAGGACTAAATATGTCTATGCAATGCGTGCTAGGCCAATGATTCATGCTAGACTAATTAAAAGATTCTGGAGAACAGCCAAAGTTGAATTAGATGAGACTGGAAATAAAGTGGTGAGGGCATTTATCATAAATGATAGAATGCTAGAAGTCTCAGAGCAAGCCATTCGTATAGCTTTTAGACTTGGAGAGAATGAAGCTGAAGATCTAGCTGCGTATACATTCAATGAATGTAGGGAAGTATTTTTATAGATGGGTCATCTTGATCACTTTCCAAAGAAGCAATTCTATAGAGCAAGAGTGTATAATCATTGGAAATTATTATGCTATATCTTTCAGCAGTGCATGTCAAATAGGAGTGCTGGCTGGGATTCCTTTCCTGTGGATATTACATCTCCAATCATTGCTTTAGCCACCAACAGGAGATTTATGGCAAAATGGATCATGAATGGATTCATCTTTAATCTAGAAAGGGGAAGGAGACATAAGTACCTGATGTATCCTAGATTCCTTCAGCTGCTAATTAATGAAGATAATCCTGATCTTTATGTTGATGGTGTAGAAGGTGATAAATTACAATTAGAGCACAGGTCTGAAGTGGTTTACAAAAGACTTGCTGTCATTACAGGTGCCCCAAACATTCCACTTTTTGACTATATAAGGAATGTTGCAATGGACAATGTAGACATAAATCAACAACACTTCCACTTGACTGAGGATGAGCCTATAGATCCATGTGATCTAATTGAAGATATTGTGGATGGGATGGTTGATGATTCTGATGAAGAAGATGATGATGAGGATGATGATGCTACTGAGAGCTCATCTGAAGAAGATGATGATAGTGATGATGATGATGGTGCTGATGGTGCTGCTGAAGCACATCACTCAGTTAGCAGTGAGAGAACTGCTTCTGATCATGTTTTTGAGACCCATGACTTCGGTGAAGGAACATCTGCTGGTGTCATGCACGAGGAAACTCTAAATGAAGCTCAAGATGAAGATTTAGATGTAAATGAGAATGCTGAAACCACAGTGCATTATGAAGATTCACAAAATCAAACATTTGACTTTGATTTTATGGAAGCAATGCTTTCAGAGTCTGTGTTTCAAAGTACAGCTCAAGAAGAGACTGAAGATTACCAGTTACCACAGCATAAAACGTGTCTGTACAAACTGAAGACATCTTGGATGTGGATGAGCTTGAAAAACTAAAAGATGAAAATATTGCTCAAGAAAAAATAATTAATGATTTGAAAGCTGAAAATGAAAAGTTGAAAGAGATGAACATATCTCTTGAAAATGAAATGGAAAAGTTGAAAGAAGAAAATGAAAAATTAAAGGAAGAAAACTAGAACAATGATGAAAAGCTTGTGGTTTTTGCTAAAGACAAGAAGATGTAATCAAGAATTTTGAAGTGATGATATGGGATTATGATCTTCTTGAAGAGAATACTTGATCAAGAAACTAAAAAATTGAAAGAAGAATTGAGTAAGTCAAAGGAATCATAAAAACCAAACTCTCCAGAAGTCATGATTGTTTCTGAAATGGTTCCTATTGATGTAGAAAAGATTGCTGAGATGGAGAAAGGTAAAAGAAAATTAGATGACATAGAAGCTACAGTTTTACTTGAGTCTTCTATAAAATTGCAAAGGATTGAAAAGGTTGGTGAAGAAGAGATGCAAGGAGCACAAGAGCAATATGTTCAAGAGAAAATTGGTGCTTTAGAGGACATTGAAGAAGAATATGGTGATGAATGGTATGATGAGGTTCTTGATGATGAAGACACAGAAGAAGCTTAATTTAAAACAACTCACTCTTCATTCGAGCTAGTTCAAGAGCATGATGATATTCCTCAAGATTTGAAGACAGATATAATTATCTTGTGAGGATGAAATACAATAGGGTATTTTTGGATGGGCTGACAGTATCTCAAATCAATGATGAATATGAGAAATGTCTAGCCGCTGAATCTGTTGCCCCAATTGACCCAAATAAGATTGTCATGGAGCATGGAGAATGGAATCGAGCTCAGGAGAGCATAAATATTGAAGAAGTTCCCAGATCAGAGCTGCACCATCTAGACCCAGACGAAATGAGTATTCCTGCCTTAAGGTCTTGGTTGCAAGCTCGAAACTATCCATGGAAGGGATTAAAACGACTTCAATCTATTTCATTGTGAAATCTTGTCAAAAGCTACCAACAAACTGAGAAGCAATCTAATAAAATGATCATTCTAGATACTGATAATCTTCGGTATTTGGATATCACAAAGAGGACAAGAATTTTGAAACCTCAAGAGATTTGACAAATGGCACAGAAGTCAAGTGCTCATGAAAGTAGACAAGAGCTGATTAATGTGTTTCCTAGTTCAGAAAATCAAGTGTATAAAGCTTCCACTGAATAGATACAACTTTTTGATAGTGCTAGATCGACAGGAGACTTGGTAAGAAATGTCTTACAAAAAGGACAATCCGTTGCTGAATTGTTAAATGCAATGATTGCTCCTGATTTCACAAACCAAGTCAAGATCATCGCATGGAAGTATGATGATATTTTTATGCTTTTTGATTAAAAGAGTAAATGCTGTTTGTGATGTCTATCACTTTTACTCTAGCATCATTAAACTTCCTGTGCAAGATTTAAAAGAATTAAACAAACTTCCTCTGATTAATCAATCTGGAGCCAAACGAGGGGATAAGTTTGTAGAGCTTTTGAGGAGAGGATTAGCTTGAACAAGTAATTTCCTTCAAAATAGATGTGATCAGGAAGATAAGGAATACTTTTCTGTGCTAAAGAAGAACAAAAAGATAAAGGGGTTACAATCTGAAGAGGAACACTTTATGGTTGAATTTTGTGATAAATATTTTGAAAAGGTAACTACCCCAGGATTAAAAGTGATAGATGGAAACCAAAAGTCAAAACCGATTCTTAGATGGTTTTATAATACAGAGACTTTTGAGCTTAAACTGGTCCGGAATTTGGAACACTGGGATGAGGACATGATTACTTTGTTTGGTACTTTTGAGATAAAATTACTTCATCCAAGTTATTTCTCATTTCTGTCTGTTCAAAAATTTAAGAAGGTATCACCAGATGTCACTGAGCAAGATAAGAAATATTTTCTTTCCATCATCAACGTTATGAATTCTGCTATGGAAAGAATATCTTTGCGAAAAGCTCTTGCATATGCCAACATTGTGAAGAAAGACATAAAGGATATAGAGTTCATGCATATATCGAGAAAAGATGTATTGGAAGTATATTCAAAGGAAAGTTCAAATCCTATCGAATTATACGCCAATATCGACATCATTGGACTTTCAAAAGAGACGTTAGGAAGAATGCGCCAAATGGAGATAAAGACTAATGATTCATGACCTGAACAAGGAATTCTTGCTGGTAAATTCAAGTCAGCAATTGCAAATGCTTTGAAGGATCAAGAACTATTCAAAAAGAAGCCAATGTTCAAAGGTAAAGAAGAACCTGAAGATTTTTTTGAAGATTAAAGATGAAGGTGAAGGAAAAAAGAAGATAGAAGACTTAAGAATAGAAGAATGGAGCAGATAAAGACTAAAGATCAAATGAAGATAAGAATATAAAAGAAGAAAAAGACTGAAGCCTGAAGATTTTGAAGATCAAAGACAATGTCAATCTTAGGGGAGTATTCTTAGTGCTTCTTTAAAGATTAACATTTTGTCTTTATGTGTCTTTTTATCTTTTTTAATAGTATAGGGACTAGTCTTGTAATTAGTTAGTTCCTTTTTCTATTTATTGGTAGTATATATAGCTTAGACATGTGTAGGTTAGACGAGAATCTGCTTCTTACACACTTTGTAATTGTCTTTGCTTTATATCAATAAACTCATTGAATTTTGTTGATATTGTTCTTTTATTTGATTACTTTGCTTGTGTTTTTATTGAATTGTTAGCTAATATCATCACAGAACTACACATTTGATCCTATCAAAATCTTACCTAAGAATATCTAGAAAAATCATCTATAACAATCAAATAATAAGATTTCTTAGCGATAGATTTAACACTTATGGGACCAAATAAATCAGTATGTAACAATTCAAGGGGATGTGAAATGGTATTTTCAAGCTTAAGCTTTTGTGGATTTTTGTGCTACTTTCCTTTAGCACAAGCCATGCACTTTTCTACCACTAAAAAATCTTTGAGTGGTAGCCCCCTAACAAGATTGTTTTTAACTAACTTATTTATAATTTTAAAGTTAACATGTCCTAAACGTCTATGCCACAAAAAGGATTCGGATGATGAGACCTTTGATAGAAGACATGTCACAGTTGAGGAAGATTCTGTTGATCTCATATCCAATAGGTATGTATCATTCCTCTTTGGAGCTCGCATAATTATTAAATTCTCTAGAACAGTGAACTCGGGTTTCAGGAATAAGCATTCATTGGACATAAACAATACTGGAATGTCTTTATCATATATTTGTGATACACTCAATAAGTTGAATGCCAGTTCTGGAATGGAGTTTACTTTCTCTAGAGTCAATGAACCATTTGAGACATCTCCCTGACCAATCATCTTCCCACCCTTCTTGTCTCCAGCAAATGCAACATATCCTCCATTTATTATTCTATAGTTAGTGAGAAGATCCTTCAACCCGGTCATATGCCTGGAACATCCGCTATCAACATGCCATAAGCTACTGACAACATTTCTTGAATGATCCTGGAATTAGAACACAATGATCATTAGGTTTTAGAAATAGGAACCCAAGTTTTGACTAATTTGGGTTTTGAATCATAAGAATTTTTACAAAAGAAATTATTTACAAAGTGATTTAATCTACTTCCCAAAGAACGATTATGTACATTTTTATCAACATATTTAGGACATTTTTTAATCACATGATCATCCTTCCCACGTTTAAAGCAATGGGATTTCAAACCTTTCCTTTTGCAGTTAGGAACAGGATTGTGATCAACTACAATATCTTCCTCAGAATCTGTCATATGTGAATCAGAATTGTTGTATGTTTCATATGATGCTTTTACATTTTCTTTTGAGACCTTAATTTTTATAGATTCTAATTCATTTTCATTAATGATTTTAATTTCGGAGGAAGAAGTTCTTGTTTCTTTCAGTTTATAAATCCGAATTAGAGTAAAAGATGGCATAGGATGAGAGAGGAACTTCTTAAAATAGTTTGAGTCGGTAAGTCTTACTGAAGCTTCATTTAAACATTCATCATTTTCCTTAACACAAGCATTGATAACATTTGGAAATGAGCTAGAAACATCTGATGATGAATAAGACGGACTAGAACTAGAACTACAAGAGCCACTGTCTGAACCAGACTACTGGGATGCAAAACTACTTAAGCTAGTGTCTTTCAAAGACTTTTTGGAATTACAAAAGATATGACTACAACTACCCAAACCACTACTGCTACCGTAATCATAATCTTGTCGAATCCCCTTATGATTCACTCCGTCTAAACCTGCATGCAAACTGTTAGTATCACTTTGAAACAAGTCATTTGTTGGATGAGGTGTAGGCATAGGTGAATAACAGTAAGTACTTGGAGGAGGATAAACATGAGTGGTTTCATCAAATCCCAATTCTGTCATAAGTCTAGCCCCCCTTTGCTTCTTGCAAAGATCCTCATGTTTCATCCCAGATATTCTCCATTTTTCAAGCTTGGTTTTTAATTTGCTTGTTTCAAACTCAGCAAGAGCTACACGTTCAGTTAACAACTATTTCAACATTTCTTTCCAAAAGATTTCTCTTTAAATGCTCATTTTCTTTTAAAGCCTCATTAAATTTGATGAAATATTTAGACTCATTTATTTTAAGTTCTTTATTTATTTGTTTTAGCTCCTTTTCATTTTCTAATAATAACCTATTAGCTTTATAAACTCCAAATAATCTAATTTTACATGGAGAAGAACACATATCTTGAATTACCTCATAAGGAAGGCCCATCACAACTTTCTCGATAGCTAGGGCTTTTTCACACTGACAGACTGGGATGTTCCTCTTCCTCTTTTCTTCTTCTGCTTCTCTGCTTCCATGCAGCCTTTCTGATCTTCACTTTCTTCCTCTTTTATTTCTTCCTTTTCCTCCAGCTTAACCTCCCTCTTCTTTACCTGCTTTTGCTTTCCAAATTCTTCAGCTTCATCAATCTTCTATTCTTTAACTTCCTTAATTCCCTATCTTCATCCTTACTTTGTTTCCTGACACTATCATCACAAGCTTCTTCCATAACCTCGCCCTTAAATTCACTGAAAGGATCAAACTCCTCCACTGACTCCTCCTCTATCCTTACCACCTCAGCCACAAATGCACAATTTATCTCTTCCTCTGTTTTTGTAATCTCTGCACTCCATTCGAAGTTGGAAATCAAGGTTGTTTCTTTCTTTTGCTTGGCTTCATCCTTTTCAGTAATCAGGATAACCTTTGAAGTTCCAGTCGTTCCAGGTTCAATGACGATTGGAGATGGACATTCTCTTTTAAAATGCCCCAACTGTTTGAAATTGAAACATCTCAGCTTTGACTTATCAAAACCATGTTTAGAATTTTGGTTATGATTGCCAAAGTTCTGTCTTCCAGTACGCTCCATAAATCTCCTTGCATGCAGTGTGAGCATTGCCATTTGCCATTGAATATCAGTTTCCTCTATATCATCAGGATCCACCTGATACATGTCTTCAACCATCATTTCCTTCCCCTTCAGCTCTCCAGCAGCTAAGGCTTCATAACTGTGAACAAACATTCCAAACAGTGCTATGGTATCAGAAGGAATTTGTGTGGTGATAGATGTCTTTGAGCTTGAAGCAATACTTGAAGATCCACTACTGGCCTTGTCTGACATACTAATTCATGTAGATCCACCATAAGCTGCACCATACATAGTCGAGTTTGCAGCGGATGAAATCAACGTAGCATTTTGACGATATACTGTGGCTGGCACTAAGGATTGATTGTATTCCTTTCTCTTTACATCCAAGATAAAAGATTTCAGTTTGATAATTACTTCCATAAGCTTGTAATCAGCAAAGTTTCTCTCCTGCTTCAAGTTCCTCACTTGTAAGCTCAATTGGGGTGGGAGAGAGTCTAAGAGCTTGGTGACCTGCTCATGATTACCCAACTGTTCATCATACTTCTTCAGAGTGCTTGAGACTGACAAAAATCAATTGGTAAGATCAGTAAGGCTTTCATTCTTATGTCCGACAAATGAACTAAACTCCTTCTTAGCTTGGCTTTCTTGTCCTTCTTTAGATCTTCATTTCCATCATAGAATTCACATAAGGCATCATACAGAGACTTTGCACTTTTGTGCTCAGCAAAACGGTTGTATATGTCTTGTGATAAGCATAAGGTCAAGGCCCTGAAAGCTTTTTGATCACGATCAATTAGCTTAATATCTCTTTTAGAGAAGGTTGAGGAGTCAATGTTCACCCTGGTCTATTCACCGACAGTCACCGTTGGAGTGTGAGGACCTTTCATTATAGGTTTCCATTGATTATGATCCTTATAAAAGAAAAAGCCTTCAAGCATCGCTTCCAATCCTCAAAATTGTCTCCGTTTATAAGCCTCGATGGCTAATTTGATGCAACACCGTCCAGATCAGAGACGGTAACGTTGGTTGATGTCATTTTCAAAGCAAGAAATAGATCCGCTGAACTTTGGTAGATTCGCTTGTAAATTCACCCGTAGTTTCGCTTGGTGAATGGGTAGCGTTTCGCTAGAGAAATGCTATAAAGCTTGTAGTTTCGCTCACTGATTCGCTGAAACTAGTAGAACTTTCGTTCTAGGACAATTTCGCCAACACTTTCGCTTGGTAGCTTGGTCAAGTAAGGTGAACTTTTGTTAAAACTATGTAGATTCGCTGGAATCCACTGAAAATTCAGTAAGTCACAGAAGAGGGTAGTTTCGCTAGAAGTAGAACTAGTTTCACTGGATGCAGAACTAGTTTCCCCTGGAAGAATCAAAGAAGCTGTTCGAACTATAAATCAATTTGAAATCACCTAAATCACAATGAATTGGTGATTGGATGATTGGGATAGCTTCCTATGCTCAAACACAATAATTTGAAAAGGTTTTCAATCCAAAAACACACTCTAATGATCTGAAATGAATGAAACAGCGATTTTATCAAAAAATAACTTTTAAAACCCAACAAATGAACAAATCAAGAGCACTAAGGCTCTGATACCATATTGTTGGTCCATTGATGATCGAAAACAGTGCTAATGGTGATAAATGACAACCAAATACCATTGAAACAACAATCTAAATGATAATCCATCAATGAGTTTCAAAATATAACCATATTACCCAAATAAGAATCAAACAAACAAGGCTCAATAATAAGAAATGATGATTCCAGCCTAAATACACAATAAGAATAGTAAAGCAGAAGTATATTCTCAAATATGGGTTATGCAAAACTTACAACAACAGATTACAAAGGTTCATATATATAGTTAACATAGTTTCGCTGACAGTTTCCCCGGGTAGAGAAACTGTCCTGATGAATACCTTAGATTCACCCGGTTGCAAAACACGGTTTCACCGGGTGATCTAAGTCAGCTGACTTCCAGCGAAACTATAGTTTCGTTGGTAGTTTCGCTAGATCAGTTGAAACTATTACAAAACTAAAACTAACTACTATTTACATACAAAAAACAAACTAACATAAATCCTATTACAAATAAAGCAAAAGAACAATCAAACTAACTAAGGTGAGTCCAACCTGTACTTGATCTTTACTTTCCCCAGTTGAAGACCACGTTCTTCCTTGTTAACCTTGTTAATAGGGAGGCTATCTTTCAGAAATCCATGATGAACCTTCTATAATAACTAGCCAATCCCAAGAAACTATGGATTTCGGATGGCGTCTTTGGGGATTTTCATTGCGTAACTGCTTGAACTTTTGCTGGATCGACCATAATCCCTTCTGAATTTATAACGTGCCCTAAGAACTGCACCTCACTTAGCCAAAATGCACATTTTGAGAACTTTGCATACAATTTCTCCTTTCATAATGTTTCTAGGTCTCCTTCATTCTTTGAGTATATTAAGATATCATTAATGAAGACTGTTACTGATCTGTCCAACATCAACCGACACACGCGATTCATTAAGTTCATAAAAGCTGCAGGAACATTGGTTAGCCCGAAGGACATAACCAGAAACTCATAGTGTCCATAGCGCGTTCAGAAAGTTGTCTTTGGGATATTTTGCTCCCTTACTTTTAGCTGATAATAACCAGATCTGAGATCTATTCTGTAGAACCGACTTGCACCTTGCAATTAGTCAAACAGATCGTCTATTCTGGGTAAAGGGTATCGATTCTTCATAGTTAGCTTATTCAATTCCCTGTAATCTATACACATCCTCAAGCTGCCATCCTTCTTCCTCACAAACAACATCGGGGCACCCTATGGAGAAATGCTAGGCTTAATGAATCCCTTATTAAGAAGTTCTTGCTATTGCGACATGAGCTCCTTCATCTCGGACGGGGCTAGGCGGTAGGGTGCTTTGGCAATGGGTTAGGCTCCTGACAGTAAATCAATCCAAAATTATATCTTTCTTTCTGGTGGTACTCCTGACAGATCGTCCGGGAATACATCAAGAAAGTCATGCACCACTGGTACATCCGATAACTCCTTCGCTTTATCTTTAACATCCTTGACATATGATAGATACGCCCAACACCCTCTTCTCATACATTTCTTTTCCTTGATCATGGAAATGATCCTTGGCACTTTGCAGAAGTTATCACTATAAATCATAACTGGACTACCATCGGGAGCTGTTAATCAGATTATCTTTCGCTGGCATATTATGTTTGCATCATGGGCAACTAACCAATCCGTTCCTAGTACGATGTCAAAACTGCCTAAGGTCATGGCAAACAATTGTGTGGGAAAGTAATGACCTCCTAGTTTTATGTGACAATCTTCTAACACCCTGACTATTCTAATGGATTTACCATAAGCCATTTCTACTTCAAAAGCATCATCTATTTCCCTAGTTTGAATATCTAGATAGCATAGAAAGATGCAGATACAAAACTCCTACTAGCACCACTATCAAATAATACGGAGGCACCAACATCATTGACAAGAAACATACCTGACACCACGTCCGGTTCCTTCCCTTGCCTCCTTCTTGTTCATGGTGAAAGCCCTTGCCCTGGCCTTGGGCTTTCTATCATCCCCCTTGTCATCATTCCTGCTTGTTCTCAAGCTCCCAAGCTTAGCCTTCTTCCAATACTTGGTGTGGTGCCCTGACTCACTACAGTTGAAGCACCTACTCCATTCCGGGCATTCTCTGGCTATGTGACCAGTTTTCCCACACCCATAGCATCTATAGCTACCCATTCGACATTTTCCTAGATGTCGCCTCCCACTGTCCACATTCCTTCATCCTATCAACCCTCTTCACAATCACTTGCTTTGCATCCACCCTTGCTTTCTTATTCCTCGGTTGATAGCCACCACTTCCGTATCTCTTTCCATTGTTGTTCCAAACCTTTCTTGGTTCGCCTACTGCTACCGACTTTCGATGATCATACAACCTTCCACTGAAATCCACTGCCGACCTAAAAGCACCAGGTTGGGTAGTGACCATGTCCCTACGAATGTCCAGAGGTAACCCTTGTAAGTACCTCTTAATCCTCTTGGATTCAGGAGTCACCAAGTCAAGCACCAGACATGCCATTTCATTGAATGTTGTGGTGTATTCTTGATGTGTCATGTTTCCAGCTTCCAAGCTCACAAACCCTTGTTCGATCTTATCAACTTCTCTCTCTGGACAGTACTCCTCTATCACCAATCTCTTTATTTCAGACCACTTCATCCTCTTAATAGCCTCCTCCCCAAATGAATCAACGATGTTATCCCACTAACATAGTGCTGGGTCCAAAAGTGAATGGGAACCAAACTTCACTTTTTGGTCTTCCCGGCACTCACTGATCCTTAGCATGACTTCCATTTCCCTAATCCAATGCTGGGCAGTAGCAGCACTACCGATACCATCAAATGTTAGGGGCTTACACCTCTAAAAAGCCTAATGGCTGCACCCCTTTGCCACCTCCTTAACCTCATAGTTGTTATCATTATCCTTTTCCTCAGCCTTGACCATTTTCTTCTTATCAACCTTCTATAGAGCCACATCCTTCTTATCTTTACTTTTGATCTGTTGCACAACCTTCGCAAGCAAGGCGAGCGTCACACCAGATAGGATTCGGTGCACCTCTTGGACAATAGCTTCCTTCACTATTTCCTTAAGCTTTGCTTGGTCAGTAATAGGCTCCTCAACTTTTGTTTCTAAATCAACTCCCTCCTTAACCGGTTTCTCAACTGGCTTTCTGGTTGACCTTCCTGTCGGTTTCACAGCTTGCTTACTGCTTCTTTTGCCTTAGTAGGGGGCCTTCCCCTAGTGCTCCTCCGAGTGGCCATAGCTGGAACCGCTTTCTTTGGTGCCATCTCTCTACTTTCTATAAGATTCAGAATGTCAACATGGTCTATCAAGGCAAGTTTAGATCATGACAAGTTTTGTAAATTTTAATAACAATGACCAGTTGTGATTAACTACTTTTTTAGAACTTCTCATATTCTAGAGTCTCCTATCCTGAGTCACACTAACATTCGAACCTACTGTCCCTACACTATGCACGAATAGATCACATAAATTTAGGTAGTAATAACAATTAATGTTATCATACCCTATCCTTGATTCTAACTTTAGGAATAAGGCACTACCTATCATAATAGTATTTACAACATATTTCGTTACCTCTTGGCATGGAGCTTCTTGGGCTAGCATCCTTCTACTTGGTCTCATTTTATGTTTAAGTTTAGGTTTATAAAGTAGTTTTCCCAAATCTCTTAAACATTGGATCTGATACCAACTTGTAAGGCCCTGATCCCAGGAAGCCTCACAGGTCATTCACAGCATAACAACAATTTAAAACATCAACCTAAGTAAACATTGCAGTGGAAATTTCTTTAAATTGAATTTGTCATGACATAATTAAAAGAAAAAAACGTTAACATTGTTCTAAGTACATCAAACAAATCTTAAAATAGTGTTAACAGTCTTCTGAATCAGGGATGCAGTCTTCGGTTTCCAAGAAGCTTTAGATCCATAATCTCATCCCTTTATGCCTTATAGCTCATGTGTCAGACTAATATGCATACAAAAGTTAGCTTTACTGAGTGAGTTCTAGGTGTAATTTATCAAGTAACTTCTAGTAAGATATGTTCACTTTGTCCTTCGAAAATAATGATCATACAACAGAACATTAGTATACACATATTATCGCTCTATCAACACTTTATCATTAAAACTTTTGCTTAATTATTAACTATTACTCTTCTTTACCCTTTAATTACCAGTCACTATCGATGCCAATGATGAACACAGGACTTTACTGACATGCCAATCCAGGCCTTACTGTCGTACCCATACAGGCCATTATTGTTATGCCAATCCAGGCCTTACTGACCTGTCTGTTTGGGCCTTTACTTTACTAATATGCCAATCCAGGCCTTACTGTCATGGGGGCATAACCAATGCAACCCTTCTCTGTCTTTTGCTTGCAAGGCTTTACTTTACAAAGGTACATGTTATGGGCCCAATAACATTTCTTTATGTTTTACTTACATCTTTAGTCATACATATACTTATACATGATAAGAAATAACTCTTATTCTATACATTCACATTTCATCAACAATGTGAAATAAACTATATAACCGACCCTCTACGGGACAGCGGGGGTTGAGGGGTGGCAGCCCCTTATAGCGGGTTTCTAGGGGCACCTGCCCCTAGTGGGTTCCAAGGGGAAAAACATGTATAATAGCCCCAAAACATGGAAGAACTTGTAAATAAGGGGATCTAGAACTCACCTGATCAATAAGTAACCTTGCGTCTAAGTTACCTAGCCTATGATCAGGTCATACGGTCTGCATAATAGTTAACACACAAATAGGTCATTCTCTACAAAGTTTCGCCAACAATTTTGCTGGTAGTTTCGCTGTCAGATTCGCTATTAGTTTCACTGGCAGTTTCGCTGCAAGTTTCGCATGACAGTTTCGCTGCCAGTTTCGCACTGCAGTTTCGCTGCCAGTTGCGCCCAACTTTCGTTGGAATTTCCTAGGCTCGCAAAATCTATTGGTCAACCTAAGCACTAGCTAAGTTATCAGCTTTTCGCTGGAACTTCTCTTAGTTTCGCTGTGAGAACTACTAGTTTCGTTGTAACACCCGGAAGTTTGACTTTTGGAGTGATATGCGACTGAGTCTCAGTCGCATGGAATTCATGCTACTAGAGGTTCAATCGCATGATGTTCGGATGATTGAAGGATCAACCGCATGGAACTCATGCGACTGGAGGGGCAACCCTCTTCTTCCCCCACACTTGCACATTTTCAGTCGGGAAGAAAGAGCAAAGAGAGAGAGCATAGAAAGAAGAGAAAGAAAGAGAGAAAGTGGTGATTCGGGCTCGAGATTTGTCGAGTGGCTAGTCAAATCGTAGCTCTTCATCTTCTCCTTGATAATGTGAGTTCTAGAACCCCTCATTTACTTGTTTTCATATGATTCTGGGGCTGGAACACATTCAAGCCCGTTTTTGAGAAAAGTGTATGTTTGACCCATTTGGGTGAAATCTTGAGTAATGTGTTTAAGGTATGACTTAGGGCTTGCATATGCTGGTATGATGTCCTAGTATGAATCCCTGAGATTTAGGAGGGCTAATTTGGGCTGGAAATGAGCTTAGAGGAGTTTGAAGGCCGTAGATCGCGGCTGCTGTTCGTGATGAACTCCAGTCGCTGCCCAGTTAGGGCTAGGCGACTGAAGGGCCAGTCGCACGACTGAGGAAAGACTGATGCTCAATCGTACGATTGAGGCTCAGTCATACGAATGGGGCTCAATCGCCCGACAGGCCATGCGATTAAGGGATTCGGTCGCATAGGTCCATTCGGATAGTAGTTCAGTCGCACGACTGAGGGTTAGTCGCCTAGTAGTCCATTCGTATAGTGTTCATTCGCATGATAGGAGGTCCATTCGCACGATTGTATGCCCATTCGCATAACTGCCCAAATCGCATGACCCAGTCACATGGAGGCCATGCGACTGCAGTATGTTCAATCGCCCAAATAGGGCATATGTGAATGAGGAGAGAAGTGTATGTAGGACGTAAACATGATAAGTATGATGTTGCCTTATATGATGGTAATGACTGATGATTTATAAATATCGGTGTTCCTTGTGTCGATATACGTTTATCTTTCCGTAGCTTTACGTGTATCATATATGAATGAATGAAAGTAATAAATAATGTAAAGTGAAAGAAAATGAAAGAGGAACATGATGAATAGATGCATGCATTAATGAATGAACAAATGAATGTAAGAAAGGCTTGCAAGCAAATGAATGGAGGTGCACACCCCTGGCAGGTGTTAGCTCAACTGTGATGCGGGTTAGCTACCCCGAAGGACGCGCACAGGGTCAATCTTTGAGATTGATAATGAGGTGAGAGCAACTTCGTGTTGCAACAGACTCGGTTAGCAGGCTATCATGAGATTGCCACTGAGGTGAGCAGCCGTGGGCTGCAACAGACTTGGCTAACGTATGATAGAATGAAAGTGGAAGATAAATGGTGCATGTACCTCCCCAGGTGACTGGATCAGCATATGTGCACAACGTTCGTGGTTGATCACCACAGGTCCAGCACCAGCAGTATAGTATGACGTTTGGGGTACCGTACATGTCACCGGATGTAATGAACGTTCGAACGAATGTAATGAATGTAAGAAGGAAAGTAAAGAACGTATGAATGAATGTAAAGAATGTATGTACGAACGTGAATGAGAACGATGAATGGTACACGAATGAAAGCTAATGAACGAATGTTGAAGATAATAATAATATTATCTAAGTGTATGTATGTTGTATGATCGCATGTATGTAGGAACAGTTATAACAAATGAAAGTATGTTTTATTATAAAACTAGAACTCACTCAGCAACACTGACTTTTTATGTGTTTCCAGTTGACAGGTAGTGTTGTTGAGGATGGTACAAGGAGGCTACTCAGCTCTTTTAGGATGGCATTCTCCTTTTGATAATGCTGCCACACAATGGGATGCGGGTGCATAATTCGCGCAACAACTTATGTTGCATGCAAGTGTCAAGTGTTCCTTGAGGATCCCGATAAACGGGATTACTTAAGGAATCTTCTTTATGATGAAAATAATTTTTTATGTTTTTATACTAGAGGTCACTGTTTATGACCATTTTGTAATCAGTAACAATGTATCTTTTGAATGTTTCCGCTGCAGTGTTTATTTAAGATGTTTGTTAATATATACCAAATGTATGTTTTATGTGCGATGAACGACCAACTGTGAGGTGCCCGGGAACGGGGCCTTACATTCGTTGATCGGGCTAACAGTTTCGCTGGCCATATTAAAATGATGAACCAGCCGTTTAAAACCCCAAATCTTATCTTTTTACGTCCAAAACCTTGGTTTTTCATCCATAGACTATATCTAATCATTTTACATGATTTCATACGTAAAAGTGTGACCTTTATGTGAATCTTGTAACTTTTCCAACCCAAAACCCTAGGTTCTAGATCTGTTCTAAAGAGGATGATTAGGGGACGATTCTTACCTGAAATCCTTGCTACTTCTTCATTGTTTGATGCCCCAATATTCAGGTCTTCAACCCTTAATCCATCAGGCTTCCAACCTTGATCTTTCCTCACTTTCTCTCTCTATTCTCTCTCTAGAATCCTTGTTGCTTGGGTTGCAAGAGCATGTGTTGTGGTGCCTGATTAGAGTTGTTTAAGGGTGGTAATGGGCTCTTAAGCCCATCTATCACTTAATCCATGGATCGAATTACGTCCATAATCCATATATATATATGTATATATATATATATATATATATATATATATATATATATATATATGTATATACACCTCTGGCTGAGTGAGAGCCCTTTGTTCCATTCTAGCATTCTTCGTTTGAATAGAGGGGACTTGTTCAATCACAGGAGATTGAACATGGGTTTGTTTGGGGAGTCTTTGGTAAGTGAACTTGATAGGGTGGGAGGAAGTAATTGGCTGTGAATTGGTGGTGTCTGGTGTGGGTTCATAACCTGCTAGGTCTACAGGGATGTCACCAGGAGCCATTGGCTCAAGCATACCTGAAAGGAGATCAGTGAACCTTCCAGTAAAGTTGGTGGATATCTTCTTTAGCATCCTGAAGATACCCGTTCTTATTTGGGGAGCTACTAGAACATTTACGTATTCTAGTTTATCCTGATCCAACTCACAAATGATTATGTGTTGAATAAACCGGGATACATGTAAAATGTATTCCTAGTAAGATTACATCTTAGGTTATTCAACACAAATTGAGGGTAGTTGAATCTGAGGCCTTTTACAAACCCGTGGACTAGGTAGCCCACATCATACAAAATTTGATCCCAACCTCCAGCTTTATTGGTCAAGCTGTTTAGGATGACATGCAGCAAGAACTTCCAGTTGTAAGAGTAGTTAAACTTGTAGACTGTAGACTTGCTTACGTCGCCTCCATATCCTATTTGGGTGTAGGTGTCTTCCAAATCAAGTTTGGGGAACTTAATTTGGGCACCTTCATCATGAAGCTCCAGATGCTCCCTGATGGTGGTTTCATGTAAAACAATCTCTTGTCCGTAGATTGTAGACCTGATAACCCTCTTATCGTTGAGCATTTCATTCTGACCATTAGCCCAGAATTCGGCCATATGGTTCGAGTAGATGGTGGGGTTAATGGTTAAAGTAGTGAAGTATGCAGATTGGATTACGAATTGGATGATGGGGGCAAAATCACATCCTTTGAAGAGTCAAGGATGGCGACCTAGTTGTGTTGGGGATTCAAGGCCATTCTTTGTGAAGATACTGTTATATTGAAGGAATTTGAGAATGAGTGAAGAATATAGTGAATTTTAGGGCTTTTACAATGGTAAAGATTTCAACGAAAGAGAGTCGGAAATATCTAAACCATGGGTAAAATGCCAAACGGGTAAGGTGAAAGGACAATTTAGGTTCCGATTTGACAGAGGCGGCAAGACAAATCATTTAAAATATTACAAAAATCGTGAATAAATCTTACTTTTTGCCTAGTGGGACCCAAAGATTTCGAATACACAGTAAAGTTTTCTTCCGAGAGTAAAATTGCTTTCAAGAGAACACTTGTGTTTCTCTTTCCTGATTGTCTTTTGAAGCCACTTTTGTTCCAAAGAAAAGTATGTCTTCGAAGATAAACTTGCTTCCGAGAGTAAAGTGTTCTTCTAAGAGAAGAAATTAGTAGTCTTCGGAAGGAGATTTGATCTATGATCAAATAATCTTCCAAGGCTAAAGACACTTCGGAAGAGAATACTTATGCAGAGAAATATGCCGTCGGAAGAGGAATAAGGATCTCTTCCGAGGGTAAATTTCTCTTCGGAAGAATTTATACTTAGAAAATTTAGAGAAAACCTTTTGTAACAGGATTTGAAGAAAACCTTTTGTAATAGGGCTTAGATTGTAAATAGACAATTCAGACCAGATATATTTTCAAAGGATTTTCATAGGAGATTGACTAGTCGATGTTGATCATCCCAATAGCCGTAGTTAAGTACTTAAATCTTTGTTCATCAAAGTCTTTGGTGAACAAATCAACATATTGTTCATTTGAATCAACTTTAACTAGTCTGATCAAGTTTTTCTCATTTATATCTCCAATGAAATGATACCTGATGTCAATATGTTTTGTCTTGGAGTGCTTGACTGGATTTTCTATGATAGAAATAGCATTCTTGTTGTCTATGTGGATTGGAGTCTCCATGAAGTTAAAACCATAGTCTAACATCTGATTCTAAGTCCATAGCAATTGAGCACAACAACTTACAGTAGTGATGTATTTAGCTTTAGCAGTTGATGTAGAGACACATGATTACTTGTTGCATTGGCAAGAGTGATCCTTCCCCAAGAAATTGACGTCCTCCTGAAGTGGATTTCTTGTTAATGTTGCAGCCACTATAATTACTATCAATGTAACCGTAAAGGTTGAAATCCTTATTCTTAGGATACCAAAGGCCCAGTTTGGGAGCTCCTTTAAGGTATATAATAACTCTCTTGACAACTATTATTTGAGACACCTTGGGAGAAGCCTGATATCTTGCACAGTGCAGGTTGCACACATGATATCAGGTCTACTTGAAGTGAGATACATTAGATATCCAATAATTACCCTGTACTAATACTGATCAGTGTCCTTCCCCTTGGAATTAGGACAAAGATTGTGATTTTTTTGTATAGGTGTCTTGGCTGGCTCATAATCTTTCATATCAAATATTTCTAAAATGTCCTTGACATACTTAGACGGATTGGTGAAGAACCCTTCTTCTATCAGTTTCACTTGAATTCCTAGGAAGAAATCCAACTTTCCCATAGAACTCATTTTAAATTTCTTCCTCATGATGCTTTCAAAGTCTTTGCACATTTGGTTATTAGAGGAACCATATATGATGTCATTAACATAGACTTGTACAAGCAACATGTCCTTCCCAGATTTCTTTATGTCTTGTCTATGGTGGCTCTGGTGTAGCCATTCTTTAGAAAAAACTGAGACAATGTCTCATACCACAGCCTAGGTGCTTGGTGTAACCCATAAAGAGCTTTATCTAATTTGCACACATAGTTGGGGTGCTGTGGGTCTTCAAATCCAGGTGGCTGGCACACATTGACTTCTCTATCGATATCCCATATGAAAATGCACATTTGACATCAAGTTGATGGAATGTGAAGTTCTTAGATGCTGTAAAAGCAAGGAAGGTTCTCACAGCCTCAAGTCTTACAACAGGTGCAAAACATCAGTGTAATCTATCCCTTCCTCTTATGTGTATCCTTGAAATACAAGTCTAGCCTTGTTTTTGATGATCAAACCTTTATCATCTCTTTTTTCCTGAACACCTACTTACTGCCAATAGGGACTTGACTAGTGTTAATGGACATAGGTTCCATACCTTTTATCTATTAAATTGAAGTAACTCCTCTTGCATTGATTTAACCCAACTGTTGTCCTTGAGAGCTTCTTCAACGTTTTTAGGTTTCAATTAAGAGAGAAAGCATGAGTATAAGCAGACATCCCCATTATGAGTTTTCTTCTGGTTCTCACACCTTCTTAGATATCCCTAATGATGTTCTCAGCTGGATGAGTGTTATGTATAAGATCTAAGTTTGTAAAGTTTTGCTAAGGATTTTGTGAACATTATTTTTAGCTAATGTCTCACACTCATTCAGTGAGGACTAATTAAATGAATGAGTGATAACATCCATGGTGTTTTGCTATGAAGCAACATTAACAGTTGCCTGTTCCTCCAGATTACTATCTTTATCAGCTTCATGTTAAGAGTTAGAGTTGTCAGCTGATGACTTTTGAGGCTTAGCTGACTGACAACTTATTGAAGCTCCACTGTGTCCTATGATATTCAAGTTTTTAGGACTTTCAATAGTGGAAGCTTGCTCTTCATGTCTTTTGAGAGAAATTGGAATAGGTCTAGGTAACTCAAATAGTTGATCATCAGAGGAGTCATTTTGAGTTCCTGTTCCAGCTGAAACATTCTCACAAGATGGTTTAGAATAGTTTAAAAATAATTCTGAGTTAAAGATATGGTCAGGGCCATTCCCTTTAACATAAGGAGTGTGCTCATTTACAACAATGTTGGATGATTCCTTAAATTTTTGATTGTTAATATTGTATACTCCATAGGCTAGAGAGCTTAAGGAATACCCAATGAAGATAGCATCATCCTAATTTTTAGCAAATTTTGCTAAATTGTCCTTTGTGTTAAGTATGGTACACCTGCTGCCAAAGGACCTTAGAAAGCCAATGAACGGTGGCGTCTTGTTTGATAACTCATAAGGGGTTTTTTCCATGGGGCTTAACAATGAGAACCCTGTTCTGCATATAGCATACAGTGCTAACTACCTCTGCCCAGAAAGTTATAGGACCTTTGAATCAGCTAACATGGTTCTTGCAACCTCAATAAGTGTCATGTTCCTCCTCTCAGCAACAACATTTTGTTGACGAGTTCTAGGAGCACTATATAGTCTGGTAATCCCTTTTGATTTACAGAATGAGTCAAGAACATGATTCTTAAACGTAGTCCCTTGATCACTTCTGATTTGTGAATCCAAGGATCTCAATTCAGGAATTATCAGTATTAAAACAAAGACAAGTTAATGATCGTGGAATAATCATTAATTGCTGTTTAATTGTGTTAGTTGTTAATTGAAGACAAAATCCAATGACACAATAAATACGAACACAATAATTGATTCAAATGTATTTCATTAATATTGAGTAATGATTAGAAAAGAATAATTATAAAAACTATGAACAATGATTTCTTCAATCGAATTGATGTTGTTGATGTGACGGCGGCTAGGGTTGCACAATGATGTGATAGTCGACAGCCGTAATATTGCTAAATTGTGTTCCCCGAGATGTGAAACCTAGGACTCATATTTATAGACATCTTTGAGTCAGTTAAGGAAACACCGGATCTCTTGGGATTTGAAATTGACGTTGACTTGTTGACTTGTTGAATTTTGACAATTTCATACATGTCTTCGTATTCCGTAGGAGCTTTGTCTTCCGTAGGAACTTTTACTCTTCCTCAGGAACTTCGTCTTCTGCAGGAACTTGTTCTTCCGCAATAGTCTGCACCATCTTTTGGTGATTCCATCAGTGGATACTGATGTTCATCCGTAGACAATCTTTGGATGCTTGGTATTGTAAGAAACATATCTACGGAAGAATACAAATGTTCATCCGTAAATGTTTCTTACACTTAGCCGATTTCAAAAATCAACCAACTATAATGTTGGCGCCTGTCATCATACAAAAAGCAACACAAATTATATGGGTTAACCTATATACTCAATGCATACATATATATATATATATATATATATATATATATATATATATATATAATAATTAGTTACAATCATTTATTACAAGAATTGATTAAAGTTCTAAGCCTATACAAATTGATCTAGACCTATTTTCTCTAGATCTAACAATACTCCCTTTAGGCTTAGATACTTCTAATCATTCCTTCAAAACTGAAAGCTCCTTGACTCTGGCAATTATTTTGTTGTAAAAGTAAGTTACAGCAGACTTCTGATCATCATATTTGTAATTGATCTTCATCTTGCTGATCTTCTTTAGAGTTTCATAGCTTAGTCCCAATACATCTTTTTCTTTTCTGAGGGATTCCAGAACATTGTTGTTGTTGATAATTTCCAAATCATCTTGTTCTGAAATCCTCAGTTCTGAGACTTCTTCATAGTTAGTCCCCTTCAATAATCCAACATTATGTTTTCTTCTCTTGTAAGCTTTGGCATGGAGTTTGTCAATTACTTGGATTACATGCACAAACAGGAACAAGTCATTCTGAGCTTCATTATCTGTTAGCTTTGCAAAGAACTTGTCATGCAGGTATGATGTGTAGCTAGGATGAAGCAGTTTGATTTCCACAGGATCAAAGATCCTGTGTAACACCCGGATGTTTGACTTTTGGAGTGGTATGCGACTGAGTCTAAGTCGCATGTGATTCGTGCGACTTGAGGTCCAGTCGCATGGTGTTCAAGCGCACAACCGAAGGACGATTGAAGCTCAACCGTACGACTGGAGTTCAGTCACACGACTGAAGGCTTAACCGCATGGGACTCATGCGACTGGAGGTCCAGTCGCGTGGTGTTCATGCGACTGAAGGTCCAATCGCCCCTGGACTTTGGGCGACTGAGCTATACCTATAAAAGAGGAGTAGCTCTCTTCTTTCCCCAACACTCACACGTATCAGTCGGGGAAAGAGCAGAGAGCGACAGAGCAGAGAAAGAAAAGAGAGAACGGGGTGATTCAGGCACGGGATTTGTTGAGAAGCTAGCCAAGTCGAATCTCTTCAACTCCTACCTGTTAATGTGAGTTCTAAGACCCCTCTTTTACACGTTTTGAATGATTTTGGGGCTGGATCACATATAAACCCTAGTTTTGAATAGTATGTATGTTTGACCCATTTGGGTGAAATCTTGAGTAACGTGTTTATGGTACGAATTAGGACTTGCATTTGCTTGTATAATGTCCTAGTATGATTCCCTGAGGTTTAGGAAGGCTAATTTGGGCTAGAAATGAGTTTGGAAGGGTTTGAGACCCGTAGGTCACGGCTGTTGTTCGGGATGAACTCCAGTCGCTGCCCAGTTAGGGTTATGCGACTGAAGGGCTAGTCGCACGACTGAGGGAAAACGGATGTCCAATCGTACGATTAAGGCTCAGTCGTACGGATGGGGCTCAATCGCCCGATAGACCATGCGACTGAGGGATTCGGTCGTATCGGTCCATACGCATGACAGTTTAGTCGCACGTATGAGGTTAATCGCCTATTCGTCCATTCATGTAGAGCTCATTCGTACGATAGGAGGTTCAATCGCACGGATGTAAGTATAGTCGCCTGATTGTCCAGTCGCACGACCAAGTCGCATGGAGGCCATGCGACTGTGGTATGTTCAATCGCCCACGAAGGGCTGATGTGAACGAGGATGCTATGTACGATTACGTATGTATGATGCTATGTATGATGATGAATGTATGATGGGTGTGTGTGTTCCTTATGATGATGTATGAATATCTTTCACGACTCATGTATTATGACGATGAATGAACAAAGTATTATGAACGTAAAGTGAAAGAATATGAAAGAGGAACACGATGACGAATGCATGTATTAATGAGCGAATGAATGAGTAATACAATGACGAATACATGCATTAACGAACGAACGAGTTATGTCTTGCAAGCATTGAATAAGTCGATTGGTCCTTCCTTGTGATTGACCATGGTCATGGTACCTCTACCGCTTACCTCTAGTACTGTGGCATACGCATAGACTCACGGCCAAGTAGCTAAGGCTTCTGTGGCAATACGCTCTATTGATTCACGGCCCAGTAGCTAAGACGGTTCGGGGTATAGCATATGGTATTGGTACATCAGAATTCAATGTGCAAGTAAGTATGAAACGAGATCCTTGTCATTCGACCACAGTAATCATAGTCGAGTGCTATGAAGTGGGTAAAGCCTGACAGGATTCATATGAGCAGTTAAAGATAACGACGTATAACGAATGATGAAGATAATAATGAATATTATCTCTATATACGTATGAATGAACGTAAAGAATGTATGCACGAACGTGAATGAGAAAGATGAATGGTACACAAATGAAAGTTAATGAACGAACGACGATAATAGTGACAATATTATCTAAGTTTACGTATGATGTATGATCGCATGTATGAAAGGACACTTTTAACAAGTAAAAGTATGATTTATTATAAAACTAGAACTCACTCAGCAACGCTGACTTTTTATGTGTTTCCAGTTGGCAGGTAGTGTTGCTGGGGATGGCACGAGGCGACTACTCAGTTCGTGGGGGATGGCATTCTCCTTTTGATTATGCTGCCACATCATGTGTTGTGGGCCCGTAATGCACGCAACACATCATGTTGCATGCAAGTGTGAGATTTCTTGAGAATCCTGATAAACGGGATTACTTAAGGAATCTCCTCTATAATATAACATATATTTTTGAACTTAATATCTTCTATTAGAGGTCACTGTATATGACCCTATGATTGCTGAGGATTTACATGAACGAGATCATTCTCGGTTTCATATGCTCCAGCAGCAATCATAGTAAAGCTAGGCAGTGTAAGGAAAACTTTTATTTTGTAACCAAGACAATGATGTAAAAGCTTTTATGATGAAATGAGAATGACCTCTTTATTAATTCCGCTGTGTTATTTCATTATGTTTATATTAAATGTATGTTTTACGTGTGCTGACGACCAACTGTGAGGTGCCCGGGAACGGGGCCTTACATCCTGATTCCAAAGGACCTTAGAAAGCCAATGAACGGTGGCGTCTTGTTTGATAACTCATAAGGGGTTTTTCCATGGGGCTTAACTATGAGAACCCTGTTCTACATATAGCATACAGTGCTGACTACCTCTGCCTAGAAAGTTATAGGAGCTTTGAATCAACTTACATGGTTCTTGCAACCTCAATAAGTGTCATGTTCCTCCTCTCAGCAACACCATTTTGTTGACGAGTTCTAGGAGCATTATATAGTCTGGTAATCCTTTTTGATTTATAGAATGAGTCAAGAACTTGATTCTTAAACGTAGTCCCTTGATCACTTCTGATTTGTGAATCCAATGATCTCAATTTAGGAATTATCAGTATTAAAACAAAGACAAGTTAATGATCGCGGAATAATCATTAATTGCTGTTTAATTGCGTCAGTTGTTAATTGAAGAACAAAATCCAATGACATAGTAAATACGAACACAATAATTGATTCAAATGTATTTCATTAATATTGAGTAATGATTAGAAAAGAATAATTATAAAAACTATGAACAATGATTTCTTCAATCGAATTGATGTTGTTGTTGATGTGACGGCAGCTAGGGTTGCATAATGATGTGATAGTCAACAGCCGTAATATTGCTAAATTGTGTTCCCCGAGATGTGAAACCTAGGACTCATATTTATAGGCATCTTTGAGTCAGTTAAGGAAACACCGGATCTCTTGGGATTTGAAATTGATGTTGACTTGTTAACTTGTTGAAATTTGACAATTTCATACGTGTCTTCGTCTTCCGTAGGAGCTTTGTCTTCCGTAGGAAATTTTACTCTTCCGCAGGAACTTCGTCTTCCGCAGGAAGTTGTTCTTCAGCAATTGTCTGCACCATCTTTTGGTGATTCCATCAGTGGATACTGTTGTTCATCCGTAGACAATCTTTGGATGCTTAGTATTGTAAGAAACATATCTACGGAAGAACACAAATGTTCATCCGTAGATGTTTCTTACACTTAGCCGATTTCAAAAATCAACCAAGTATAATGTTTGCGCCTGTCATCATACAAAAAGCAACACAGATTGTATGGGTTAACCTATGTACTCAATGCATATATATATATACTGATAATCAGTTACAATTATTTATTATAAGAATTGATTAAAGTTCTAAGCGTATACAAATAGATCTAGACCTATTTTCTCTAGATCTAACAATACTCCCCCTTACGCTTAGATACTTCTAATCATTCCTTCAAAACTAAAAGCTCCTTGACTCTGGCAATTATTTTGTTGTAAAAGTAAGATACAGCAGATTTCTGATCATCATATTGGTAATTGATCTTCATCTTGCTGATCTTCTTCAGAGTTTCATAGCTTAGTCCCAAAACATCTTCTTCTGTTGTGAGGGGTTCCAGAACATTGTTGTTGTTGATAATTTCCAATTCATCTTGTTCTAAAATCCTCAATTCTGAGACTTCTTCATAGTTTTTCCCCTTCAATAATCCAGTATTATGTTTTCTTCTCTTGTAAGCTTTGGCATGGAGTTTGTCAATTACTTGGATTACATGCACAAACAGGAACAAGTCATTCTGAGCACCATTATCTGTTAGCTTTGCAAAGAACTTGTCATGCAGGTATGATGTGTAGCTAGGACGAAGCAGTTTGATTTCCACAGGATCAAAGATCCTGATTCTATCAGCATTCTTATTATCAGCATTCCTCAGCAGCACCATTTCCTTAGTCTGTTCAACATATCCCCATTCAGTTATGGGATATGTGAATTGATTCCCCTCAATGGACTTGATGGCTGCTGTATTTCTGTTATTGTATCCAATCCTCTTTAAGAATTCATCATTCACTGATTCTAAGGCATTGGACTTAAACCTTTTAACCCCTTTAATTCTCTTCCTGTGCTCATCATCCTCTCTCTTAGCCTCAGCAAACACATCATCTTTGAATTTGGTCTTCAGCTTACCCATAATAGTTGAGGAGTCTCTTTCTCTTGGGTGTATTGGGTAATTTGTAACGATGAGGCTTTGTAGGTCTTTTAGATCACTTTCAGGCAAGCACAATACTAACAATACATCATGGAAGTATTCAACTCTCCTGATGTTCTCTTAATAATAGCACAATCCCACTCTGGATCATATTTCCAAGCCATAATCCTGTTCTCTTCAACAGAGTTGGGAGTTGTGAGGTGGTCTATCAGTTGTATCAAGGCGGACTTTTATTCTGTTATCTCCCTTACTGTAGTTACAAGTGGCCACACTTTCATTAGAATTACTTCTCTAGGCTCTCTGATCAGTTTATCCTTTGCTTTATGTTGATCTTTGCTTTCCACCACAACTGGTTCAGCAGACATTTTGTTATGATATTCAACAGAAGGATTAGGAGTTTCAGTTCTGAATCTGACTCCTGTATCAAGCTCAAACTTCATTACATGCTCCATCATTCTCCTAAGCTCTCCAAATGACCTTCCCTTTAACTCATACGGTTTGTAGTTGTGACCTTGTAACCAGCATATCATGTTGTATTTGCTTAGCTTAGCTGTGTCACAATGGCCCAACTCTTTCTTTGTCTTTTGAATTGATTGAAAGGTGCTGAATGCTTCATAGTCATAGTTTGGAATCATGAATCTTGCAAGCTCGAACTCTTTCAGTAGATTCTTCATCTCAGTCATGTTTAGCCTTCCAACCATGTCATAAGGGAAACCATGGTTTATGAGTGTCATAAACATGGTTGACTCAGGCCTCTCTTCCATAATGTCTTTAGTTGTTAGAAGATCATCAGCCTTTGAGTCTTTATGGTCAGTTGGTGAGTCCATCTTGATCAGCTCATTCCACTCTTCATCACTGTCAATATCATTATCGGATTTCAACTTCACAGTAGATAAATCTACTGAAGGAGTGTTTTCAGCAGACGTGGGCTTAGGCTTCTCAGGAGAATCTTTTACAATGATCACCTTCTTTTGAGTAGCACCCAAGTATCTTCTCTTCCATGAATACAGAATCAGTTTCTTTGGAGCTTTAGAAGATTGTTTTGATTGTTTAACACTTGGGGCATCCTTTGATTCTAAAGCACAAATCTTCATCTTTAACTGTTCAATCTCTTCATCTTTCTTCTTGATCAGCTCAGATTTTGTAGATAAGGATTCATTGATTTGATCCACTTTTGAGGCTAGATTTTCCTTTTCAATCTTCTCATGCCTCACTGATTCCTGCAACTCTTGTTTATGTTGTAGAATTGCATCAATTACTTCATTATTACTTTGTGCATCATCTCTAAGCCTTTTCAGTCTGGCTTCTTGCTTTATTAGTTCTTTATCCTTCTCTTTGATGATCCCTTTCAGCTCTTGAATTCTTTGTTTTCTTTTATTTGATTTGAGTACCAGTTTATTGTACTCAGCAACCAAATAGCTCTTACTCACCGGGATGTCTTGGTCACTCAGGTCATCTTCATGATAAACAACAACATCAACAAAATTGTCTTGTTGTTCTTCTATTGGTTGACTAGCAGATTGATCATCAACATTGTCTTCAAGTTGAGGTTGAGACAGTTGCTGAAAATCAATAATTGGAGATATTGGTTTAGTGTGATCTGACAAGACAGTGTTCTGGCAGTTGGAGACTGAGAGTTGTATGGTGCTAGCTTGAGACATTAACTCAGTCTCACCAGAGTGAACTGAGTTCTGAGACTGAGATATGTGTAAGGGCTCAGTGTTGGCACTCTCAGAAGATTGTTGTTTAGGAGTATCATAGAGCGGATGCAGAGGGGATATGGTTTGGAAGGGTGAGATTGGTTGAGTGTTTTGTGATGATGAGAGTGAAATCACTGATAATTCTTGAAGTATAGGAGAGATAGGCTGGGTGTTTTGGGTGGAAGTGGATAGTTGTTGTGGGGATACATGATGATGAATAGGTGAGATGGGCTTAGTGTTTATGCTGGCCGATGATTGGTGTTGGTGACAGGGTGTTTGATTTGGTGAGTGTGATGCTTGATCAGAATCAGTAGATGTCTCTCCTTGTTCATCTATCCATACCAATTCTTGTGGTATGTCAGCCTGTGCATCCACTACATGAGCAAACATGGGCAAATCTTCACCTTGATACTTGCCACTAATCTTGTTCAGTACAGACCTACCCAGATGGGCTTGTACAAACACATCACCTTCCTTGCAATCCTCGGAAGTTCAGCATTGATGATCAGTTGCAGAAACCTTGGGAACATGTACATCTTGTCTGACCTTTGCACTTTAACTTGGTCGCATAGACAATTAAAGATGTATTTAGCATAGTTGTATGTCCTCCCTTCAAAGATTCCTATGATACCTGAAGATATGTGCCTAGAAAATATATCTAATCCGAACTTTCGGTTAGATATGCACTTGAGATAAGTGTGGCATAGAAACCTGTATAGCTTGCACAATCTTCCTTTCTTGATCTCCCCTTTATCGAAATCTCCATCATAGCCCATCAGATTGAAAACCTTCTCAATGTACTCGTTCTCAAACACATCTGGGTTCCCTACTTCTCGATCTCCTAACTCAAGTGATCTTCTGATTGTATGTTCATTGATCTTTATTCTTTCAGATTGGACTTCAGCAACAATCACCTCATCTTCTCCATCTTACTCTATTTGCGCTGAGTTCTGGAAATCAATAATGTGCGACTGATGGATCACAGGCTCTGCAGTCAAGGCATAGAAAAGCCTGGATCATCAAAGATATCTGATGATATCTCGACATCCTTCTGATGCAGGATCATCAGCGTTTAGGAATGCGCACACATTATGCTCTCTTGCAAACCTATTCATCATCTGTACATAAGAACAATGATGAGTATATTAGTATCAGTGGTGCAGACATGAATACGAACAGTTTTAACAGTAATCATGAATCAAACAGTTCATTATTGATGATCATGACATGTTTTACCTTCAAAGCAATAGTCTATGATTTAGATTACGTGTTTGTTTAGAGGTTTTTAGTTTGCAGGTTTGAATGTTTGTGAAAGAGGGAAAATGGAGTACGTTTTTCTAGGTCAAAAAGTGAAAAGGGCTCTTAAAAGTGATTAATGAATTCTTAATTTCAAAAACCTCATTTATAAGCAGACACATTAATTTCATTTATTTATTATGTTGGGCCCACTTCCCTTTTATCCCTTTCCGTGAACTTCATTTATTCCGGATGTATCACCGCTTCCGCAGAACATCTGCGGAACCATAACATCTGCGGATGCCATAATTAAAAGTTAAATGTAACATTACTGTTAAGTACATCTTATTCACAGATTACCATTCTATGAACATGAATTGTACTTTTAAAGTCATTTGCACATCCATTAGGTTACCAATTCTTCGATTATGCAAAAAGTTACATTTTTACTGTTCGTTCTGCTGATGCAGAAATTTCACTGTTACTTCTGCGTGTGAAGAAATTTTACTAAAACTTCTGCGGATATTAAATTTTCATTTAAACTTTTAATGTATGATTCCTATCAAGTGATAGAATCATTTCTTGGTGTTGGACCTTGTTGACTTTGTTTGTATGACAATTGAGTACAAGCAAGTTTCTTGTATCCTGCATCCAAGTTAGTGCTCAAGTTCCAATTCCTTCAAAGATGATTTAACAGCTTTTTATTGATTTTCATGCATTACCTACTCCCCCTAAATTTTTGATTAATGTTAAACTGTTTCATTCATCATAAATTTATGTTGGAAATAGGCATGAAAGTCATATGACAGTCCAATTGAGAAGTAATCATTTAAGAAGAAAATTAAACAAAGGACTCAAACGATGCAAGCATGCATATATGTAGAGGGATCGTACTATGACTCTAGGCTTCTGCTGATGTAGATTATTTGACTGATACTTGATCTGAAATTCATACATGAGTAATGTATCAACTAGGCATGCTGTTTATCAGGTTTTGAAGTTTCTTAATCAGTAACTATCATGTGCTCCTCATTCAATGCTCATTAGAGTTTGTCCTCCGTTGGTGAGTCAAATCATCACTTTTTCACACTTAGAGACTATGTACAGTAAATTATAAGTTCTATCTTGAGACAGAATTCCAGTCTCATTAATGCTTTGATGTTAAAGCTCTTTAAAATAATATACAGTTGATCACAAAAGATTCTTTTGAGAGCTGAGATATGATCCTCATAGAGTCACAGGTCTTTACTTTCATAAAACAGAGGTGTACTTATCCCAGGTCTTTGTTTACACAAAACAGAGGGAGAATGAAGATCATACTCTTTAATCATATACCCAGGTCTTTGTTCACACAAAACAGAGGGAGTATGATTTTTGCAAAGATAGAAGATTATAAAGTGTTTTACATAATGTGCTTGGGTGAGTGATTTGATCACATCAGGATAAGACTTACTTGCTTGATCCTCAAAATGGAGTTCCCACAGACAGTCACCTTTTTCATTATGTTTGGCATGCTCTCAGTGTAGTTTCCACTCAAGATGAACCTACTCACATATCAAAATGTTTTAAATCAGTTTGAAGTTTAATGATGCTGATGATATAAGCCAAGGCATAGTGTACTATCATTTCCCATACATATGTCATGCAGAAGCAAACACAGAAATAAAAGGGTATATATATGTAAATTATTATTTTTTTAATTTTATTTTATTTTATTATTATTATTATTATTATTAATTAGTTATTACTATACACAAGGACAGTCACATGCTTTTGATGATTTAATCTAAGTTAATCATACCCAAAGATTCAATTAGAAAATTTAATCTAATTGAATCAAAGGCTTTAGTGAATAAATCAGCAAGTTGATTTGTTGTATCCACTTTGATTAACTTGATTAAACCCTTTTCTGAGCAATCCCTCAAAAATGATATCTGATTTCAGTATGCTTTGTTTTGCTATGTTGAACTGGGTTAGCAGTGATGAACATAGCAGCTGAATTATCAATATGAATTGGTGTTTGAAGGAAATTGTAACCATAATCAAGTAATTGGTTTTGCAACCAAAGTACTTGAGAGCAACCAACTGAAGCAGCAATGTACCCAGCCTCAGCTGTGGACACAGACACATTGGTTTGCTTCTTGCACTACCATGAAACAAGTCTTGGTCCCAGAAATTGACATCCACCAGTTATGGATTTTCTATTGTTGTTGCATCCTCCAAAATCACTATCTGAGTATGAGTAAAGACTGAAATCTCCATCTTTTGGGTACCACAGTCCTAGAGCTGGTATTCCTTTTAGATATCTGAAAATTCTCTTTACAGCATTCAGATAAGACTCCTTTAGATCTGGTTGATACCTGGCACACACACATAGCAAACATTATGACAGGCCTACTGGCAGTTAAATACATTAAAGATCCGATCATTGATATATACATTCTCTGATCTATAGATTTTCCAGCAGGGTCAGGCGCAATCTTGTCTATTGTTGAAGCAGGTGCTTTGCATGAAGATGTATCAACAAGATTGTACTTCTTCAAAATCTGATGTATGTACTTTTCTTGATTGATAAAAATTCATCTGTTTTTTGATGAACTTGAAATCCAAGGAAGAAGGTCAATTCTCCCATTGAGCTTATCTGAAACTCAGATTTCATTAACTCTTCAAAACTTTGACAAAGCTTCTTGTTGGTTGATCCAAATATGATGTCATCTACATATATTTGAACCACCAAAAGATCTTGATGTTCTTGTTTGAGAAAGAGAGTCCGATCAATAGTCCCTCTTTTGTAGCCATGCTTCAGCAAGAAGGATGATAATGTTTCATACCACTTCCTTGGTGCCTGATGAATTCCATACAAAGCTTTGTCTAGCTTGTAGACTATATGTGGGTAGTCAGGATCCTCAAATCCAGGGGATTGAGCCACATATACTTCTTCATCAATTTTTCCATAAAGGAAAGCACACTTGACATCCATTTGATACACAGTGAACTTCTTGAATGAAGCATAAGCTAGAAAGACCCTGATTGCTTTAATTCTTGCAACTGGAGCAAAGACTTCATCATAGTTTATCCCTTCTTCTTGAGTATATCCTTGAGAAATCAGTCTAGCTTTGTTTCTCACAATTATACCTCTATCATCCAGCTTGTTTTTAAAGAGCCACCTTATTCCAATTGGATGCTGACCTTGAGGTAAGTCTATAAGATTCTAGACCTTTTGTTTTCTGAATTGTTGTAGTTCTTCTTGCATAGCTTCAATCCAGCTATTGTCCTTTAGAGCAGCTGTAATGTTTGCAGGAATAACTTGATATAAGAAGCAAGTGAATAAGCAAATGTTTGCCACTCCCCCTTTGCTTCTGGTAGTTCCTGCATTCAGGTCTCCTATGATATTATCTGATGGATGAGACTTATGAACTCTGGTTGTTGAAATAGTATCAACTGGGATGGTGGATTCTAAATTTGTCAAATCCATTGGATCAGAGGGATTTAGCTGTGATGATGAGCCTATGAGGTAGTGAAAGCTTTCTTCAGGTTCAACAGGGTCAGGTTGAACTTCATCTGCATCATCGTATTCTTCCGTAGGAGTTTCTATGGAGGCATTTTGTTCTTCCGTAGGAGTTACAACAACATCTACGGATTGAGTTTGTTGATCTGTTGAAAAGTTTTGTTGCTTCAAAAGATCCTCTACACCCCTAGGAGCATCGGTTAAAGCATTATTTACATCTACGGATGAAGTATGATCATCTGCGGATGTATGTTCATGGACTGCGGATGAAGGATTTGCTTCTCTGAATGTATCTTCATGTTGCTGACGTGTCAGATTATTTGAGTCTTGCTGCAGGATGTTTGAAGGTTGTGGCCTTGGAGGATCAGCTGATAGTGACACTTCATTCAAACTTGGAGGAACAAATGGATAACATGTATTAGCAGAACATGCATTGATTAAATATCCAGTATTAAATGACTCTGTTAATGCATCTATATCAAATAACCAAGATGATCCTTTTATAGTTGTTGTAAAAATGGATTTATCAAAAGAAACATTAGGAGTTTCTTCAACAATGTTATGTTCTGGAATGTAAATCCTATATGATTTAGATGTGGATGAATATCCAACAAAGAAACCATCATAGGCTTTTTTAGAAAATTTTCCCAATTGTTCTTTAGTGTTTAACACAGATACATGATACCCAAAAGCTCTAAGATATCCTATAAAAGGCTTCCTTCTGAATAAGAGCACATAAGGACTTTTATTATGTTCTTTGACAATTAAAGTCCTGTTTTGAACATTGCATGCTGTGTTCACAGCTTCTACCCAGAATGTTATAGACAGCTGAGAGTCAGCTAGCATTGTTCTTGCTGCTTCTATGAGAGTTCTATTCTTTCTTTCAACAACTCCATTTTGTTGTGGAGTTCTTGGCGCACTAAATTGCCTTGCAATACCTTTATTCCTGCAAAAAGAATCTAGATCAACATTAACAAATTCAGTCCCATTGTCACTCCTAAAAATCTTAACTTTTAGATCAAGTTAATTCTCAATTTTGATCACAAAGTCCATTAATGTTTCAGATGTTTCACTATTTTTTTAAGAAAAAAATCCAATTAATCTAGTGAAATGTAACACTCGGCAGTTTGACTTTTTGGTCGGTTATGCGACTGAGCCTCAGTCGCATGGAATTGATGCGACTGGAGGTTCAACCGCATGCTATTCGGCCGATTGAAGCTCAACCATACGATTGGAGTGCAACCGCCCGAATGAAGGACGAACCGCATGGAACACATGCGACTGGGGTCCAATCGCATGGTGTTCATGCGACTGAAGGTCCAGTCGCCCCTGGAGCAGATGCGACTGAGCAATACCTATAAAAGGGGAGCAGCTCTCATTCTCTTCCCAACACTTGCATATTTCAGTCGGGAAAGAGAGCAGAGAGTGAACGAGAGCAGAGAAGAAAGAGGGAAAGTGCTGACCGAGCTCCGGAGTTGTCGTGAGGCTAGCCAAATCGAAGCTCATCAACTCCTACCTGCTAATGTGAGTTCTAAGACCCCTCTTTTACACGTTTTTGAATGATTTTGGGGCTGGAATCACATAGAAACCCTATTTTTGAAATAGTGTAAGTTTGACCCGTTTGGGTGAATCTTGAGTAATGCGTTTATAGTAAGAATTAGGACTTGTATATGCTTGTATAATGTCCTAGTATGAATCCCTGAGACTTGGGAGGGTCAATTTGGGCTGAAAATGGGTTTATGATGAGTTTAAGTGCGTTGGTTCGCGACTGCTGCTCATGAAGAACTCCAGTCGCTGCCCAGTTAGGGTTATGCGACTGAAGGGCCATTCGGCCGAATGAGGATTTGTTGATGTCCAATCGCCCGATTGAGGCTCGGACGCACGATTGAGCCTCAGTCGCACGATAGGCTATGCGATTGGGATTTTCGGTCGCATAGGTCCAATCGCAGGGTAGTTCAGTCGTACGGTTAAGAGTTAGTCGCATATAACCCTGTCACATAGTGTCTAGTCGTACAGAAGGAAGTCCAGTCGCACGATTGTATTCCCATTCGCATGACAGCCCAATCGCACGGTCCAGTCGCATGGAGGACATGCGACTGAGATAGGTTCAGTCGCCCGAACAGGGCTGATGTGAATGAATAGAGAAGTATATGAATGATGTATGTATGTTAAGTATGATGTTGACATGATAGATGGTGAAAGTTGATGAATTGTAAATAATTATGTTCCTTATGTAAATGTATGTTATCTTTAATAACTTTACGTGAATGAATGAAAGAATGAAACAAATGTATTAAGAACGTAAAGTGAAAGATAATGAAAGAAGGAACATGATGAATGAATGCATGCATTAACGAATGAATGAATGAATGTAAGTAAGGCTTGCAAGCAAATGAAAGGAGGTGCACACCCCTGGCAGGTGTTAGCTCAACGGTGTGCGGGTTAGCTACCCCGAAGGATGCACATCGGGGTCAGTCTTTGTGACTGACCAGAAGTATGTATGGGATCCTTGCCGCTTACCCTAGGTGACTGGATCAGCATTAGTGCACAACGTTCGTGATTGATCATCATAGGTCCAGCACCCGCATTTGTGCACAACGTTCGGGGTATAGCATATGGCATTGATCCAGAAGTAAAGTGAAAAGATAAGTGGTGCATGTACCTACCCCAGGTGACTGGATCAGCATGTGTGCACAACGTTCCTGGTTGATTACCACAGGTCCAGCACCAGCAGTATGTATGATGTAAGGGGGTATCGTACATGTCACCGAATGTAAAGAATGTTCGAACAAACGTAATGAATGTATGAATGAATGAAATAAACGTTCGAACGGAAGTAATGAAAGAATGTAAAGTATGTGTGTATGAAAGTGAACGAGAATGATGACTAGTACACGAATGAATGATTAGAATGATGAAGATAATAATAATATTATCTACGTGTACGTATGATGTGTGAGCACATGTATGAAAGAACAGTTATAAAGAATGAAAGTATGTTTTATTATAAAACTAGAACTCACTCAGCAACGCTGACTTTTTATGTGTTTCCAGTTGGCAGGTAGTGTTGCTGAGGATGGCACGAGGCGGCTACTCAGCTCTTTTGGGATGACATTCACCTTTTGATTATGCTGCCATATCATATGTTGTGGGCCCATAATGCACGCAACACATCATGTTGCATGCAAGTGTGAGATTTCTTAAGAATCCTGATAAACGGGATTACTTAAGGAATCTCCTTTATGATGAAAAAGACATTTTTGAACTTAATATCTTCTATTAGAGGTCACTGTTTAGGACCATTTATGTAAAGAAAGCTTGTATTTTGTAACCAAGACAATGATGTAAAAGCTTTTATGATGAAATGAGAATGACTTTTATTAATTCCGCTACGTTATTCCATTATGTTTATATTAAATGTATGTTTTATGTGTGATGATGACCAACTGTGAGGTGCCCGGTGAGCGGGGCCTTACATGAAATCATCTACTATCACCAAACAATATTGTCTTTTTCCAATGCTCATCACATTGGTTGGACCAAAAAGATCCATGCGAAGCAATTTGAGTGGTGTAGTGTTAGTGTTGACAGTTTTGGTTTTATGAGACACTCTATGTTGTTTTCCCTTGTAACATGAAGAACAGTGATTTGAACAATAAAATTCTTTCTTTGGTAGACCAACGAGTAAGTCATTTTTCACCAATTTGTTCATATTCTTCAAGTTGGAATGAACAAGTCTTCTATTCCATAATTGAGATTCATCTTCAGAGGACTTGGATAAAAGGCATGTTTCATGTTTTGTGAGTATTGTGTTGTTCATATCCAAAACATAAGTGTTTCCTTTTCTTGAAGCTTTAAGAAGGATCCATTCTTCTAGAACTGAAAAACCTGGCTTAAGAATATAACAATTCGTGTCATCAAATAATGTTGTGTATTTTTTATCACAAATTTGAGATACACTAAGTAAATTGTACTGCAAATTTTCAAAATAATTCACTTTTTCAAATGTTATAACACTATTTGTTACCATTCCTTCACCAACTATTTTACCTCCCTTCTTATCCCAACCAAATGCCACATATGAGGCATGTTTATGTTTGAAGTCATGGAGAAGAGGACGGTTTCCTGTCATATGCCTCGAACAACCACTGTCAACATACCACTTGTTGTCAGCTCTCCATGATTGTTCCTACACAAAAGAAGAAATCAATTAGAATTGACAACCCAAGCCTTAATTGTCTTGGGTTTGCCAGAAGTGTCTACAATTGTTACTCCTTCATGAATTAATCTTGAAGTTTCAGTATTAATTTCAGTCCTAATTTATTATTGTTGATTTGATGGTGGTGAGGATGATTCTGTTAAAGATGAGGCAGATTTTTGATTGTCTTCTTTCTTGATTGATTCTATCTTCATCTCATCTTTCTTTGGTTGATAATTTTATTTTGAGGTTGATCCTGAATTTCTGAATGTTTCATCATCTTTCAATTTGGATTGAGTCACAGGAGTTCCTTTTTCAAAATTATCAAAGAAATCATCATTCACGTTTGTCTTCTTGTCTGACAGATCCACCTTTTTGTGAGGTGTTTTTGACTGATTTGATACTCTTTTCTTCAAAGGGTTGTCCTCAGCAGATGCTTTCTGCTTGGATTTTTGTAGGATTTTCTTGGACTCTGATTCTTTGTCACTTTCAGAAGATTGAGAATCTGATCCAGACACTTCCGTATTTGACTTCTTTAAGCTCTTTGTCTTATTCTTCTTGTTGAAATAACATTCCAGAGTTGAATGATTATTTTTGTTGCAGATTGCATAATGTTTGTTGAAGTAGCAATCAGAAGTCATGTGATTGTTCATATTGCATATGGAACAGTAACTACTGAAGTAGCAGTCATCTGTATTGTGATTTTTCATATCACATCATTTGTAGTATTTTTCTTCTGAATTGTTTTCAGACTCAGGCTTCTTTTTCTTGATTAGCTTGTGGGACTTCAGCTCCTTTTCCAGTGGATCACTTGATTTCTCATTGCTTTTGCTAGAAGAACCATCCACTGAGTCTTGTTTAACTTTAGCTGACCTTGTCTTCTTGAAATCCAACTTTTTCTCAGCATGTTTGTTGCCAGTCATTTGTGATGTTTCTTCCGGAGATTTAGCTTTACTCTTCCGCAGATGTTCTACGGATTCATCACCTTTTGCCTTCCGCAGATCTTCAAAAGAGTTTTTCTCTATGTTTAGTTGATACTTGTTTCTTTTTACCTTTTTCTGCATGAGATGAAGGTACTTCCTCACTTGATCCATAGTTACCAACTTTCTTTGATGATGAACTTTTATGAAGATTCAATTCTTGAAGTCCTTCATTTAGTTTAGCAATCCTCTTGCATATTGTATTCAGCATGTTTCTTTGCTTTGGAGGATATAGCAGCTTTGATTCTTCAAGGACTTTTGGAAGACCAATTTCAACATGAACATTCTTACCAATGTTCAGTTGACCAACATCATGTTCATCAGAATCATCCAAGTCATCGCATTTATCATAATCAAATTCTGAGTCATTATGTTTTAAAGATTCTGATTCAGAAGACTCAGTTTCACTCACCTCAGCTTCATTGTTAATGTTGATTTGATTAGTTTTTATATCAATCTTGGTGCTAGGCAAAAAATGATTTGACAATGTGTTTTTCATTGTTTCAGGTAGAGTTGTGTAATTATCATTTATTGGTGGTGCAACAGCATTATAACCCAACCCATACCTGTTCTTTGAATCAATATGAGAGTTTAACAGCTTCTCATATTCCTGAGATGAAAGTTGAAACTTCTGAAGTTTCACTTCAGTTGATGCATGATCAGCCATGGATTTGGTTAAGGAAGTGGTCAGATGCTCAACTTGGGCTTTTAGGATGTAGTTTTCAGAAACAAATTTTTCTAAATCCTTTTGCATAGAATTAGTTTTGATTTGATATAATTTATGCTCTCTAACATGGGATTCATTCAAAATCATAGTTTCTTTTATTTTGTCAGCCAACTGTTGAGCATGGACTCTATAACGTTCAACTTCCTCAACACATGATGATGAACACAACCTTTCTCTTACCTCTCTGGCCATTGGAGGAACATTGTTTTCCATGTGAGCCATCAAAGCTTGATTCTCTTCAAAGACCTCCTTTTCATACATACTCCAGTCACAAGTTTCATCTTGAAGTATGATCAGCCCTGACTCCTTTGAGTTACTAGGTCCTGCTGATTCATTTATGGCTGGTGGGGATGTATTGGTCAGCTGAGGTTATCTGTGCAGAGATCTTTGAGAGTTTGATTGTTGATGAGATTGAGTCTGATGTTGCTGATGCTGCTGATGTTGTCTCATCTCCGGGTATGACTGGTGATTGCATTCTCTAGAAAAATGTCCATAGAGATTGCACTTGAAGCATCTTACCTTCGACTTGTCAACACCAATCTTTGATGTTTTGCTTGCTGCAGCCAGGTTTTTGTTTCTCCTGAGATATTGCTTCGCTCTGTAAGCAATCATTGCCATCTGCCATTGTAAATCCATCTCTTCCACGATATCAGGATGTAGTTCTTCCAAGTCTTGCTGGCAGATATTTGCTGAAGTTAGAGAGCTTCCCAGGTAGGCTTGAAAACTAGAACTAAAAGCTGCAAATGCTACTTTTTGTTCTTTAGAATCCAATATCATAGTAATTGGTTCTGACTGATTGTTTAGTTGTTAAGACTTTGCTGTGGCTGCAGTTGTATCTCTTATGTCAGCAGTTCTTCCTTTATCCTTTTGATTTTTACTTTGAGTTGATTTCTTTGAGGGTTTAGCAGCATAGAAACTGGCTTCCTCTTCATCATCACTCAAAGCACAAGAGTTATCACTACCATTGTTTGAAATAAATGCACTTCCAGCATTTTTTGTTTCTTTGAAGTGATAAAGTGAGACATGGGTTCTCACACTCTTGTTTCTTGATTTTTCATCCATTTCAAGAGCCTCTACTTTGGCAACCAGTGTGTCTAGACCAGTTGTCTTGAGATCTAAGGTGTTCTTGAACGTGGACACAATCTGCTTCCAACTTTCAGGCAAAGTATGGAGCATCTTCTTGTTCAGTTCCTCAGTAGTGTATTTCAACTCCAAGATATTCATCTCAGTAACAAGTTGCATGAATCTGTGGAGTTGTTGAGGAATTGATTCACCCTCAATATGATGAAAGGTTTCATATTGTGATCTAAGGGCATCTTTCCTGATGCTTCTGATCTCATCACTTCCTTCGTAGAGAGTATGAAGTATATTCCACAAGGAATTTGCTGTTTTGTAGTTCTCACACCTGATCAATATCTCTTCAGGCAAATCCATACTTAGCAAACTGTATGCTTTAATATCAACTTTGACCTTTTTGACATCATCAGGTGACAGGTATTTGGTGCTGATTGGTTGATTCTTATCATTATAATCCGGCCGAAGAGTGGGTGGAATATAAGGAACTTCAGTGATGGACTCCCACAAGTCAGAATCAGTGTAGTTCACATGATTCCTGAACTTGATTTTCCAGGATTTAAAATCAGCTTTTGTTTCCAACTTTGGTGGTTGATATGATCCACCAAAAGAACTCATATTTTTTATTTATTATGAATTTAACTTTGAAAGTTAAAATAGACAAATCTATCAAAGACTCAGATCTAGTATTCAATTGATGTGAATATAGACCTAAATCAATCAAGTGACGAGATAATGCTTGCTGAATGATAAGTCACTGAATTAGTTGTTTAAAAGACAATTAAACAGATTTAATGATGATAGATCAATTGATCTAAATCAATGAGCACTTGGCTCTGATACCACCTGTGAATCCAAGGATCTAAATTCAGGAATTATCAGTATTAAAACAAAGACAAGTTAATGATCGCGGAATAATCATTAATTGCTGTTTAATTGTGTTAATCGTTAATTGAAGAACACAATCACAATGACACAGTAAATACGAACATAATAATTGATTCAAATGTATTTCATTAATATTGAGTAATGATTACAAAAGAATAATTATAAAAACTATGAATAATGATTTCTTCAATCGAATTGATGTTGTTGTTGATGTGACGACGGCTAGGGTTGCACAATGATGTGATAGTCGACAGCCGTAATATTGCTAAATTGTGTTCCCCGAGATGTGAAACCTTGGACTCATATTTATAAACTTATTTGAGTCAGTTAAGGAAACACCGGATCTCTTGGGATTTGAAATTGATGTTGACTTGTTGACTTGTTGAATTTTGACAATTTCATACGTGTCTTCGTCTTGCGTAGGAGCTTTGTCTTCCGTAGGAACTTTTACTCTTCCGTAGGAACTTGTTCTTCCGCAATAGTCTGCACCATCTTTTGGTGATTCCACCAGTGGATACTGATGTTCATCCGTAGACAATCTTTGGATGCTTGGTACTGTAAGAAACATATCTACGGAAGAACATAAATGTTCATCCGTAGATGTTTCTTACACTTAGCCGATTTCAAAAATCAACCAAGTATAATGTTTGCGCCTGTCATCATACAAAAAACAACACAGATTATATGGGTTAACCTATATACTCAATGCATATATATATATATGTATATATATATATATATATATACTGATAATTAGTTACAATCATTTATTACAAGAATTGATTAAAGTTCTAAGCCAATACAAATTGATCTAGACCTATTTTCTCTAGATCTAACAAGATTGTTTTTTACCTTGTGATTAATTTGATTTTCTATTTTAAGAATAAAAGATTTTAATGTTTCAGCAGATTCATCTTTAGTTCTTAAAAAGATTACCCATGTGAATCTTGTAAACTATCACAAGACAATATGATTTCCTTTGAATGCTTATTATACTTGTTGGACCAAATAGATCCATGTGCAATAAGTGTAACAGAATGGTGATGGGATTAACTTCTTTGGATTTATGGGATGCCTTATGTTGCTTTTGTTGGATTCTTTATTCCCAAGACACAGAGAACATTGATGTGGTTAGTACGTTATGATCCAAGTCGGGTCATACCCAATAACAAGCTTATCAAACACAAATTAATATTTAATTGATGATATGATCATGCAATTAAATAATTACACCAATTTTGAAAAGTGGGTTTTCTAAATAAATTGTATATGAGATAGAACAACTTATAAGGATATTTTGTTCATGGGTATTATTTGTAATATTATTTAAATTGGTTAAATAACATCAACTAATAAAAGTGTGTGTATAAGTTATATAATTAAATGGTTAATTACATAACTTGTTCTAGTGACTAGTTAAAAATAAAATGTAGATAAAATTGGGTGGGGACCCCAATTTGAAGTGGGTTTCGGCCGCCCCTTTCAAAGGGGTTGGTTCATTTTGTTTCCTTGAAACTACAATTTTATTTACTAGTCTCACACTCCACCTCCCTCTCTCTCATACATGCAAGAACCAAAAAGTGTAAAGCTCTCTCCATTTTCAAGAAAAACTCACGGCTGGAATAGGGTTCCAGCAGCCCTTCTTGGTTCGTTTTGGTGTTCAAATCCTATCAACAAAGGTGCTTGCTTGATGCTACCTTTCCTTGGTGTTTTGGTCGTTCAAGAACATCATCATCTTCATCCAATCTCATGGTTTTGACAGCTCCTAAAAGGTAGTTTCATGGGTGTTGTTTTGGTTGTTTTTCATTCTTGATAGCTAGTCCATTCACATATATTTGATCCTATGTTCTTGAGTTTGTTGATGGTATATATTATGCCTTAATTTTCAGTTTACAAAACATAATATTAATGTTTTATTCCACTGCGTTTTTCATGTTTAAATGGTTAAACAACTTTGATAATGGGTCTAACAAACCCAACATTGGCATCTAGAGCCGGATATGTGAAAACTAGCTTCAATAGTCATTGTAAAATTGGTTTTATGGGGATTTAACAACCTAATAGGGGCTGTTTTGTGATGATATAATGAATCCCCAATCTTTCAAGGTTGTATCTTACATGCTTATGAATAAACCTTGAAAAGTAGATGTCAAATGGTTGATTTATTTTGTTTGGACAAAAACCCTAAATTATTGGTTTATGTTGGCCGAAAATATATGTGTTAAATGGGGATTTATTTTGGTTCATGTATGAGAATATGTTGTTTCATATTGGTGCATAACCTAGCCTTGACCTTGTGTTGATTTGATTTTGGTTGAATGTTTGATCTTGGTTGATTTCATTCATTATGGGTTGTAATTTTATTCTTTTTGCTTGCATATGGTTGTAATTTATTTATTCATTCAATGGTGATGTAGTAGATGATTAGGTGTATTTTCTTTTATTATAAAATTTTGTATTAGGATATAAATTTTGTAAAAGAAGATGCACAAGTTGGAATCATAAAGGGAAGGCACAAAGAGAAGGGCTTGAAGCATTTGGATGCAAGTTCAAGTGGGGGTCTTTGGAGATCCTAACTTTTGTGTTGTAATTAACCCTTAGGAAAGACCAAATGACAACACTTGTGATGGCAAACAAGTGTGGTCAACTTAGTGGCTATGGTTATGCATTTGTGATTGTATCATTATGCTTGTTTGGTTGTTTATTATATGATGGTTGTTTGATATTTGGATGTGCATAACAAACTTATTAACAAACAAACAAGCTGAAAATTTATGGTTCCTAATCATTAAGTGATTAATAAAAGGTTATTAAAAGGATTAATGGTTTTAATAAAAAGGGTTTTTACTAAAAGAGAACCATAGGATACCATGTATTTGAAAGCATGCAAGTACAAGGTACATAGAGTTTTCAAGACTAGAATTAATGAAAACTAAAATCCCTTTGGAAACAAGTTTAACACCATCCTTTTACACGACACTCGAATCAATTGAGAACTATTTGTGGGATAAAGGTCACCTAACCACTTTTAGGGAACTTGTGTTTTTGTGGTGGGCTTAACGTATTTGTGGGATAAAGGTCACCTAACCACTTGTATGTGTAAACTCACATGTGTGTGTAAGTAGGACGACTTGAATTGGAAACCTTGTGCATACGGTCACCGAAGCATGGCGTACAATGGTGTTGATGGGATTTTACATGCCAACTAAACATAAGATGTTTAACCGATCCCATAAGGCTAGAAGTTGCAATAGGTTGCAATTGTCAAATGTTGACTACCTTGTTAATTTAAATAATGGGATAAAAGTCACCTAACCATCATTTAAATGTAATGTTGGATTCTAGATTTTAATTATTAATTGTCTATGAGACATGAAAAGGGTATTAATGATTAAAATGTAATTTTTCAGAAATACTAATATGAACTTTGTAAATTTTGTAGAAATGGCAACAAACAATAATGCTACCACCCCGACCATCCATACCCTATCGCTGAGAACCATCTTAGAGAGGGATCGTCTTAACAATAATGACTTTATGGACTGGTTTCGAAACTTGAGAATTGTTCTCAAGCAAGAGAAAAAGGCCTATGTCCTTGACGATCCCATTGCTGACCAACCCGACCCCGAAGATGTTGAGGCCTATAACGATTGGCTTCAGGACACTGAGGATTCCATGCAGGCTTCCTGCCTCATGTTAGGAACTATGATTCCCAAACTCCAAAAGGATTTGGAGCATCATGGGGCATATGACATGATTACCCAGTTGAAGGAAATGTTCCTTCAACAAGCTAGGGTAGAGCGCTTCGAAACGGTTCGAGTGCTTCACGCGTGTCATATGGAAGAAACCCGACCGGTATCATCTTATGTACTAAAGATGAAAAGCCACATTGATCGCCTCGAGAGGCTTAACTATCCCGTCTCAAAGGAGTTGGCCACGGATTTGATCCTTAATGGCCTAACTAAAAAGTTTGAGACGTTCATAATGAATTACAATATGAACGGATGGGACAAGAGCATTGGTGAGCTTCAAGCAATGCTCAAAACAGCCGAGGTAGGGGTGGGTAGAAAGGTTCTACATGTTCTCTCGATCAATGAGGGAGGCTATAAGAAAAGGCCATTCCCCGATCCGAAGGTAAATGTTGCCAAAGGAAAGGGGTACATCAAAGGCAAGGGGAAGGGAAAGGATAAAGAGGAACCTCCAAAGCCTAAGCTTAAGAAACCTAAGGTAACAGAGAACGATCTATGCTTTGAGTGTGGTGAGATAGGACGTTGGAAAAGGAATTGTCCAACCTATCTCAAACAGTTGAGAAACAAGAGGGATGCTGGGCAAACCTTAGGTACAACTTTCATGATTCATATTGGTTTGAATTTTATTTCTTCAAGCACATGGGTATTGGATACCGGATGTGAAACTCATATTTGCAATTTATTGCAGGGGTTCAAAAGAAATAAGCACTTTAGGAATGGAGACACGAGTCTCTACATGGGCAATAGAGCAAAAGTTGATGTCGAAGCCCAAGGAGACTATATTTGAAACATTCAAATGATTTGGAAGTTGTTCTTAAAAACATTTTGTATGCTCCTAGTTTGACTAGGAACATAATTTCTGTTTCCCTTTTAAAATAATATGGTTATGATATAAATTTTGTAAACAATGGTATTTATGTTTGTATGGATGACGAATTTTATTTTAAGGCTATGCCTTTTAATGGTATCTATGAATTGATTCATGATGATTCATCCTTTAATAACTCATTATACCAAACAAGCACCAAGAAACTTAAAATGGGTTTAAGTGATTCATATCTTTGGCATTGTCGTCTTGGTCACATAAACAAGAATCGGATTCAAACACTACAAAAGAATGGTCTTTTGAAAACAAATGAAAATGGTTCATTTGATAAGTGTGAATCTTGGTTACAAGGTAAGATGATGAAATCGCCCTTTAGTGGTACTAACGAGAGGGCAAAAGACTTATTGGGAATCATACATTCGGATGTATGTGGTCCTTTTAAGACAATGACAAGAAATGGTAAAAGATACTTCATTACCTTTACCAACGATTACAGTCGCTATGGGTATGTGTACTTGATGACACATAAATATGAAGCTTTTGAAATGTTCAAAATCTTCAAGAATAAAGTAGAAAATCAACTCAACAAATCTATCAAAGTTCTTCGTTCAGATAAATGAGGTGAATACCTCAGTGAGGTTTTTCAGGATCATCTAAGAAGTTGTGGGATCGTCTGACAACTTACTCCACCCGGAACACCACAACATAATGTTGTGTCTGAAAGGAGAAATCGAATCTTGTTGGATATGGTTCGATCTATGATGGCTATAAGCTCACTACCTCTATCATTTTGGGTTTTCGCATTACTCTCCGCAGCTCGTATTTTGAATATGGCCCGACCAAGAAAATGGATTCGACACCTTTTGAAATATGGCATGGAAGAGTTCCATCGATGTCATATTTAAAAGTATGGGGTTGTGAAGCTTATGTTAAGCTAAACACCCAAAAACAAGTTGGAAAGTCATTCCACTAAGTGTATATTTGTTGGATATCCCAAAGATTGTATAGGATACTACTTCTTTGATCCAACAGAGCAAAATATTGCTCGAAAGGCAGAGTTCGTGGAAGCTAAGTTCCTTATGTAAGGAATGACGTATAGAACAGTGGAATTTGATGAGGATTAAGATACACAAGCCAATACATGTTTGGTTGACATTAGCAATCAACAAGAGGTTGTTGATGATGATCAAGAGGTTGATCAATACACACAAAACGTTCGCAGATCTGGTAGAGTTAGCATTCCACCTGAAAGATTTGGATTTTTCATGAATGGATGCTACGTGGTTGACTCCGATTAGCCAACTACATACCATGATGCAATGTCCAATTCAGATTGTGACAAATGGCTGGAAGCCATGAACGTAGAGATGCAATCCATGTATGACAACCATGTTTGGGAATTGATTGACCCTCTACTTAACTCCAAACCGGTTGGATGCAAGTGGGTTTTCAAGAAGAAAACGGATATGCATGGAAACTTGGATACTTACAAGGCAAGACTTGTAGCAAAAGGTTTCACTCAAACTCAAGGGGTTGATTATGATGAAACCTTCTCGCCTGTGGCAATGCTAAAGTCAATTAGGATATTATTTGCCATAGCTGCATATTATGACTATGAGATTTGGCAAATGGATGTCAAAACCGCTTTTCTTAATGGACATCTCGAAGAGACTGCCATATGGTTCAGCCTGATGGTTTGTCGATCCACAACATCCTAATAAAGTATGCAAGTTAAAGAGATCGATCTATGGATAGAAACAAGCATCGAGAAGTTGGAATCAACGTTTTGATGAAGAGATCAAGAAATTTGGTTTCATCAAGAACGCTAACGAGGCTTGTGTATATAAAAAGGCTAGTGGGAGCATAATTACATTCTTAGTATTGTATGTTGATAATATACTACTATTTGGAAATAATATTCCAACCATGGAAGGTGTTAAAACCTGGCTTGGAAGTTGTTTTTCCATAAAAGATCTTGGTGAAGCAGCCTATATTTTGGGAATAAAGATCTATAGGGATACATCGAGGTGGTTGATAGGTTTAAACCAAAGTGCATACATTGATAAAATCTTGAAAAGGTTCAAGATGGAAAACTCTAGGAAAGGTATGGTACCTATTCAAAGAGGGACAATATTGAGTACATCTGAATGTCCAAGCTTAAAGGATGAGCAAGATTGAATGAAGGATATCCATATGCGTCTGCTATAGGATCCATCATGTATGCAATGATATGCACTAGACCGGACGTGTCATGCACGTTAAGCATGACAAGCAGATATCAACAGAATCCAGGTAATAGCCATTGGATAGCTGTTAAAAATATATTGAAATACCTTAGGAGGACTAAGGATATGTTTCTAATATACGGATATGATAAAGAGGAACTCGTTGTAAAGGGTTACACGGATGCGAGTTTCCAAACTGATCGAGATGATTCTTGATCATAGTCGGGGTATGTCTTCATTATGAATGGAGGAGCAGTGTCCTGGAAGAGTTCAAAACAAGACGTGGTAGCATTGTCCACTACAAAATCCGAATATATAGCCGCCTCATTAGCAGCTCAGGAAGCTGCATGGATAAAGAAATTTATCACCGATCTAGGGGTGGTCTCTACCATTCAAGACCTCCTAGAAATCTCTTGTGATAACGAGGATGCGATTGCACAAATCAAGGAACCGCGTGCGCATCAAAAGACTAGACACATTGAGCGGAGATTCAACTACATACTGGATGAAGTTAAAAAGGGAAAGATATGTATCCATAAAGTTCACACCGATCAAAACATTGCGGATCCACTCACGAAGCTCCTTGAAAGGGCAAAGCATGAAAGTCATACTTGTGCCTTAGGACTTCGATATTCTAGTGATTGAAATTGATCTGTTTAGTATTTAAAAGTTTGGAACAATGTAATATTTAACTCCTTCATATATTTGTGATTTCTGAGTTATGTTCATTTTAGCATGTATACATCCATGAATATCTTTATTATTCTAAATGTTCGTAGTCGGTCATGTTTGTAGGAGCAAATATGAACGTAAGACCATTATGAACATGGATTGGTAGATATTCATAAGGCATGAATATAGAGCAATTGGTTGCTGCCAAAGTTCATAGATATTTGTGGGATATGAATATTGGACTGGCCCTCGTCTCAAATTTTACTACATGGAACCTTCTAGATTGATCATAAGTAAATTTGAGTAAAGGCGAATATCATTTGGTTGATGGGTTTGTTAGAACACAAAATCGAAGTTTAACCCATTAAACTTTCTGAAAATGCAGCGGATATATTTAACTTTAAAACTTGTTTAAAAGCTGAAAATATGTTCTTTAGATGAGCATATAGATGTATAAAACAAACCCAATAACCAAAGGATCATAATATGTGAATGAGCAAGCTATATAACATAACAAACAACATAATATGGCAGCCACAAAGGGCTGCAAAACTACCTTACTGCAGCCTTCAAAAGTCGATAGAAAGTAGAAATATGATGATGTTTTGAGAAGCAATCCTTCAAGTGGAGGACCTCAAATCTCGATACCCACAAACCTTCAAACACCTTACTTGCTAGGTAGTGATACACCAGGCCTTGTCCCTCTTCTTGAACTTGAAATTTCAGCCAACTCTTAGCTTCAAGTTCAGCCAAAAATCACGTGGATAGAAGGCAAAGATTTCGAAAATCTTGAGAGAAGAAAAGAGAGAAAGAACTCTTGCATGTATGTGAGAGAGAAAGGAGTGTAAGAGCACTTGATTGAAGAGTGTTCAAGTGGATTAAAACTTGTAAAAAACCAAGGCAAAATTGAGACCCCCAAAGCCTTTGGGCGGCCGTGGGTTTAAACCCAAAAGGGTTTCCCACCCTTTTTTTTGTCTTTTAATTTTTATAACACACTTAAATCAACTAGCTTATAAAATTAGAAACTAGCTTATAAAATTAGAACTAGGTTTTAATTTTATAACATAACACTCTTTTATATGTCATTATTTAAGCAATTTAAATAATGAAACATTAAATTATCTCATGAACATATTATCCATATAATGACGTTCCATCACAAAAGCAATATTTAGAAAACCAATTTTCTAAATAGGTGTCAAACATTCATTGTATGATCTCATCAACAAATAAGTGTTTGTTGGTGTTTATATAACTTGTTATTTGGTATGACCTGACTTGGATCATAACGTACTAACCATATCAATCTTGTATGTGTCTTGGGCATACAAGATCCAATAATGTCCCACTTGCACAAGATTCATAGAAGATTGATGCAAGCAGTAAATACCGCCTAACAATGGTTTACTACCCTTAATACGTATGACTTAGTGCCATTCAATAACATCATCCTCTTCAAGTACCATACATGAAATGTTTTAGGTGAAACGATCATCTATCCCTTTGTCACAGATGTCATGTTAAATCTTAGAGACACAGAGTGATCACTCTCCATTGATTTAACTTTATCAGGCCTTAGACATTTTACTCTCAACGAATAAGAGGGACAAATCCCATCTTGACTACATACGTCTCTCACAATTACCTTACATCATACCTGAACTTAGACTCATGTACTGCCATATTTCAGGACAGCGAAGAACTAAGCCAAAGTATAATGTTTAGTAAACGTCAAGACCCAATATGTATCTCAAGTCAAAGGATACCAAATGATGTTCGCCTTTACTCAAATTTACTTATGATCAATCAGGGAGATTCCATGTAGTAATATTTGAGATGCAGGTCAGTCCAATATTTGTATCCCACAAATATCTATGAACCTTGGTAGCAACCTATTGCTCTATATTCATCCTTATGAATATCAACCAATCTAAGTTCATAATAATCTTACCCTCATACTTGTTCCCATAAGTATGAACGACTACGGACATTTAGAGTAAACAATTTACTCATGGATTAAACATGCTAAATTGGAACATTAATTGAAACATTATAACCAAATAATTTTATTCAAATAATAAAGAGTTCCATATATCCAAATACAAAATTTACAGATCAAATCCAATCACTAGAATATCGAAGTGCCATGGCACAAGTATGACCTTTATGCTTTGCCTTTTCAAGGAGCTTCGTGAGAGGATCCACAATATTTTGATCTGTATGAACTTTGCGAATACATATCTTTCCCTTTTCAACTTCATCTCGTATGTAGTTGAATCTCCGCTCAATGTGCCTAGTATTTTGATGAGCACGGGGTTCCTTGATTTGAGCAATCGCACCCTCGTTATCACAAAAGATCTCTAGGGGGTCCTGAATGGAAGGGACAACCCCTAGATCGGCAATGAATTTCTTCAACCATGCAGCTTCTTGAGCTGCCAATGAGGCGGCGACATATTCTGATTCTGTAGTTGATAGAGCCACCACATCCTGCTTGGAGCTCTTCCAAGAGACCGCTCCTCCATTCAGAATGAAAATATATCCCGATTGTGACCGTGAATCATCACGATCGGTTTGGAAACTCGCATCTGTGTAACCTTTTATAACGAGTTCTTCATCACCAGATCCATAGATTAGGAACATATCTCTTGTCCTCCTTAGGTACTTAAGTTTGTTCTTAACAGCCATCCAATAACAGTTTCCAGGATTTTGCTGGTATCTGCTCGTTATGCTCAAGACGCATGACACGTCCGGTTGAGTGCATATCATCGCATACATGATGGATCCAATAGCAGATGCATATAGGATTGCCTTCATTTTATCCTGCTCATCCTTTGAGCTAGGACATTGAGTCGTACTCAATATCGTTCCTTTTTGAATAGGTACCGTACCTTTCTTAGAGTTCTCCATCTTGAATCTTTTCAAGATTTTATCAATGTATGCACTTTGATTTAAACCAATCAACCGCCTTGATCTATCCCTATAGATCTTTATTCCCAGAATATAGGCAGCTTCACCAAGATCCTTAATTAAAAAACAACTTCCAAGCCAGGTTTTTACACCTTCCAAGGTTGGAATATCATTTCCAAATAGTAGTATGTCATCAACATACAATACTAGGAAAGTTATTATGCTCCCACTAGCCTTCTTATAAACACAAACCTCATCAGCGTTTTTGATGAAGCCAAATTTCTTTACTTCCTCATCAAAACGGTGATTCTAGCTTCTCGATGCTTGTTTCAATCCATAGATTGATTTCTTTAACTTGCATACTTTATTAGGATGTTTTGGATCGACAAAACTTTCAGGCTGAACCATATAAACATCTTCCTCAAGATATCCATTTAGGAAAGCGGTTTTGACATCCATTTGCCAAATCTCATAATCATAATGAGTAGCTATGGCAAACAATATCCTTATAGACTTTAGCATCGCAACAGGTGAGAAGGTTTCATCATAATCAACCCCTTGAGCTTGAGTGAAACCCTTGGCTACAAGTCTAGCTTTATAAGTATCCAAGTTTTCATGCCTATCGGTTTTCTTCTTGAAAACCCACTTACTTCTAACTACCTTGGAATTAAGAGGTGGTACAACAAGTTCCCAAACTTGATTGTCATACATGGACTGCATCTCAACGTTCATGGCTTTAAGCCATTTGTCACAATCCGAATTAGACACTGCATTATAGTATGTGGTTGGTTCATCTGAATCTACCACATAGCATCCATACATGAAAAATCCGTATCTTTCAGGTGGATTACTAGTTCTACCACTTCTGCGAACGTCTTGTGTGTATTGATCAACCCCTTGATCATTGTTAACATCCTCATGTTGAGTGCTAGTTTCAACCAAACGTGCATCGGGTTGTGGTTCTTGATCTTCCTCAAGATCCGCTGTTCTACTGCTAACTCCTTCCATAAGGAACTTTGCTTCTAAGAACTCACCCTTTCTGGCAACAAACACCTTTTGTTCCAGTGGATCAAAGAAATAATATCCCATAGAATCTCTAGGATATCCAACAAAGATACATTTGGTGGATCGGACTTCCAATTTGTTTGGGGTGGGAGTCTTAACATACGCCTCACATCCCCAAACCCTTAAGTATGATAGGGATGGAACTCTTCCATGCCATATCTCAAAAGGTATCCTTTCCACCTTTTTGGTTGGGGCCATATTTAGAATGCGGGCCGCGGAGAGCAAAGCAAAACCCCAAAATGATAGAGGCAATGAGCTTCTAGCCATCATAGATCAGACCATATCCAATAAGGTTCGATTCCTCCTCTCAGACACCCCATTATGTTGTGGTGTTCCAGGTGGAGTGAGTTGTGAGACAATCCCACAACTCCTAAGATGATCTTGAAAAGCATCACTTAGGTATTCACCTCCTCTATCGGTACGGAGAACTTTAATTGACTTGTTGAGTTGATTTTCTACTTCATTCTTGAAGATTTTGAACATTTCAAAAGCTTCATATTTGTGCCTTAATAAGTACACATACCCATAGTGACTATAATCGTCGGTAAAGGTGATGAAGTATCTTTCACCATTCCTAGTCATTGGTTTAAAAGGACCACATACATCCGAATGTATGATTCCTAATAAATCTTTTGCCCTTTCGGTAGTTTCACTAAAGGGTGCCTTCGTCATCTTACATTGTAAACAAGATTCAGAAACATCAAATGAATCACATTCATTTGTTTTTAAAAGACCATTCTTTTGAAGTGTTTGTAAACGTTTCTTGTTTATATGACAAAGACGACAATGCCAAAGATAGGTATCACTCAAGTCCAACTTGAGTTTCTTGGTGTTAGTTTGGTACAATGAACTATTTAAAGTATTTTCATGAACCAATTCATAAATACCATTAATAGGAATAGCTTTAAAATAGAACATACCATTTAAAGAAACATGAATATCATTTTCAATAAAGGATAATACATAATCATAATGTCTTAATTGGAATACAGAAATAATGTTCCTAGTCAAACTAGGAGCATAAAAAACATTCTTCAAAATAACTTCCAAGCCACTTGGAAGTTTTAGGATGTAGTCCCCACGAGCTTCAACTAAGACTTTAGTTCCATTGCCCATGTAGAGGCTAACATCCCCTTGTTTGAAGTCCCTACTTCTTATGAACCCCTGCAGCAAATTGCAAATATAAGTTCCACATCCGGTATCCAATACCCATGTGTTAGAAGATGTAACATTAAGATCAATATGAATCATGTATATTGTACCTAAGGTCTGCCTGGCATCCCTCTTCGCTTTCAACTCTTGGAGATGGACAGGATAATTCCTTGCCCAATGTCCTATCTCCCCACACTTGAAGCATGGGTCATTTGTAGCAACCTTTTGCTTTTTCTCTTGTGGTTTGGGTGGTATCCTTACCACCCCTTTCCCTTTTCCCCAAACGGGTCCCTTACCCTTGGCAACATTTGCCTTGGGTGCGGGATGAGGCCTTTTGTTGTTCCTACCTTCATTGATGGTGAGAACGGGTAAAACCTTTTTACCCATGGCCGCCTTTGCTGTTTTGAGCATTGAGTGAAGCACACCAATGCTTTTGTCCCATGCATTCATGTTGTAGTTCAACACGAATGTCTCGAACTTCTTGGTGAGGCCATTTAGGATCAAATCTGTGGCCAATTCCTTCAAGACGGGACAATTTAGCCTCTCGAGGCGGTCAATATGACTTTTCATCTTAAGTACATAAGATGAAACAGATTGGTTTTCGTCCATACGACATGCATGGAGTGCTCGAACCGTTTCGAAGCGCTCAACCCTTGCTTGTTGTTGGAACGTTTCCTTTAGCTGGGTTATCATGTCGTAAGCTCCGTGATGTTCATACTCCTTTTGGAGATCCGGAGTCATGCTCGCTAGCATGAGACAAGACACTTGGACGGAGTCCTCAGTGTACTTCAGCCAATCGTTGTAGGCCTCCTCATCATCCTCAGTAGGTTGATCAGAGATAGGGTCGTCTAAAACATATGATCTTCTCTCTTGCTTGAGAACAATTCTCAAGTTTCGATACCGTTGAGGATCGCTCGTAATGATTGGTTGGACGCGGATGAGTTATCGTGATTTTCATTATTGGTGGCCATCAACAAAATTTAACAAAGATCTATTTTAGTATTTTCGATATTGCTATTTTTAATAATTAATGCCTTTTAAGGTCATTTTTATATTAAAATCTAGAACCCAACATTACATTTAAATTATGGTTAGGTGACCTTTATCCCACGATTTAAATTAATAAGGTGGTCAACGATTGACGGTTGCAACCATTTGCAACTTCTAGAGGTATGGGATCGACTTTTGAACATCATATGTAAAGTCGGCATGTTAATCCCATCAACACTATTTGGAAACCATATTGTAGGTGATCCATTTAACATGGTTTGCAAATCAAGTTATCCTACTTGCATACACATGTGAGTTTACCAACATAAGTGGTTAGGTGACCTTTATCCCACCAATGTGGTATTCCCACCTTAACTCACAAGTTCCCTCAAAATGGTTAGGTGACCTTTATTCCATTAAGAGTTTCCAAATGACTTAAGTGTTGTGCAAAAGGATGGTGTTAAACTTGTTTGTTAGGTATTCAAAGTTTTCATAATTCTAGTTTAGAAAACTCTATGTACTTGTATTTGCATGCTTTCAAATACAAGATATCCTATGGTTCCTTTAATAAAACCCATTTTATTTATAAAACCATTAATCCTTTTAATAACCATTTATTAATACTTAATGATTAAGAACCATATTATATTAGCTTGTTAAGATCATTTTTATTAAGATTGTTTATTATATCCAAATATCATTCAATCATTCATAAAACCACAATCAAACAAGCATAATATAAACAACCACAATTTGCATATGTGCATAACCATAGCATCTAAAGTGGTCCAAACTTGTTTGACATCATAAGTGTGGTCCATAGGGCATTCCTAAGGGTCACAAACAAATCATATAGAAAGCTTCCAAAAGCCTCCCACTTGAAACCGCATCCAAAATGCTCCATGTTTCTTTTATGACCTTCCTTTGTGCTTCCAATGTGTATGTCTTCATATTACAAGATATAAATTCCTAATACAAGATATCTAGGAAAATGAAAATACACCTAATCTATTTATTACAACTCAATAATAAATAAATTAACCTTGAAACAAAACACAAACAATAGATAATACAACCCAATTGAGTGAATGAATACAACCATTACAAACATCCAAACAACACAAGGTCAATGGCTAGGTTATGCACACTAACATCCAATGATCATATCATCCAAACATGTAATGAAACCCCACTAAAACCACCAAATTTCAGCCAACATAAACTGAAATGTTGGGTTTTAAACGTTTTCCAAACAATCAACATTTCATAATATATATCTTTCAAGGTCTAATCACTAGCATATGTGATATGACCTTGAAAGTTTGGGGAATCATTCATACAAAATATAGCAGCCCAAAATTAGCCTATACTAAGTTTATAATCATCCTTTAAAACCAATTTTAAAGGACAAAACAAGTAAGTCATCCACATAACCGGCTCTTGATGCCATTTGATGGGTTTGTTAGAACACAAAATCAAAGTTTAACCTATTAAACTTTCTGAAAATGCAGCGGATATATTTAGCTTTAAAACTTGTTTAAAAGCAGAAAATATGTTCTTTAGATGAGCATATAGATGTATAAAACAAACCCATTAACCAGAGGATCATAATATGTGAATGAGCAAGCTATATAACATAACAAACAACATAATATGCCAGCCACAAAGGGCCGCAAAACTACCTTACTGCAGCCTTCAAAAGTCGACAGAAAGTAGAAATATGATGATATTTTGAGCAGCAATCCTTCAAGTGGAGGACCTCAAATCTCGATACCCACAAGCCTTCAAACACCTTACTTGCTAGGTAGTGATACACCATGCCTTGTCCCTCTTCTTGAACCCGAAATTTCAGCCAACTCTTAGCTTCAAGTTCAGCCAAAAATCACTTGGATAGAAGGCAAAGATTTTGAAAATTTTGAGAGAAGAAAAGAGAGAAAGAACTCTTGCATGTATGTGAGAGAGAAAGGAGTGTAAGAGTTCTTGATTGAAGAGTGTTCAAGTGGATTAAAACTTGTAAAAAACCAAGACAAAATTGAGACCCCCAAAGCCTTTGGCCGGCCATGGGTTTAAACCCAAAAGGGTTTCCCACCCTTTTTTTGTCTTTTAATTTTTATAACACACTTAAATCAACTAGCTTATAAAATTAGAACTAGGTTTTAATTTTATAACATAACACTCTTTTATATGTCATTATTTAACCAATTTAAAAATGAAACATTAAATTATCTCATGAACATATTATCCATATAATGACGTTCCATCACAAAAGCAATATTTAGAAAACCAATTTTCTAAATAGGTGTCAAACATTCATTGTATGATCTCATCAACAAATAAGTGTTTGTTGGTGTTTGTATAGCTTGTTATTGGGTATGACCTGACTTGGATCATAACGTACTAACCACAACAATCTTGTATGTGTCTTGGGCATACAAGATCCAACATTGGTATCCTCCGACCTGAGATACATATTGGGTTTTGATATTCACCAATGTGTTATACCTTGAGCTAGTTCTTCACTGCTCTGTTATACCTTGAGCTAGTTCTTCACTGCTCTAAAATAATAGCCAGTACATAAGGATATGTTCAGGTATGACACGAGGTGATTATGAGAAACGTATGTAGTTAAGATGGAATGTGTTCCTCTAATTCGTTGAGAGCATGATGTCTAAGGCCTGATTAAGTTAAATCAACAAGGAATGATCATTCTATTTCCTTGGATTTAACATGACATCTGTAACAAAAGGATAAATGATTGATTCACCTAAATCATTTCAAGTTGGATACTTGAAAGGGATGATGTTATTGAATGGCTTTTAGTCATGCATATTAAGGGTAGTAAACCGTTGTTAGGCGGTATTTACTACTTGCATCAATCTTCTATGAATCTTGTGCAAGTAGGAGATTGTTGGATTCTTTATGCCCAAGACGCATAGAACATTGATGTGGTTAGTATGTTATGATCCAAGTCGGGTCATACCCAATAACAAGCTTAGCAAACACCAATTAATATTTAATTGATGATATGATCATGCAATTAAATAATTACACCAATTTAGAAAAGTGAGTTTTCTAAATAAATTGTATATGAGATAGAACAACTTATAAGGATATTTTGTTCATGGGTATGATTTGTAATTTTATTTAAAATAACATCAAGTAATAAAAGTGTGTGCATAAGTTATATAATTAAAAGGTTAATTACATAACTTATTCTAGTGACTAGTTAAAAATAAAATGTAGATAAAATTGGGGGGGAAACCCCAATTTGAAGTGGGTTTCGGCCGCCCCTTTCAAAGTGGTTGGTTCATTTTGTTTCCTTGAAACTACAATTTTATTTACTTGTCTCACACTCCACCTCCCTCTCTCTCATACATGCAAGAACCAAAAAGTGAAATGCTCTCTCCATTTTGAAGAAAAACTCACGGCTGGAATAGGATTCCAGCAGCCCTTCTTGGTTCATTTTGGTGTTGAAATCCTAGCAACAAAGGTGCTTGCTTGATACTTGTGGGTATGGAAGCTTGAGGACACCTTTCCTTGGTGTTTTGGTCGTTCAAGAACATCATCATCTTCATCAAATCTCATGGTTTTGACAGCTCCTGAAAGGTAGTTTCATGGGTGTTGTTTTAATTGTTTTTCATTCTTGATAGCTAGTCCATTCACATATATTTGATCCTATGTTCTTGGGTTTGTTAATGTTATATATTATGTCTTAATTTTCAGTTTACAAAACATAATATTAAGGTTTTATTCCACTGCGTTTTTCATGTTTAAATGGTTAAACAACTTTGATAATGAGTCTAACAAACCCAACATTGGCATCTAGAGCCGGATATGTGAAGACTAGATTCAATAGTCCTTGTAATATTGGTTTTACATGAGGCAGGAAACCTGCGTGGAATCTTCAGTGTACTGAAGCCAATTGTTATTGGCCTCAACATCTTCGGGGTCAGGTTGGTCAGGAATGGGATCGTCAAGGACATATGCCTTTTTCTCTTGCTTGGGAACAATTCTCAAGTTTCGAAACCAGTCCATAAAGTTATTATGGTTAAGACGATCCCTGTCTAAGATGGTTCTTAGCGATAAGGTATGGACGGTCGTGGTGGTAGCATTATTGTTTGTGGCCATTTCTACAAAATTTACAAAGTTCCTATTAGTATTTCTGAAAAATTACATTTTAATCATTAATACCCTTTTCATGTCTCATAGACAATTAATAGTTAAAATCTAGAATTCAACGTTACATTTAAATGATGGTTAGGTGACCTTTATCCTATTATTTAAATTAACAAGGTAGTCAACATTTGACAATTGTAACCTATTGCAAGTTCTAGCCTTATAGGATCGGTTAAACATCTTATGTTTAGTTGGCATGCAAAATCCCATCAACACCGTTGTACGCCATGCTTTGGTGACCCTATGCACATGGTTTCCAATTCAAGTCGTCCTACTTACACACACGTGTGAGTTTACACATACAAGTGGTTAGGTGACCTTTATCCCACAATACGTTAAGCCAACCTCAAAAACACAAGTTCCCTAAAAGTGGTTAGGTGACCTTTAGCTTTTCTTTTAGGAGAGCAACACAGTTGTCTTTACAAAAACTCCTTTTTAGGCACACCATGTACCAAGTTATTTTTTACCAACTTATTCATGGTTTTAAAATTAACACGACACATTCTTTTATGCCAAAGAGTTGTCTCATCAACATTTGCTTTGGAAAGAAAGCATGATACTTCACCCAGTGGGGAAGCATTATTTATATCCAGCATGTACATATCCCCTCTCCTCAGAGATCTATGAAGAACTAATTCCTGAGGAATTATCATCCTAGGTTTGAGGATAATGCACTCATATTCTATGAAAAGCCTTTGGTGCTTTTGATCACAGAACTGAGAAACACTCAAAAGATTGTGTTCAAGCTATTTGACAAAGTGTACTTTGTCCACCATCAATTTACCATTGGATGCACTACCTTTACCAGAAATGTATCCTCCGGCTTCACCTCCAAATTGAATAGGGCCTCCATCAAAATATTAAAATTGTTAAAGGAGAGATCTGTTCCCTGTCATATGCCTGGAGCATCCATTGTCCATAATCCAGATATTTCTATTCTGGTCATATGGATGTCCCTACACATAAGGTGAAATGATTAGTTACTATTGGGAGCCTAGGCCTTATTGGTCTTGGGCTCTTCCGATATAGATGACATAATTAAAACAAAATGTTTGCATGGGGGTTCAACTATGGTTTGTGAAGAAGAAGTTTGGGCTATAGCATCTTGTCTGATCTTCCATTCCATCCTATGGTTGATCTGTGTAGATGAGCCTGAAGAGGCTTGAGCAGCAAGACATGCTTCCGAGGCTTCGTTGTTCTCAGAAGAAGTAATCATCACCTTTTCTTCTGAAGTAGTCTTCTTCTCTAAAGATTTGAAAGGATTCCTTTTATTCCTTTGTTTGGTCTTGGGCTTGTCTTCTGAAGCTAATTTCCTATCGGAAGAATGAGTTTCTTTCGAAAGAAAATTGGCTTTGGAAACAAGCTTTCCTTTCATTAACACTTGAAACATATGATAAGATCCAAATGTGAAACATTCCTTGACTCCTTATTTCTTAACAATGTTTCCATAATGTGTGCTTGTTGGATTGTAGTAACAATCTTTAGCCATGTGGTTATGTAGGCCATGGATTATGCACTCAATGTTACCTTTGATAGGAAATGAGGGCTGCTATTTCTTGCATTTCTTGTCTTCTTCGATAGCTTTTCCCTTTAACTTCTGATTCTTCAGCTGGATAGGAGTAATGGTACTATACACCTTTCCTGAATCAGAGTTTCCATCCACTTGGAATCCAACTGAGATGAATACACCCTTTTGCCTTGGTTCTATTTTCATCGTAGACTCATCCACCTTCTTAGTAGTTTTTCTTGCTGCCGTAATCTTGTTCTTTCTATCTTGTGTGGATAAGCTTTTCTACCTTTTTTTTCACTATCGTGGTCACCATTATTACATTATTCTTCTGCTCAATGGGTAGTGGTTCAGCAGTTGAAACCTCTTGCTTATCAGTACCACATCTTGGCTGTCTTATAAACACATAAGAGTATGGTGGAGAAGTTTCATTGGTTCCCAACCCACTCTTGTTTTCATAGCACACCTTTGAGTGGAAGGATGATGCAAGAATGGTGTTGAAGTTATGCTTTTGAATATCATACTTCTCTTCTTTAGCCTTAACTATCACTAGCTGGGCTTGAGACTCAGTCAACTTGGAGACTTAGTCTTTTATTTGAGCCATGTAGTTTCAGTGTTCATGTTTAAATAAAGATGTAGTTTTCTCTAACGCATAAATTTTGAATTTATAGTCAGATTCTACTAAGCTTAGAGATGGCTAGAGGTAGATCTTCTAAGGTCTCTAGGGGTGGAGTACAAGGAGGACGTGGTACTGAACCACGTGTTACTAGGAATAAGACTAAGACTACTGAGAGGGCCCGTGAAGAGCCCGAGGTGCAACACCAGGAAGGTGGTGATGAGAGTGCGAACCTAAGGGCCTCGGTAAAAAAGGAAGTAGTAGAGGAGGTGCATCAAGTCATGCAGACGATTCTGCCGTCTGTGGTGACTGAAGTTATTAAGGCGGTAAGGGAGGATGAGAAGAAAGAGAAGAGAATGACCACAGGAAGGGATGAAAGGGAACAATCAGAGATCGAGATGGTTGTCTCGAGTGATGAGGAGGAGGAGGAGGAAGCAGTGTAGGAAACTGCACGAGGCAATAACTATAGGGCCTTTCAAAGATGCAAGCCCCTGACTTTTGATGAAAATGGCAATGCTGCTGCTGCTCACCGCTAGGTGAGAGAGATGGAAGCAGTATTGGAGATTAGTGAGTGCAGGGAGGATCAGAAGGTGAAGTTTTCCACTCACTAATTTGTTGACTCGGCTCTGTATTGGTGGGAAAACACTGTCCAAGCCAAGGGCAACAGGGCCATCGGTAAGATAAGTTGGCTAGAACTAAAGAAGTTAATAATTGAGGAGTTCTGTCCTCATAGAGAATTAGACAAGATTAAGAGGGAGTTTCTACATCCGGAGGCTGGAACTATGACACACCAACAGTGTACCACCAAGTTTAACGAGATGGCGAGACTGGTGCCGGATCAGGTGATGCCGGTGTCGAAGAAGATAAAGAAATATATCCAAGGATTGCCAGTTGATGTTCACAGGAACTTGATTACTCCCCGACCAAGCAATTTCAGGTTGGCAGTGGATATGTCTGGGAGGTTATATGATGAAATAGAGGTGGTAGTAGTTGAGTGAAGAGGAAAGGTAGTGGTGACAGGAATTGGAGTGGGAAAAGTTTTGGATGTGGTGGTTTCATTCCAAACAACAAAAGGAGGAAAGTGGATGACCAAAGGGTGGTGTCATCTAGTTTGGGGATAAAGAAGTGTAGTAGATGTGGGAGAGAGCACTCCGAGTGTAAATGGGGATTGAGTGAGTGCTTTAAGTGTGGGAAGCCCGGTCATGTGGCAAAAATGTGTGGAGTTATACGGTGTTGTAACTGTGGTGAGAAGGGCCTTGTGAACAGGGAGTGCAAAAAGCCATAGGCCGAAAGTTCTGGGATGAAGAAAAATCTAGAGGAAGGAGGACATAGGGCGAATACTAGAGATTTCATGATGACGTGGAAGGAGGCTAGAGTGGATCCCGATGTCATGTCAGGTATGTTTCTGATAACCCAAATTTGTGCCTTTGTGTTATATGATTCTTGTGCTAGTAGGAGTTTTAGTTCTACTTCTTTCTGTGCTAAGTTGCCTGTTAGTAGTAGAAGTATTAATAAGCCATTCGATGTAGAAACTGCTATTAGTAAGTCCACTAGAATCTTTGATATGATACAAAACTGCGACATAAAACTAGAAGGTCATAGGTTTTCTGCTAAATTACGTGTGATGCCCTGGCGGATTCGATGTTGTACTAGGGATAGATTGGTTAGCGGCCTATGACGCAAACATCATGTGTTGCAAGAAAATGCTTCGATTAATGGCACCCGATGGAAGTTCGATGATGGTCTACAGTGATTACGTTACTACAGTTCCGAAGGTAATTTCGATGGCAGTGGCAGAAAAGTGCATGAGACGTGGATGTAGTGCCTATTTGGCTTACATGAAAGATGTGGACGCGTTGGTACCGTAGTTGTCAGATGTACCTGTTGTACCTGACTTTCAGGACCTATTCCCAGAAGACTTCCCAAGTGTGCCATCGGATCGTGAGATTGAGGTTCAGATTGATCTGGTACCCGGTGCTTAACCAGTTACTAGGGCACCGTATCGATTAGCTCCTACTGAGATGAAAAAGCTAATGGCTCCACTCCAGGAGCTGATGGATAAAGGGTTTATTTGATCGAGTATCTCTCCTTGGGGTGCTCCGGTATTGTTTGTGAAGAAGAAGGACGGTCCTATACGGATGTGCATCGACTACCAAGAGCTGAATAAGTTGACAGTGAACAATAGGTATCCGTTAACGAGGATTAACGACTTGTTTGATCAGCTGCATGGTGCCAATTAGTTCCCGAGGATAGATCTTTGATCTGGTTACCATCAGTTGAAGGTAAGGGAGCGAGATATTCCTAAGATAGTTTTTCGCACGCTTTATGGACACTACGAGTTCCTCGTTATATCTTTCGGTTTGACTAACGCGCCAGCTGCCTTTATGGATTTAATGAACTGAGTGTGTTGGCCCATGTTAGATAAATCAGTGATTGTGTTTATTAATGATATCCTAATTTATTCGAGAAGTGAGGAAGAACATGTCGGCCACATACGTGAAGTATTGGAGACACTTAGAAGAGAAAAGTTGTATGCTAAATTCTCTAAGTGTGCTTTTTGGTTACGTGAGGTTTAGTTTTTAGGTCATGTTTTTAATGCTGGAGGAATCATGGTGGACCCGGCAAAAGGTCAAGGCAGTGATGCAATGGAAGTCTTCAAAGACGCCATCCGAGATGCGCAATTTCTTAGGCTTGACAGGTTATTACAGAAGATTCATCCAAGACTTTTCCAAGATAGCCTCCCCTTTGACCAAATTAAGCCGCGAAGATGTGAAGTTTGAGTGGGGTCGGAAATAAGAGGATGCTTTTAGAGACTTAAAGGAAAGATTAACTCGAGCTCCTGTTTTGACGTTACCCGAAGGGAGTGACGACTTAGTGGTCTATTCAGATGCTTCCTATTTGGGATTGGGTTGCGTGTTGATGCAACATGGAAGGGTAATAGCCTATGCATTCTGACAGCTGAAAACCCATGAAGTCAATTATCCCAGCCATGATTTGGAGTTAGCGGCTGTGGTCTTTGCGTTGAAGATTTGGAGGCACTATTTATACGGGACGAAGTGCACCATCTTCACCGACCACTAAAGCTTTGTTGATACATCTTGATGTATTAGTTTATGATCTCAAATGTAAAAGTCTTTCATGTCTTACAATGATGTAATATGATGTAATATGATGATCTTAATGATATATGAAGTGCATTGTGATGTTTATTTGTGATTGATTATGTTATATTATCATTATATTGAATGTGATTCACATGTATGAACTTAATATATAGGTTTGATGATGTTTTACATAGTTCTAAGTCAATAAGAACTTAGAAAAGTGTTTAACTTAGTCATGTAGTTATTCATGCTAATGGACCATACTTATGGCCCATACGCATGAATGAACCATACTTATGGACCAGTCGGACGACTGAACTAGGTGACTGGATCAGTTGTTTGATTGAGACATAAGATTGATTCAGTCACACGACTGAACCTTCAGTCGTGCGTATGAGTCAGACTCATGAGTCAGTCGCACGACTGAACCATGCTAATGGTTTAGTCGTACGAATGAAAACTGAAAACCTATAAATACCACATAATCCGTGGAAAAACATAAGACTTTGAATACTTTCATACCCTAGCCGTCCAAAGCGTTCTAAGTCGTGAATCCAAGTTCATAGTTCGTTCCTGATCGATTCCAACTCGTTCTTAATGTTTGTTTCATCTTTAGATCGATCAGGTTGTTCGTTCTCACTGATTGGATCGCCAATCAAATAGAATTCCGCGCTATTTGATATGGTCTCATGCAGAATCTGTTAGTACTCCGTACGTACACGGTTCGTTCTCACTGATTGGATCGCCAATCAAATAGAATTCTGCGCTATTTGATCTGGTCTCACACAGAATCCGTTAGTACTCTGTACGTACACGGTCCTAACAAGCTTGAAGTTCTTCTTCGAGCAAAAGGATCTCAACATGAGATAGAGGAGTTGGTTAGAGCTCATCAAAGATTATGAATGTGAGATCCACTATCATCCGGGCAAGGCCAACGTTGTGGCCGATGCCCTTAGTCGTAAAAAAGACCCGAGCCGATTCGGGTGAAGTCTTACCAGTTGGTTATGACCTCGGACATGATGACGCAAGTCAAAAGATTTCAAGATGAGGTATTGAAAGAAGATCACCTTAACAATGAAAGGATGAGAGGTCTAGTCACGGAATTAGGAGAAAACACTCACGGGGTGAGAACCCGCTTTGGACGGATGTGGATCCCTTGTTACGGTGACCTACAAGGGCTGATTATGGATAAAGCACATAAGATTTGATACTCCATTCATCCAGGTGCCACAAAGATGTATCAAGATATGAAGAGAGATTATTGGTGGTCGGGAATGAAGCGCGATATGGTGGAGTATATGGGTAAGTGCCTTACTTGTTTGCAAGTGAATGCAGAACACCAAAATCCATACGGGAAGATCCAACCATTGGATATACCCGAGTGGATGTAGGAGCACATCACCATGGACTTTATTACTAAGCTACCTTGTATGGCGAGGGGGTGCAATACCATTTGGGTAATAGTTGATCGATTGACAAAGAGTGCTCACTTTCTACCAACCCACGAGACGTACTCATCCAAGAGACTGGCGGATTTGTTCATCAAGGAGATTGTAGCTCGTTATGGTGTGTCGGTGTCTATCGTGTCAGATCGTGACACCCGATTCACATTGAAGTTTTGGAAGAGATTCCATGATGCGATTGAGACGAGGCTACACATTAGCGCGCCGTATCATCCTCAGAAAAATGGTCAGTCTGATAGGATGATTCAGACGCTCGAGGATATGCTTCAGGCATGCGTGATCGGTTTTGGAGGAAGTTAGGATGATTACTTACCGTTAGCAGAATTCTCATACAACAACAGTTATCATTCCAGTATTGGTATTCCACCATACGAGATGCTATACGGTAGAAGATATAGGACGCCCGTATGTTGGGGTGACATCGGGCAGAAAGAGTTGGGAAGCCTTGAGGTGATCGAGGCCACCACTGAGAAGTTAGAAAAGATCAAAATCTTCATGAAAGCGATGAAGGTAGACAAAAGTCGTACGCTGACAAGAGGCGTAGACCGATTGAATTCAAGGTGGACGACCGAGTTATGTTGAAGGTCTCACCTTGGAAGGGAATCATCCGGTTCTGAAAGAGGGGCAAGCAAAGACCAAGGTACGTAGGGCCTTTCCGAATTATAGCTTGAGCAGGAGAGGTGGCCTATCGACTAGAACCGCCTGATGAGTTAAGTGGAATTCATCCGACATTCCATGTATCTCATCTAAGAAAGTACTTAGCTAATGAAGATATGATTGTACCACTAGATGATATTGAAGTGGATGAACGGCTCAATGATGTAGAGCAACCAGTGGCAATCATTGATTTGAAAGAGAAGAGACTGCAAAATAAAGTGGTTCCACTTGTGCGGGTGCAGTGAAAACACCTAAAGGGTTCTAAGTATACGTGGGAGACTGAAGAAGATATTAGACAACATTACCCACAGTTATTCGAAGAGTGATGGGTTTCGGCGACGAAACCTCTTTAAGGGTGGTGGACTTGTAACACCCGGAAATTTTGTTAGTTAAGAAAGCAAAAAAGAAATAAGAAGAGAAAAACAAAGGTGTTTAGAAAGAAAAGAAAAGAAACATATGTGGAGGGGTTAAAGTTGTAAAAAGGACAAAATAATAATATTATTATGTTTAAAGTGGGCATGGCCGCCCACTACTTCTGTTACATCACTGCTTTCGGGAGTTTAGAGAGAGAGAGATCAGAGATTTATTGAGTTCTAGAGAGAAGACAAAGAAGAAGCTGCTAAAAGGTGAGATTTTATTGTAAATGTTTAGTTTCGGTCGATTTTTTAGTTTTAGAACCAATTTCTACGTGTTCTTATGTGTTTATGTGTGTCCGGACATATGTGTTCTTGGTGTTTTAAGTGTTAGAACTCTTTGAAAGCTTGAGTTCGAAGAAGTTATTTCAAGGCTGTAAAGAGGTGAGTTCTAGACCCCGTCTTTTACATGTTTTATAAATTATTTAGGGCTGAAAATGCATGTAAATGCTTTTTACAAAAGGTATGTATGTAACCATATGTATATGTGCATGTGTTTGATGATTTATGGTTGTAAATGCTTTGATTAGTGTTTAGAATGGTTGTATGAGCTTAGAATAGGGTAAACATATGTTTGGGATTGAAAAATATATTAGAAACATGTAAGTAGGTGGTCATGCGCCCAAACAGGGCCCATGCGCCTAAGAAATTGACTTAGAAAGCCTAAGTAAATATGCGCCCAAACAGTACCCTCATGCGCCCAAAATGTGGTCTGAGAATACTAAGTTTTGGCTAATGTGCCTAAACAATAGCCCATGCGCCTAGAAAATGTCTTAGAAAAACTAAGTACATGTTCATGCACCTGAATAGTAGTTCATGCGCCTAAGTTTTTGCTGAAACGCCTAAGTATACGGGTGATGCGCCCCAATAGTGTTCATGCGCCCAAATTTTACTCAGGCGCCTAAGTGTAGGCTCATGCGCCTAAAAAGTTCATCCCTTCAAAAGTGAGAAATGGCTAAGTATAGAGTCATGCGCCCAAATTGTGATAAAACGCCAGAACAGGCCTCATGCGCCTGCATAGTGTTAAAACGCCTAACACTTAGAAAAATTTTCTGAAATTTTGGGAAATCAAATTTTTAGGGTTTTGACCTAAGGCTTATATATGCCTATTTTATACATAGTTATGCTTTGTTCTTATGTTCCTTATGCATATTGATGTATAACTTTACGTGGTGTGTTTATAATCATAAACGTGAGGTATTATCATTAAAGAAAGAGATAAGATTAATGATAATGAAAGTGGACAATAAAGAGCAAAAGAAAGAAAGGCTTGATAGCAGAATGAAAGGAGGAACACAACTCGTAAGAGTTGCTAGCTCAACTGTGTGTATTATAGCGTGTGATTTGTTAACCCGTGAGGGTTCACATACGGGGGGACCAGTCTTGGTAACTGATCCATATTATGAAACAGGATCCTTGTCATTCGACCCTAAAAATAATGATGAGGCTTTGTGCCCGGAATGGTGGCTTCAGGCCATGGGCTTTATGCCAAATAGTAATGAGGCTTTGTGCCTGGAATGGTGGCTTTGGGACACGGGCTTTGTGCCAATTAGTAATGAGGCTTTGTGCCCGGAGTGGTGGCTTCAGGCCACGATGGGGGAAATGCTTGATAGGATCTAAAATCAGTACAAAATGAGCAAAATGATAAAGTACGAAATGAACGAAATAATAAAGTACGAAACGAACAAAATGATTAAGTACGAAATGAACAAATAAGAAAGATAAGGAATAAAGAATAAGTTATGCCTTGTTGTATGCACGATGAATGCTTACGTATGAAAGTAAAGAAAATATTTTCTTGTATGAAACGTATATAGTATTTTGATACCTACAAAAATAGAGCTCACTAAGCAACGCTAACTTTTATGCATTTTAAGTTGGTAGGTAACTATTGCTGAGGATGGCATGGGGATGAAGCTACTCGGCGGGACAAGGCTGACATCCATTCATATTTTGATGTTATTGTTGTTTTGTAATGCAATTAAGCAATTCTTTTGTAACTGATGAACAACATTGTATTGCTTAACAACAGTAATTGTAAATGAAATGAATGGCCTTTGCTAACTCGATTCCGCTGCTTAATATATGAATTATATAACGTTTTAGGTAATAATGTGATGATTGACCAACTGTGAGGTGCCCGGGAACGGGGCCTCACATGAATTTGAAGAAGTTGTACTTGAAAGCTGTCAAAGGTGAGTTCTAGATCCCCACTTTTACTATTTTAAACTTGTCTTGGGGCTGAAAATATATGTAACTGATAGGATCAGTTAGAGCAATCTGTAACAAATTATATGAACAATTCAAAGAAATACAAGCAATTGTAATCAAATCAAGCAATATCAACAAAATTCAGATTTCATTGATAGCAAAAGACGATTACAAGAGATAGAAAGCAGTTTATGCAAACACCTTACAAAAACTTTACAATCTATTCTAAGTCTATGCTATTTATACTAGAAACTAAGGAACTAAAATTTACAAAACTAGTCCATATACTAGTATAAACTACAAAACTAGACACTAAAGACTAAATGTTAATCTTCTAAGGGACCTAACAATACTCCCCCTAAGATTTACATAGTCTTCTGTCTTCAGAAATCCTCTGTCTTCATATCTTTTTCTTTCTTTTCTTCAATCAGCATTCTTTTCTTCCTTTGTCTCTTGTTCTTCTCTGCATCTTTTAATCTTCAATGAAATCTTCTGGTTCTTCTTTGACTTTAAACATTGGCTTCTCTTTGTACATTTCGATTTCTTTCAAACCATTCTCAATCGATGACTTAAATTTACCAGCAAGCATGGCTTGTTCTGGTTTTGACTCATTTGTTTTAATTTCCAACATCTTCATCCTTTCCAATGTATCCTTTGAGAGACATGCAATATCAACATTAGCATATAACTCAATAGGATGTTTACTCTCTTTGCAGTAAACTTCTAATACTCCTTTTTGAGAAATTCTCATAAACTCAATGTCTTTTATATCTCTTTTTACAATGTTAGCATATGCAACAGCCTTTCATGAAGAAATTCTCTCCATAGCAGTATTCATCACATTAATGATTGAGATAAAATACTTCTTATCTTGCTCAGCAGTTTCAGAAGAAACTCTCTCAAATTTCTGTACTGATAAGAATGAGATGTAACTTGGATGAAGTAGCTTCAACTCAAAAGTACCAAATAAAGAAATCATGTCCTCATCCTAATTCTCGAGATTTCGGACCAATTTAAGTTCAAAAGTAGATGAATTGTAAAACCATCTCAGTATCGGCTTGGTCTTTTGGTTGCCCTCTATCACTTTCAGTCCACGTGTGGTTACCTTCTCAAAGTACTTATCACAGAATTCTACCATGAAATGTACTTCTTCAGATTGTAAGCCTCTTATCTTCTTGTTTTTCTTTAGCATAGAAAAGTACTCTTTATCTTCTTGATCACAACATGTTTGTAAAAAGTTACTTGTTCTAGCCAACCCTCTGTTTAAAAGATCTACAAACATCTTTCCTCTTTTGGCTCCAGTAGGGTTTATCAACTCAAGTTTAATCAACTCTTTCAAATCTTGAACTGGAAGTTTAATAATACTTGAGTAAAAATGGTATACATCACATACTGCATTTACTCTTTTAATCAAAAATGCATCAAAAACCTCATCATATTTCCATGCTATAATTTTGACTTGATTGGTAAAATCAGGAGCAATCATTGCATTCAATAGCTCAGCAACTGATTGTCCTTTTTGCAAAACATTTCTCACCAGATCGCCTGTTGATCTTGACTTATCAAAAATTTGCATCTGATCAGAGGTGGCTTTATACACTTGTTTCTCTGATTGAGGAAACATGTTCATCAACTCTTTCCTTCTTTCATGCACACTTGATTTCTGATCCATTTGCTTAATCTCTTGAGGCTTCAGAATCCTGGATCTCTTAGTAATATCTAAATACTGTGGATTATCAGTATCTAGTATCACCATTCTGTTTGTTTGCTTTTCTGTCAATTGAAAACTTTTAACTAGATTTCTTAATGATACTCCTTCTAATCTTTTCAGTCTTTTCCAGGGATAGTTTCTAGCTTGAAACCAAGATCTTAAAGCTGTAATGCTCATATCATCAGGATCTGGATGGTGCAATTCAGAGCTAGCAATTTCTTCAACATCTATACTCTCTTGTCTTCTATCCCATTCACCATGCTCCAAGCTTATTTCGTATGGATCAACTGGTGCAAAAGATTCAGCAGCTAAACATTTCTCATATTCATCATTGATTTGAGAAACTGTTAGCCCATCTAAGAATACTCTATTATACTTCATATTTACCAAGTAATTATATCTTTCTTCAAAGTCTATTGGCATATCATCATGACTTTGATCATGCTCACTTAATGATGGATTTTCAATTTCTTTAATCACATCTTCATCATTTAATACTTCATTGTACCAATCATCATTATACTCCTCTTCTAGATCTTCCAATGCACCAATTTTGTCTTGAATAATTGGATATTGGCTCTCTTGAGGATCTTCTTCAATAAACTCTTCAATTCTTTGCACTTTGAATGAAGATTCAGGTATGGATTCAGCATCTAGTTCATCTAACTTCCTTTTCCCTTTCTCCATTTCAGAAACTTTTTCCACATCAATTGGAATATTTTCTAATATAATCTCAACTTCTGGGGAATTGGGTTTTGCTGATTCTTTCAACTTCATTAACTCTTCTTTCAAAACTTCATTCTCATCAGCCAATTTCTTAAACTTTTCTTCAAGCACATCATAATCTTTAATCATCACTTCAAAGTTCTTGATTACACCTTCTTTATCTTTAGCGTAAGCAATAATCTTTTCATCTTACATCAAATTTTCTTCTATCAACTTTTCATTGGTTTTCTTTAGCATATCAAGCTCAGCCTTAAGTTCAGCAATCTCTTTTTCTTTTGACAAATTGTCATCCTTTAGTCTTTCAATTTCATCAACATCTAGAATCTCCTCAGTTTGAACAGACACATGTTATGTTGTAGAAACTGAAATATCTTGATCAATTTGGAATGATTCAATAAACTCATAATCAAAAATTTGATTATCTACATCAATCTCATGATCTGTCTCTATGTGAATCTCTGCCTCTTCATGATCAGCTGCTTCATGCTCACTTTCATCATGAACTTCATCACCAACTGTTTCTTCTTCTTCATTTTGAGCTTCAGTAGCTCGTTTAGACATTGGTGAGTCATGACTTATAGCTTGGTGTCTCTCAGCTACTCCACCACCATCATCATTAGCATCATCTGAACTTGATGAGCTGTCATCATCATTATCTTCTTCATTTTCATCCTCCTCAATTTGATCATTTTCTTCTATAGGAAATCCATCTATCAAATCTGCTGGATAAATTGGTTCACCATCTAACAAATGATAATGATCTACAGTAATATCAACAACATCATTTGCTACATTCAGCATGTAGTCAAACATGGGAACATTCTGTGCACCAGTTATCATTGTTAACTTCTTGTATGTCATATCAGACATGTTTTCCAATTCCAGTCTATCTCCACCTACTCCATAAACATGGATATCTGGATATTCCTCATTGATGATCATTTGGAGGAACCTTGGGTACATCAAATATTTATTTCTTGTTCCTTTTTCTAAGTTAAACACAAATCCGTTGAGTATCCATCTTGCCATATTGAATCTTCTATTAGTAACTATGGCAACAATTGGTGATGCAATGTCCACAGGAAAGGAATTCCATCCTGCACTCCTCTTGGACATGCAATGCTGAAAGATATAGCATAAAAGTTTCCAGTGATTGTAGACCCTGGCTCTAAAAAATTGCTTCCTAGGAAATTGGTCTGGATGACCCATAGCCATGAAAGTCTCTCTGCATTCATTAAAAGTCAACTCACAGAGATCTTCAGGATCATTTTGACCTAATCTTAGAGCATTACTGATGGAAGCTTCAGAAACTTCAATCATTCTGTCTCTGGTCACAAATCCTCTAACAACTTTTCTGCCATCTTCACCTACTTCAACTCTTGCAGTGTTCCAGAACTATCTAATGAGTCTGTCATAAATCACAGTTTGGTAACACATTGCATACACATATTTTGTTCTTAGAAGAAATCTTATCATTTCTTCATAAGACAATGCATCTTGAGCTTCCTCATCAAGCAATGTAGCAATGTTATGCTTTGGCACAAACTTTAAATCAGCCATCTGCAAAATTTAAAAGCAATGATATTAGACAATATGTGTATTTTGAAGCAAATGTTTTATTATGAGTTTGGAAATATAATGATTTAAGATATTATAAACTAATGTATTAAAATACATATGAATTTTAAAATCAACTTGAAATTTTAATTTTAAGTGTAAACACTTAATTTTAATAAAAGATGAATTGTCAAGATTGATTTTAATTAAAAATTTAACACTTTTGTTTATTTTATCTTATATCATTTTATTAAACTCTTCAATTTCTGAAATGATGATTTTATCAATTTAAATTTTTTTTAATTTTTTTTATTATTATTTTTTATTAAAAAAATAAGAGTCTGTTCATCTTCTTCATTGAGTTCATCCTCAATCGATACTGTTCATCGATGAACATGAACCGAGTCTTCAATCACATATCAGACTAAAACAAGTTTAACCTAACAACATGATCGAAATCACAAGACAAACAAGTTTCAATCATCAATTTTACACATTTTTCCATTTGAATAATCAAATCTGAGATTTTTAGACAAGTTTAGGGTTCAAACGACCGTACAGGAGTCGAACGCCTATCACCAAATTTCCATTTAAACACAAAATCAGATGAATGTGAATCATATACTTACATTCACAATCACAAAAACACTATCAACAATCTGTGATTTGTGCTCGAAATGGTTTTAATCGAAGAATGAGGGTTTTGGTCGAAAGTTCGAGAGTTCGAGTGGTCAGAGAGGTTTTAAGAGGGTTTTGAAATGTGAATGAAATGAATCACAAGTGTGCTTTTTATACTATGTAAAAATTTTTAGACTTATGAGCACTGTACAGGCGTTTAAGCACTGTTCAGACTCATTAGGTTACAAATTTTACTAAGTGTTGGGACATATGAGCACTATTCAGTCTTATGATGCCAGCCGTATGAGTACTATTTAGACTTATGAGGTCAGCCGTATGAGAACTATTCAGACTTATGAGTACTGTTCAGTAGTATAAGCACTGTTCAGTAGCATGAGCACTGTTCAGTAGCATTAGCACTGTTCAGTAGCATAATGATGCTGAAATGTCCACACACCAACTTCTCAGAAACATAACAACTATTTAGACATATGACAACTGCTCTGCCACATAACAACTGTTCATGCATTTTTGCACTTGTATTTTTCAAATCTTTCACCTGCACATTGTTTAAACACATTAGTAATTAAACAATATTGCATAGTTTTTACTTTTCCCTCAAATTTACACTTTTGACCCTCAAAATTTAACTTTTTAAATTTTGACCCTCAAAATTTAACTTTTTACATTTTGACCCTTCATTTTAGATTCAAAATGAACAAACCAAATATTTCAAAATTTGTCTTGTTTTCAACTTTTCAAAGAAGCTTTTCCACTTGCTAAAAAATTATGAGATCATTTTATCATAGATAACACATACATGCTTTGAAATTAAAGCATCATCCTTTTAATTCAATATGATCATTTTGATTTTCTGAGAATATTCTTATTGGTTTTTTCTCCCCCTAAACTTTTAAGTTTTGCAAAACTTAGAAGTTTACCAATAGATCATAAGAATATCACACTTAACATTGTTATATTGCCTGCACATAAGAAAACATGCATAAAAACAAAATTAAATCAGAATGAAAAGCTAATATGTACAATAGAATCCTTGATTGCAGTGAGATCATATTAGATAAGATCAGAACATTAAAATAAAAAATTATGTGGATAGTCATAGACAATGATTAAATCCTGATCAAGTGTGTTCCAGGTCAGTGCTATCACAGCAAAGGAGACACAAGATCTAAGGACAGCAAATGAGTGTTTTTGACACAAGTTATCTTTTAATAACTTTCAGTATGTTATTAGTTCTGTTTATACAGGTGGGTAAATGTTTGGATATGTTTTGTTTATGTTTCATCTTTAGACGCTTGTTTAGATGTTTAGTACGTTAGAAGTGAGTTAGGTACAAGTTAGAATGATGATTGGGGTCTTAAAATGGTGTAAGTCGACTAGAACAACTTCCCATGCGCCTAGGACTTTGCCCATGCGCTTAAGTCTCTGCCCATGCGCCTAGAAACTGCCCATGCGCCTAGAAACTGCCCATGCGCCTAGAAACTGCCCATGCACCTTAACCTGCCTATGCGCCTAAGTGTGGCTCATGCGCCTAAGTGCCCATGCTCCCATTGCCCATGCGTCCAAGTGTGGCTCATGCACCTAAGTGCCCATGCGCCCACTGACGATGCGCCTAAGTATGGCACATACGCCCAAGAGGTGACCATGCGCCTAGGATTTTACCATGCGCCTAACTGTTCATGCGCCCGCATAGTACTCATGCGCCTACATAGTGCTCATGCCCCTACATAGTGCCCATGTGCCTAATGCCTTAGAAAATTTTCTGAATTTTGGGAATTAGAATTTTAAAGACCAAGACCATGAGATGTTTTGGTGGTTATGTTTATTATTGCAGGACCGGTTAAAGGATGGTCAATACAATCAGTTTAATAATAAGGAGAGTATTAGAGCACTTAACAGATTAAATAGGGAATCAGGGTTCGAGAGTAAGATGCAAAGAACACAAGTAAGTAAAGAGATAGTACTTAAGAATAATAAATATAAGGTTTTCAAGGATGATGTTGTAAGGCCCCGTTCCCGGGACGCTTATAGTTGGAATTCATAGCACATATATTTAAAATCATTACAAATTTCATATGATTTAGCAACAGAATTACATTAACAAAAACCATTCATTTCATTGATAATTACTGTTGTTAAGCAATACAACATTGTTTAGGTCACAAAAGCATCATTTAATTGCTTTACAAAACAACAATAATATTATGCGTGAATGGATGTCAGTCTTGCCCTGCCGAGTAACCTCCCCGTGCGCCATCCTCAGCAAAGTTACATGCCCACTGGAAATGCATAAAAGTTAGAGTTGATAAGTGACTTCTAGTTCTAAAGTGTTGCAATACTTTATACAGTATATATATGAAAAATATTCTTTCTTAATAAAATACTTCCTTTACTTCTGTACGTGAGCATTCATCGTACATATAACAAGGTATAACTTCATTCATCATTCATTATCGTACGTAATCATTTATTTCGTACTTTATCATTATCTTTTACTTTCATCAAGACGATTGTGCAATACCCCAAACATTATGCACGAAGCTGATGTTGGCCCTGTGGTCTATAAATAGACTACGAATATTGTGCACGAAGTTGACCCAATCACCTAGGGCATGCTCCGTCAATCTCAATGGTTTACCCTATGTGCATCATTCGGGTTAGCTACACCGCACACAGTTGAGCTAATGACAACATGGTCGTGCACCTCTATTCATTTGCTTACAAGACTTTCATTCATTCTTTTATGTTCCATTTTCTTTATCATTAATCTTTTACTTTTATTAATGGTAATACTTTACGGTTATGATCATAAACACACCATGTAAAGGCATACAATAATAACTAATATGGAACATAAGTACAACCCATAAATAAGCATAATATAAACAATTATAACCCTTAAGTCAAACTAGTGTCAAACCCTAATAATTATGTTCATCCTAAAATTTCCAAAAAAAGTGATTGGGCGCTTTAGCACTATGCAGGCACAGGAGTCCTGTTTAGGCGTTTCTCAACTGTGAAGGCGCATGGGCTTACTTAGGCATTTCAAAACTTAGGAGCATGAGCCACTTCGGGCGCATGGGAACTATTTGGGTGCATTGGGTACACTTAGGCGTCTGACCCTAACACTTAGGCACATGAACTACAGTTCAGGCGCATGGGCTTACACTTAGAAGTTCCTAAGGCAATACTTGGGCGCATGTGGTACTATTTAGGCGCATGAGCCTATTCTTAGTCTTTTCACGCAATATTTTGGGTGCATGAGCCCTATTTGGGCGCATGATCCCACTTAAAGTTTTTCTAAGGCAATTTCCCAAGCGCATGGGCCCTGTTTGGGTGCATGACCACCATCATAACATATTTCTAAGTTGTTTTTTACTCCCAAACATCATCTTAACTTGTTCTAAGCTTGTTACTACCATTCTAAACATCAATAAAGCATTAACAACTATAAAACATCCAAACACATACACATATACATACGGTTACATGCATAACATTTGTAAAAATGTTTTACATGCATTATCAGCCCCAAAAAAGTTTAAAACAAGTAAAATCGGGGTCAAGAAACTCACCGTTATTGCCTCCAAGATCAACTCCTTCAAATTTGAGTAAACTTGATGTTTCTATCATCTAGACACCAAGATAACATAACCCGAACACACATAAACACATAGAAACATGAAAAGTTCGGTTACATGGTTGAAAACCCATCCTAACCAAACTAAAAACACATATAAACACTTACCAATTACGAATTCAGCCCTTTTCTCCTTGAAAACCTGAGAGAAACTTCACCTTTTTTGTTCTTCTTCCTTTTTCAGTCGAAAAGCAGAAGTTGATGTGTATATATGGGTGGCCATACATCAAATATTAATATAATATTTGACTTTTGTACTTTTTACACTTAGCCCCCTCCACTTTTGCTCATTTTCATTCTCTTCAAGATAGTTTTATCTTTCTTTTCACAGAAATTTTCATTTCTTTTATTTTGAAAAAATTTCAGGTGTTATGAGTTTACCCACCTTAAAAGAGGTTTCATCCCCGAAACCTGTCACATTTAAAATAATTGTGGGTAATGCTATTTCATCTCTTCTTCAGTCTCCCACGTAGACTCCGAACCCTTTTGGTGCTTCCACTGCACACGTACCTGTGGAACCACTTTATTCTGCAGCCTCTTCTCTTTTCGATCAATGATTGCCCCTGGTTACTCTACATAATTGAGCAGTTCGTCCACCTCGATATCCTCTAGTGGTACAACCTTGTCTTTATCATCTAAGCATTTTCTCAGATGTGATACATGGAATATGGGATGAATTCCACTTAACTCATTAGGTAATTCTAATTGATAGGCAACCTCTCCTACTCGGGTAATGATTCGGAAAGGTCCTATGTATCTCGGGCTTAGCTTACCCCATTTCCTGAACCGGTTGATTCCCTTCCAAGGTGAGACCTTCAACGTGAACTCAATCGGTCTTCGCCTTTTCTCAACATACGACTTCTGTCTATCCTTTTCCGCCTTCATAAAGGCTTTGATCTTCTTTAACTTTTCTGTTGTGGCCTCGATCACCTCGACACCTCCTAACTCCTTGTAAGGCCCCATTCCCGGGCACCTCATAGTTGGTCATTCATCGCACATAAAACATACATTTATTTAAAAAAGCACAGCGGAAATTAAAACTTAAAACCATTTCATGTATATTAATGACAACTTTTGCAAACTAATACAATACGGTTAACAGTTACAAAATATTATAATTGCATTACATCACAAAAATGTCATTGTTATACTAATGGATGCCGTCCCAAAAATGCCAAGTAGCTGCCCCGTGCCATCCTCAACAACTCTTACCTGTCCACTGGAAAATACATAAAAGTCAGCGTTGATGAGTGAGTTCTAGTTTTATAAATAAAATACTTTACTTTCGTGAAAGCCTTTCTTTACTTTCATATGCGATCATGCATCATACGTACAGATAGAGAATATTACGTTTAACTTTCATTAACATTCATTGTTCACCATCAGATGCATAGCATGTTTTCATTGCATGCTTTTTGTTAACATTCTCTTACTTTTGTTCTCATTCTTTCCTAACTTACTTATTATCATTCTTTTACTTTTGTACTTGTTTACTTTCTTTCTTTCTTTTGTACGTTACATCATTCTTTTACATTCATATGGATTGATTAACAATACCCTGAACATTGCGCACGAATCTGATGCTGGACTTATGGTAATTAAACCACGAACATTATGCACGAAGTTGATCCAGTCACCTAGGGAAAGTCATCTCTCCCATTCACTCAACCAATTGATATACCCCGAACATTATGCACGAAGTTGATGCTGGGTTTGTGGTAATTAAACCATGAACATTATGCACGAAGCTGATCCAGTCACCTATGGCATACTAAAGGGCCTTGTCAATCTCAATTATTGACCCTGTGTGCATCCTTTGGGGTAGCTAACCCGCATCACAGTTGAGCTAACAACAACGTGGTTGTGCACCTCCTTTCATTTGCTTGCAAGCCATTCTTTCGTTCATTACATTTTACTTTTCATCATTGTTATCTTTCATTTCGTTACGTTTTTCTTTATGTTCTTTCATTCGTTCGTCATACTACTTGAAGTAGTAACATAATACATAACGTATTTTATAATATAATATAAATACGTGTAATCATCATTAAAAGATAACACATTATACATACCGTACATCATTCATACATTCCATAACCCTAAAACATCCCATAATCATGATTAAAATAGGTAATCATTACCCATAAGTCAAATTTGGTCAAACCCTAGACTTTCTTCTTTTTTCCTGAAATTTCAGAAAATATTCTAAGTGTCTAGACGCATGGACACTATTCAGACGTTTCTGCCCTGTTCAGGCGTTTTGCTACTATGCAGACGTCTGGACTTATACTTAGTCACTTTTCACTTAGACGCATGGGCCTATTTAGGCGCATGGGCACTATTCAGGCGTTTGGGCCTAACACTTAGTCATTCTGAGCAATATTCCAGACGGTTAGGCACTATTCAGGCGCATGGGCCTGACTTAGACGCATGGGCACTTAGGCGGTTGGGCACTATTTAGGCTGTTGGGAACACTTAGAAAATTAAACCGTGGGATGCATGGGTTACTGTTTAGACGGTTGAGCAACTAAATTTTACAAATCCACCCATTTTCAGTCCCAAATCCAAATCTAACATGTTCTAAGCTCAGTCCTTACATTCTAAGCAACAAAACACATTCTTAATCATAACCATAACATCATTTACACCTAAAACATACACCGACCCATATACGCATTCGCACACACATACGGGTAGAAATTCATTTTTAATAAAAACATGTTCACATGAATTTTCCAGCACCAAAGTTGTTCAAAACATGTTAAAAGGGGGTTCTAGAACTCACCTTAGTTGCTTTCGAGTTTCAACCATTCTCTTGAACTTCTCAGACGTTTTTAACACCTAAAACCCACTAAAACACACAACCCGAACATACAATAACACATATGAGCATATAACCAAGGCTAAGTCATCCAAAAACAACTTAACACACAAAATCTTACCTTACACCTTGAATTCTTCTTCTTCCTATCTCTAAAACTCAAAGTCTGTTGTCTCTCTCTCAAAAACCGAGGAGGATGAAGTGTGCAGACCAAAATGGGTGGCCATACCACCTTTATTCACCAACTTTATTCTTTTTGTCCTTTTGACACTTTTAACCCTTATACTTGGATTAAATTACATTTATCCTCTTTATTTGCGTTTATTCTTTCCTTCTTTCTTGTGTATAAAATATCCGGGTGTTACAAGTCCACCCCCCTTATATAGGTTTCGTCCCCGAAACCTGTTATTCCTCAAACAGATGAGGGTAATGCTGCCTTATCTCTCCTTCAGCCTCCCATGTAGACTCGGATCCCTTCCTGTGCTTCCACTGTACACGCATAATAGGAACCACTTTATTCCTTAACCTTCTCTCTTTACGATCAATGATCGCCACTGGTGGCTCCACATAATTGAGTTATTATCCACTTCGATATCTTCCAGTGGTACAATAATATCCTCAACCTGTAGGCCACCTCCCCTACTCGGGCAATGATTCGGAATGGCCATGTATACCTCGGGCTCAACTTGCCCCGCTTTGTAAACTGAATGATACCCTTGCAAGGTGAGACTTTTAACATAACCCTATCACCCACCTGGAACTCAATCGGTCTACGTCTCTTATCGGTATACGACTTCTGTCTATCCTTAGCTGCCTTCATAAAGGCTTTGATCCTTTCTAGTTTCTCAGTCGTAGTTTCGATCACCTTAATACTTCCTAACTCTTTCTGACCAATGTCACAACAACAAACGGGTGTCCTGTATCTCGTACCGTATAGCATCTCGTATGGTGGCATGCCAATGCTGGCATGATAGCTGTTGTTGTACGAGAATTCTGCTAATGGCAAATGGTCATCCCAGCTTCCTCCAAAATCGATTACGCATGATCAGAGCATGTCCTCGAGTGTCTGGATCGTCCTCTCAGACTGACCGTCCGTCTGAGGATGATAAGTCGTGCTAATGTATAGCCTCGTTCCTATCGCATCGTGGAATTCCTTCAAAAACTTAGATGTAAACCGATTGTCACGATCAGACACAATAGACACCAGCACCCCATGACGAGCTACAATCTCTTTGATAAATAGATCTGCGAGGGTCTCAGAAGAATACGTCTCTCGGATCGGTAGGAAGTGAGCACTCTTCGCCAAATGATCGACTATCACCCATATAGCATCATACCCTTTCGGGGTAAGCGATAACTTCGTAATAAAGTCCATGGTGATATGCTCCCACTTCCACTTGGGTACATCCAACAGTTGGATTTTCCCGTACAGCTTCTGGTGTTCTGCCTTCACTTGCAAACAAGTAAGGCATTTACTCACATACTCTGCTACGTCACGCTTCATACCCGGCCACCAGTAATCTTTCTTCATGTCTTGGTACATCTTGGTAGCACCAGGATGAATGGAGTATCGAGTCTTATGAGCCTCGTCCATGATATTTCCACGTAAATCCCCATAACAAGGAATCCACATTCGTTCGAATCGGACTCTAACACCAAGAGTGTTCTCACCCAATTCGGTGACTAGACCTTTCATCCTTTCAGAGCTAAGACGATCTTCTTTCAAAGCCTCATCTTGAAACTTCCTGACCTGCGTCATCACATTGGAGGTCATAATCAACTGATAAGCTTTCACCCGAATCGGCTCGGGTCTCTCTTTTCGGCTAAGGAAATCTGCCACCACGTTGGCCTTGCCTGGATGGTAATGGTTCTCATAGTCATAATCCTTTATGAGCTCCAACCATCACCTTTGCCTCATGTTCATATCTTTCTGCTCAAAGAAGTACTTCAAGCTTTTGTGGTCAGTGAAGATTGTGCACTTCGTCCCGTATAAGCAGTGCCGCCAAATCTTCAATGAAAAAACCACAACAGCTAGTTCTAAATCGTGCGTGGGATAGTTGACTTCGTGGGTTTTAAGTTGTCGGGATGCGTAGGCTATCACCCTTCCACGCTGCATCAACACGCAACCTAGCCCAGAATAAGATGCATCCAAATACACTACTAAGTCTTCACTTCCCTCGGGCAATGTCAAGACAGGAGTTTGTGTTAATCTTGCCTTTAGTTCCTTGAAAGCATCCTCCTATTCTCGACCCCACACAAACTTTACGTCCTTACGAGTCAGTTCGGTCAAAGGTGAGGCTATCTTGGAAAAGTCTTGAATAAACCTCCTGTAGTAGCCCGCCAATCCCAATAAGCTACAAATCTTGGATGGCGTCTTAGGAGACTTCTATTGCATCACGGCCTCAACCTTTGCCGGGTCCACCATGATTCCCTCAGCATTTACCATGTGACCCAGAAATTGCACCTTGCGCAACCAGAAAGCACACTTGGAGAACTTAGCATATAGCTTCCCATTTCTCAATATCTCTAACACTTCTTGGATGTGACCGGCATGCTCTTCTTCGCTCCTTGAATAAATCAGGATATCGTCGATAAATACAATTACTGATTTATCTAACATCATCCGACACACTCGATTCATCAAGTCCATAAAAGTAGCTGGCGTGTTAGTTAAACCGAAAGACATAACGAGAAACTCATAGTGTCCATAACATGTGCAAAAAACTATTTTAGGAATGTCTTGCTCCTTCACTTTCAATTGATGGTAGCCAGATCAAAGATCTATCCTCGAAAACCAACTGGCACCTTGGAGCTGATCAAACAAGTCGTCAATCCTCGGTAATGGATACCGATTCTTCACCATCAACTTTTTCAACTCACGGTAGTCGATACACATCCTCATGCTACCGTCCTTCTTCTTTATAAACAAGACCGGAGCACCCTAAGGATGGATACTCGGCCTGATGAAACCCTTATCAAGTAACTCCTGCAGTTGCTCCAGCAACTCCTTCATCTCAGTCGGAGCCAACCGATACGGTGCCTTAGCGACAGGCTGAGCATAGGGTATCAAGTCAATTTGAAATTCAATTTCGCGAACTAGTGGCACACCTGATAAGTCCTCTGGAAACACATTGGGAAAGTCACACACCACCGACACATCGGACAAATGTGGTGTTGACGTGTCCACATCCTTCACGTAGGCCAAATAAGCACTACATCCACGCCTTATGCATTCTCCCACAACAACCATCGAAATCAGTTTCGGAATCACCATAACTCATCACCGTATATCGGCACCGAACTCCCGTCAGGCACTTTCAGTCTAATCATCTTCTTACAACACTCGATGTTCGCTTCATAGGTTGCTAACCAATCCATTCCTAGTACAACATCAAATCCACCTAGGGGCATCACATGTAATTTAACAGCAAACCTATGACCTTCTAATTCTATGGCACAGTTCTCTATAACATCGGTAACTCTAGTGGACTTACCAATAGCAGTTTCTACATCGAAGGGCTCATCAATACGTCTACCTCTAACAGATAACTTATTACAGAAAACAGTAGAAATAAAACTCCTACTAGCACCAGAATCGAATAACACAGAAGCAAGAGTTTCGTTTACTAGAAACGTACCTGACACAACATCAGGGTCCATCCTAGCCTCCTCTCTGGTCATCGTGAATGCCCTGGTGCTTGCCCTTTGCTCTTCAGTCCCGGTCTTCTTCCCTGCTCCAAAACTCTCTGCCCTCAGCTTCTTACACTCCATGCTCATGTGGCCTACTTCACCACAGTAGAAGCAGCTTGCTGCTCTACAATATCTAGAGATGTGGCCGGGCGTCCTGCACTTGAAGCAAACATTAAGCCCCAGCTGCACTCACCAGCATGCTCCTTTCCACACTTCCTGCATCTCTTTAACTCCTGAGCCTGCGGCAATCATACATCGATCATCCACCCTAGCCTTCTCGTTGTTCACCGGAGCTCCACCCCGTCCGAACCGTTTCCCGTTTTAGTTCCAGTCACTACCACCTTTCTTACTCACCTCAGCCACTACCACCTCCCTCTCGTCATACAACCTTCCAGCCAAGTCAACTACCGACCTAAACGTACTCGATCGAGTGGCGATCATGTGCCTGCGGACATCCGCCGGCAAACCCTAGATGTATCTTTTAATCTTGCGTGACAGGGGCATCACCTGATCCGCCACCAGCCGTGCCATCTCGTTGAACTTGGTGGTGTACTGTTGATGTGTCATGGTTCCCGCTTCCAGCTGCGCGAACTCCCTTTCCACCTTGTCCTACCCCTGATGAGGACAGAACTCCTCAATCACCAACTTCTTCAGTTCACTCCATCTCATCCTGCCAATCGCCCTACTACCCTCGACTTGGACAATGTTGTCCTACCAACATAAAGCCGAGCCTACAAACGAATGGGTGGCAAACTTTACCTTCTGGTCCTCTCGGCACTCCCTAATTTTCAGAACAGCCTCCATCTCCCTCACCCATCGGTGAGCAGAAGCAGCAGTGCCATTACCATCAAAAGTAGGGGGCTTGCATCTCTAGAATGCCCTATAGTTACAGCCTCATGCTGCCTCCGGCATAGGCTCCTCCTCCTCCTCGTCCTCCTCATCAGTAGGGATAATCGTCTCGGTCTCAGTTTGTTCTATCCCTCCCGAGGACCTGTTCCTATCCCTCCTCTCTCCTTCTCTAACAGCCTTAATCACTTTGGTCACTACAGACGGCAAGATCGTCTGCATGACCTGATGAACCTCCTCCACCACGGCCTCCTTCACCGAGGCTCTCAAGTTTGCACTCTCATCTCCACCCTCCGGATGAGAGGTCTCAGGCTCCTCATAGGTCACCTTCTCAACCTTGGGCCTTCCTCTTGTGGCGCGTGTTTTAGCACCACATCCACCACGTACTCCACCTCGTGAAGCCTTAGAAAATCTACTCCATCCATTCCTAATCACTGTAAGATTCAAACACTAACACGGTAATTCAAGGTAATAGCTCAGTTTATGTCAAGTATAATAAGTCCCTAATTACAGTGGCCAGTTGTGATTAGCCACTTACTTTACTCTTCATACCCCAAGCATTTCCTATCCTGACTACATCAACATCTAAATCTACTAAGGGCAAACATATCAAATAACATGCGCACATAATACCGGTTAACATTAAATAAAATACATGATGGCATGTAGCTACTTGGACTGGCATCCCTTCACCTTGTCCCATTCTTAGTTTAAGTTTAGATTTCTTTTGCAAGTATTTACCCATTTCACTTAACTTTGGCTCTGATACCAACTTGTAAGGCCCCGTTCCCGGGCACCTCACAGTTAGTCATTCATCGCACATAAAACATACATTTATTTAAAACATCGCAACGGAAATTAAAACTTAAAACCATTTCATATATATTAATGACAACTTTTGCAAAGTAATACAATACGGTTAACAGTTAGAAAATATTATAATTGCATTACATCACAAAAATGTCATTGTTATACTAGTGGATGTCGTCCCAAAATACCAAGTAGCTGCCCCGTGCCATCCTCAGCAACTCTTACCTGTCCACCGGAAAATACATAAAAGTCAGCGTTGCTGAGTGAGTTCTAGTTTTATAAATAAAATACTTTACTTTCGTGAAAACCTTTCTTTACTTTCATATGTGATCATGCATCATACGTACAGATAGAGAATATTACTTTTAACTTTCATTAACATTCATTGTTCACCATCATATTCATAGCATGTCTTCATTTCATGCTTTTCGTTAACATTCTCTTACTTTCGTTCTCATTCTTTCGTAATGTACTTATTATCATTCTTTTACTTTCATACCTATTTACTTACTTTCTTTCTTTCGTACGTTACGTCATTCTTTTACATTTATATGGATTGATGAACAATACCCCGAACATTATGCACGAAGCTGATGCTGGACCTGTGGTAATTAAAACATGAACATTATGCACGAAGCTGATCCAGTCACCTAGGGCAAGTCATCTCTCATTCATTCAATCAACTGATACACCCCAAACGTTGTGCACGAAGCTGATGCTGGACCTGTGGTAATTAAACCATGAACATTGTGCACGAAGCTGATCCAGTCACCTAGGGCATACCAGAGGGCCTTGTCAATCTCAATGATTGACCCTGTGTGCTTCCTTTGGGGTAGCTAACCCGCATCATAGTTGAGCTAACGATAACATGGTCGTGCAACTCCTTTCATTTTCTTGCCAGCCATTCTTTTGTTCATTACGTTTTACTTTTGATCATTGTTATCTTTCATTTTGTTACGTTATTCTTTACGTTCTTTCATTCGTTCGTCATATTACGTAAAGTAATAACATAATATATGGCGTATTTTATAATATAATTTAAATACGTTTAATCATCATTTAAAGATAACACATTATACATACCGTACATCATTCATACATTCCATAACCTTAAAACATCCCATAATCATGATTAAAATGGGTAATCATTACCCATAAGTCAAATTTGGTCAAACCCTCGACTTTCTACTTTTTCCTGAAATTTCAGAAAATATTCTAAGTGTCTAGACGCATGGACACTATTCAGACGTTTCTGCCCTGTTCAGGCGTTTCGCTACTATGCAGACGTCTAGACTTATACTTAGTCACTTTTCACTTAGATGCATCATGGGCACTGTTCAGGCGTTTGGGCCTAACACTTAGTCATTCTGAGCAATATTCCAGACGGTTGGGCACTATTCAGGCGCATGGGCCTGACTTAGACGCATGGGCACTTAGGTGGTTGGGCACTTTTTAGGCGGTTGGGCTTTTAGGCGGTTGGGAACACTTAGAAAATTAAACCGTGGGATGCATGGGTTACTGTTTAGACGGTTGAGCAACTAAATTTTACAAATCCACCCATTTTCAGTCCCAAATCCAAATCTAACATGTTCTAAGCTCAGTCCTTACATTCTAAGCAACAAAACACATTCTTAATCATAACCATAACATCATTTACACCTAAAACATACACCGACCCATATACGCATTCGCACACACATACGGGTAGAAATTCATTTTTAATAAAAACATGTTCCCATGCATTTTCCAGCACCAAAGTTGTTCAAAACATGTTAAAAGGGGGTTCTAGAACTCACCTTAGTTGCTTTCGAGTTTCAACCATTCTCTTGAACTTCTCAGACGTTTTTAACACCTAAAACCCACTAAAACACACAACCCGAACATACAATAACACATATGAGCATATAACCAAGGCTAAGTCATCCAAAAACAACTTAAAACACAAAATCTTACCTTAAACCTTTAATTCTTCTTCTTCCTCTCTCTGAAACTCCAACTCTGTTGTCTCTCTCTCTAAAACCGAAGAGGATGAAGTGTGCAGACCAAAATGGGTGGCCATACCACCTTTGTTCACCAACTTTTATTCTTTTTGTCCTTTTGACACTTTTAACCCTTATACTTGGGTTAAATTACATTTCTCCTCTTTATTCGCGTTTATTCTTTCCTTCTTTCTTGTCTATAAAATATCCGGGTGTTACACTCCTTCTGCCTAATGTCTCCCTAACATACGGGCGTTCTACATCTCCTACCATTAGCATCTCGTATGGTGGCATGCTAATGCTGGCATGATAACTGTTGTTGTATGAGAATTCCGCTAATGGTAAGTGATCATCCCAACTTCCGCGAAAATCGATCACGCATGCCCGGGGTAGATCCTCGAGCGTCTGAATCGTTCTCTCAGACTGACCATCTGTCTGAGGATGATAAGTCATGCTAATGTGTAGCCTCATCCCCATCACATCATGGAATCCCTTCCAAAACTTTGATATGAATCGGGTGTCACGATCCGACATGATAGACACTCGCACACCATGACGAGCTACAATCTCCTTGATGAACAGATCCACCAATCTTTCGGATGGCACTACCTCACATTTGTCTTTCTTTGTTACTCAAAAGGATACCGGCGCTGTAATTTAATAGAATGAAGTTCCCGAATAGAAAAAAGAAGGATATCAGTGTCTCGTGGATCGGTAGGAAGTGAGCACTCTTTTTGAGTTGATCAACTATCACCCAAATGGTATCGCACCCCCTCGCTATGGGAGGTAGCTTAGTAATAAAGTCTATGGTGATGTGCTCCCTCTTCCACTCGGGTATATCCAACGGTTGGATCTTCCCGTATGGTTTTTGATGTTCTACCTTCACTTGCAAACAAGTAAGGCACTTACTCACATACTCCACTACATCGCGCTTCATACACGGCCACCAATAATCCTTCTTCATATCTTGATACATCTTTATGGCACCGGGATATATCGAATATCGAGTTTTATGAGCCTCATCCATAATCTGCCCTCGTAGATCTTCGCAACGAGGGATCCATATTCGTCCGAAGCGGGTTCTAACTCCGTGGGTATTTTCTCCTAATTCCGTGACTAGACCTGTCATTCGTTCAGAGTTAAGGCGATCTTCTTTCAACTTCTCATCTTGAACTTCTTTCACCTATGTCATCACATCAGCAGTCATAACCAGCTGATCAGCTTCACTCGAATCGGCTTGGGTCTCTCTTTTCGGCTAAGGACATCAGCCACAACGTTGGCCTTACCCAGATGATAATGGATCTCACAGTCATAATCTTTGATGAGCTCTAACCATCTCCTCTGCGTCATGTTGAGATCCTTTTGCTTAAAGAAATACTTCAAGCTCTTGTGGTCGTTGAAGATGGTGCACTTCGTACCGTATAAGTAGTGCCTCCAAATCTTCAATGCGAAGATGACCGCTACATGCTCTAAGTCATGAGTAAGTTAGTTGACTTCATGGGTTTTCAGCTGTCGGGATGCGTAGGCTATTACCCTTCCACGCTGCATCAACACACAACCTAGTCCCGAATAATAAGCATCCGAATATACCACTAAGTCGTCACTCCCTTCGGGTAATGTCAAGACAGGAGCTTGAGTTAATCTCTCCTTCAACTCCTCCAAAGCATTTTCTTGTGCTTGACCCCACATGAACTTCACATCCTTGCGAGTCAACTTAGTCAAAGGTGAGGCTATTTTGGATAAGTCTTGAATAAATCTTCTATAGTAGCCCGCCAAACCCAAGAAACTAAGAATCTCGGATGTTGTCTTTAGATAATTCCATTGCATCACCTCCTCAACCTTCACCTGGTCCACCGTAATTCCTTTAGAATTTACCGCATGACCCAAAAATTGAACTTCGCACAACCAAAAGCACACTTAGAGAATTTAGCATATAACTTCTCTCTTCTTAGTGTCTCCAACACTTCACGTATGTGGCCGACATGTTCTTCCTCATCCTTCGAATAAATTAGGATATCATCAATAACATGATCACTAATTTATCTAGCATCGGCCAACACACTAGATTCATCAACTCTATAAAGGCAGCTTGCGCGTTAGTCAAACCGAAAGACATAATGAGAAACTCGTAGTGTCTATAACGCATGTGAAAATCTGTCTTAGGAATGTCCTATTCCTTCACCTTCAGTTGATGGTAGCCAGATCGAAGATCTATCCTTTAGAACCAAGTGGCACCTTGGAGTTGATCAAACAAGTCATCAATCCTCGGTAACGGATATCGATTCTTCACCATCAACTTATTCAGCTCTAGGTAGTCAATGCATATCTGCATACTATTGTCTTTCTTCTTTACGAATAAGACCGGAGCACCCTATGGAGATATACTCGGACAAATGAACCCTTTATCCATCAGCTCCTGCAGTTGAGCCATTAATTCCTTCATCTCAGTAGGAGCTAATCGATATGGAGTTTTGGCAATGGGCTGAGCATCGGGTATCAGATCAATCTGAAACTCAATCTCACGATCCGGTGGCACGTCTGGCAAGTTTTCTGGGAACACGTCGGGAAAGTCACGCACAACTGGCATAACAAGCAATTATGGTACTGATGCATCCACATCTTTCACGTAGGCCAGTAGGCACTACATCCACGTCTCATGTACTTCCCTGCCACCGCTATCGAAATGACCTTTGGAACCGTAGTGACGCGCTCACCGTAAATCATCACCGAACTTCCATCGGGTGTAACTAAGAGAATCATCCTCTTGCGACGCACGGTGTTTGCCTCATAGGGTGCTAACCAATCCATCCCTATTACTACATTGAATCCGCCTAGGGGCATCACATGTAATTTAGCAGAAAACCTATGGCCTTCTAGTTCTATGGCATAGTCTCCTATCATATCAGTAATTTTAGTAGACTTACCAATAGCAGTTTCTACATTAAAAGGCTTATCAATACTTCTACTACTAACAGGCATCTTAGCATAGAAAGTATTAGAAATGAAACTCTTACTAGCACCAGAATCAAATAATACAGTGACACAATTTTGGTTTACTACAAACATACCTGACATGACATCGGGGTCCACTCTAGCATCCGCTCGGGTCATCGTGAAAGCTCTAGCACTTCCCCTCTGCCTCCTTCTTCCGCCTTCTTCTTCACCCCAGAACTCTCGGGCTTTGGCTTAGTGCAATCCATGCTCATGTGGCCCTCCTCACCACTGCTATAACATCTCAACACCTTGCAATCCCTTGTACTGTGATCAGGCTTCCCACATTTGAAACATACACTTAATCCCAACCTGCACTCTCCAGCATGCTCCTTTCTACACCTACCACACTTCCTCAACCCTGAGCTTGATGACACACTATGATCAACCATCTTAACCCTTTGGCTGTTTGAAGCGAAACCACCACGTCCAAACCGATTCTCGTTCCAGTTCTAATCACCGCCAGCTATCTTCTTCACCTCCACCAAAGTCTCCTCTCGCTCATCATACAACCTACCCGCTAGGTCTACAGCCGATCGAAAGTTACCCGGCTGGGCAGCAATCAAATGCTTACGTATGTCAGCCGGAAATCCTTTGAGGTACTCTTAATCTTCCTTGATATCGGAATCACCTGATCCGGCACTAGCCTTGCATCTTGTTAAATTTTATGGTATACTGTTGGTGCATCATAGTTCCCACTTCCAGCTGAAGGAACTCTCTCTTAATCTTGTCCAACTCCCTGTGATGACAGAACTCCTCAATCACCAACTTCTTCAGTTCTGGCTACCTCATCTTTCCAATGGCGCTACTACCCTCGGCCTGGACAATATTGTCCCACCAGCATAAGGCCGAGTCATAAATGAATGTTGGGGGATTGCATCTCTGGAATTCCCCATAATTACAACCCCGTACAGTTTTTTGCACCGCTTCTTCCTCCTACTCCTCATTAGAGACAACTATCTCAGCCTTTGAATGTTCCCTTTTTCCTCTCCCAGTGGGCTTCCTCTTTTCCTTCCTCTCTATCTTTTCATCCTCCCTCACAACTTTGATCACATTGGTCACTACAGACGGCAGAATCGTCTGCATGACTTGATGGACTTCCCCTACTACTGGCTCTTTCACCGAGGCCCTCAAGTTCGTACTCTCATTACCACCTTCCTAATGATGCATCACGGGCTCTTCACAGGTCCTCTCAGTAGTCTCAGTGCTATTCCTTGTAACTCGCAGTTCAGCACCACGTCTATCACGTGCTCCACCCCTAGAAGCCTTAGAGGATCTACCTCCAGCCATCCTCTAGACACTATAAGATTCAAACACTAACACTTTCATTCAAGGTAATAGCTTAGTTTATGTTGAGTATAGTAAGTCCCTAATTATAGTGTCCAGTTATGATTAGCCACTTACTTTACTATTCACACCCCAAGCATTTCCTATCCTGACTACATCAGCATTTGAATCTACTAAGAGCACATAATCAAGTAACACATGCACATAATACCAGTTAACGTTGAGAAAAAGAAATACCAGATGGCATGTAGCTACTCGGGCAGGCATCCCTCCATTCGGTCCCATTCTCAGTTTAAGATTAGGTTTTTGAAAATATTTACCCAATTCACTTAAGCTTTAGCTCTGATACCAACTTGTACGACCCCGTTCTCTGGACGCTTACAGTTGGACATTTATAGCACATATATTTAAAATCATTACACATTTCGTACGATTGAGCAGCAGAATGACATTAACAACAACCTTTCATTTCATTGTTAATTACTGTTGTTAAGCATAAAGCATCATTTAATTGCATTACAAAACGACAATAACATTATGCGTGAATGGATGCCAGTCTTGTCCTGCCGAGTAGCCTCCTCATGTGCCATCCTCAGCAAAGTTACCTGCCAACTGAAAATGCATAAAAGTCGGCGTTGCTGAGTGAGTTCTAGTTTTAATGTGTTGCAATACTTTATACAGTTTATATATGGAAATACTCTTTCTTAATAAAATACTTCCTTTACTTTTGTACGTGAGCATTTCATACATAAAAAAAGGTATAACTTCATTCATCATTCATTATCATACGTATTTGTTTTTTATGTACTTTATCATTATCTTTCACTTTGATCCGGACCAATGTGCAATACCCCGAATATTGTGCACGAAGCTGATGCTGGGCCTGTGGTCTATAAATAGACCACGAACATTATGCACGAAGCTGACCCAAACACCTAGGGTATGCTACAAGGGTCCCGTCAATCTCAATGATTAACCCTGCGTGCATCCTTCAAGTTAACTAAACCGCACACAGTTGAGCTAACGACAACATGGTCGTGCACCTCCATTCATTTGCTTGCACGACTTTCATTCATCGTTTTATGTTCCACTTTTCTTTATCATTAATCTTTCACTTTTATTAATGATAATACTTTACGGTTATGATCATAAACACACCATGTAAAGTCATACAATAATAACTAATATGGAACATAAGTACAGCCCATAAAAAAGTATAATATAAACAATTATAACCCTTAAGTCAAACTAGTGTCAAACCCTAATAATTCTGTTCATCCTAAAATTTCCAAAAAAAAGTGTTTGGGCGCTTTAGCAATATGCAAGCGCATGAGTCCTGTTTAGGCGTTTCTCAACTATGCAGGCGCATGGGATTACTTAGGCATTTCAACACTTAGGCGCATGAGCCACTTCAGGCGCATGGGCATTATTTGGGCGCATGGGGTACACTTAGGCGTCTGAGCCTAACATTCTAAGGCAATTTCCTAGGCGCATGGCCCTATTTGGGCGCATGACCACCTTCATAACATATTTCTATGTTGTTTTTTAGTCCCAAACATCATCTTAACCTGCTCTAAGCTTGTTACTACCATTCTCAACATCAACAAAGCATTAACAACCATAAAACATCCAAAGACATACACATATACATATGGTTACATACATAACATTTGTAAAAATATTTTACATGCATTTTCAGCCCCAATAACATTTAAAACAAGTAAAACCGGAGTCTAGAAACTCACCTTTACTATTTCCAAGCTCAACTCCTTCAAATTTGAGTAAACTTGATCTTTCAATAACCTAGACACCAAGAACACATAACCCGAACACACGTAAACACTTAGAAACATGTAAAATTCAGTTACATGGTTGAAAACCCATCCTAACCGAACTAAAAACACATACAAACACTTACCAGTTACGAGTTTAGCCCTTTTCTCCTTGAAAACCCGAGGGAAACTTCACCCTTTTTCTTTTTCTTCCTTTTTCAGCCGAAAAGCAAAAGTTGATGTGTATTTATGGGTGGCCATACTTCAAATATTAATATAATATTTGACTTTTTAAATTTTTACACTTAGCCCCCTCCACTTTTGCTCATTTTCATTCTCTTCAAGATGCTTTTATCTTTTTTTTTCTAAAAAAATTTCATTTCTTTTATTTTGTCAAAATTCTGGGTGTTACAGGTGAATATTAATCTCAATTATCTTACAAGAGTTACAATGCATAAAGATAAGTTACAAGACATTGAGATACTTTATACTACACCTTACAACTGGCCATACTTGAGAAGCCAGTTGGATCATTGAAAGACTACAAAATCAATGTAGAGTCAAAAGGCAGATTGCCATTTGACTAGTGACTATGACATGCGATAGCTCACATCCTAATATAATACATAAAGGATAAAAGTACATAAAGTAGAAAGTTACAGACAAAGACCTTAATGTGCAGTTACAAAAGCATGGATTTTTTCACCAACTTATGCAAGTTGGTGAGCCTTCATAGTTACAGCAGAAAGTTGGTCAGCTTTATGTAAAACTACATCAGAGAAAAGCATGTTCTTCTAAGTCTTCAGAAGAAATCAATCTTCAATTCATTTGGCTTCGGAAGACTTTGTCATTGAAGCTTCGGAAGACTTCATCTTTGACTTTGGAAGATTTGGTCTTTGGCTTCGGAAGATTTTATACTTAGCATGATTTTTCATGCAAAGTATAAACTTCTGTAGCAGTTATACTTAGTACTTTGGTGCATGCATGCAGGAAGCCCTTTGGTTGCTTTGGGTGCATCAGCCTCTATATAAACCTTCAAACTCCCCCTAGGCTGATGCTACCAAAACTGAGAAGGTTGATCTTCAGTTGATTATCCTCATTAGAATCATGGCCATTCCTTTCTTTGTTAGTTGGTCAAGATCCCTTAGACTTTCAAAATATCTTCTCATGTCATGAGAGACCATGCAGAGGTAGATCAAGTATGTCTTGCCAGAAGTAGACATCTTGACCACCTTGATATCTCATGACATACCATCTGTTTGGATTAGCAGTAAAGGTCCATGACAGGATGGGTCTTCCTGCTGCAAGAGGCTGTACTATGGTAGAAGTTGGTTGATTAGCTTCTTGTTGCACCTCATTAGGATGTTCTGACTCATCCTGAGGTTTGGAAGTGGATGCCATTTCCTTCTTGCTTAACAGAGAGGGCCGGTCTTGAGTACCATGTTGTTCTATTGTGCTCCTCTTAGTTGGGTCCTCTTCTCTCACAGGTTCAGAAGGAGAGAGAGTAGAACGCTACTATGGATCAGAAGATGAAGTTGGATGTGAAGCAGCTAAAGGTACAGGTTATGTTGTCTGTGGTTCAACCTTAACCTCAACCTAAGGAATAACTTGGGTTGGTAGAGAATGCAAGTCCACAAGCTCTCCCTTTTTAATCTTCTGCTTGATCACCCTAATGTGCTCATCCATAATGGATAGAGACATTAGACCAAGCCTCCTTCCAGAGAATCCATACCGCTTCAAGAAGCTTATGATCCTTTGTCTGTTAGCAGACTTCTTTTGCTCTTTTAGATGATGGCCCTTAACTTTGCATCTTCTTCCCTTTTCTCTTAGAAGCTTTTTCTTCATTCAAGAACTGTAGTTCAAGCTACTTAAAATACTCAAATTCAATTTATTCAAAGGAGAGGGGAAGAAGTGCAAATGCCTGGTAGAGACCTGTGGCACTTAGGTAGTTGATTCAGCTACCATAGTCTCTCTTTCAGGACTTTCATGAACTAGGGTGAGAGGAGGAGCATCCTTGTATAGTCTCTTTTGTCTTTTTTCTTCTTTGACTCTAAGGAGCAACTCTACATCCTCTGCATCCTTTCTCTCTTTCGTCAGCTCTAAGTCTGCCAGTTCATTTCACCCTTCTAAGGGAAGAGACCTGAGTTCATCAATGTTGGAGTTTCTGGTTCCTAGATAGTTCAATCTGGCAACCATCAACTCATTATTTTGAGTGTTTAGCCTGGGGGCCGTCCTGATTGCAGCTTCCATAAAGCCTAAGGAACCAGGTGAACTCTCTACCTTAGCTTCCTCTTCCTCTCTCTTTCCTCCTCCTCAATCTCCTCAGGAGTCAGTTTCCTTTTCCCTTTGTCACTCACAGGCCTTGGTGACTCAGGGTGGAGAGAGCTTTGGCCTTCATTGCCTGATTCAACAGTCAGCCTCTGGCCAGAGAGAGGTTGTTATGCACCTTCACCAATTGGTACCTTACTGAGGATATAGGATGTTGTTAATGGAGTGCTTGACTCTGTGACAATGCTCACAGGTTCAGTAACTGGGCCTTCAGTCAAGGATTCCCCTTTGAAGGTAATCTTAGGGTCAACCTCAACATTCATTTGACCAATGACATTGCCTGCTTGCAATTGTTTTCTTCTATATCTTAGCTCCTCCATGATCATGTCTTGAATTCTCTCAGTCATTATGTTAGCTTGCTTGTTTTGACTTGGGTTGGCAAGTGGCATATTAACTAGAGAAAGACTGTCATAGTAGTTCATGGTCTGAAAATTGAAGACCTCTTGTTATCCTTGAACTCTATGTAGTATGAGGGCTCTTCTTTCAGCATTATACCTCCACCCATGTATTTCATTTGCATCTCCAAAAGGTGGGTATGACATTACCCTTGGTATACCCTCCTCAAATAAACTCCGGATAAGTGAGTCTACATCAATGTGAATTTGAGAAGGTTGCTAAGTCTAGACAATTACGAGTGAGGTTGGTGAGTCCTCAATGTCCATACTCACAAAAGGGCTCCCTAGGTTTTGTAATTGTAACAAATTCATCCCCCTTTTTGGTTGCATCACCCACATGCATAGAAGAGCTGGAGGTTAAGTCAATTACATCCTCAGGTTCTTGTGTTCCTGGTTGAATCCTTCTAAAGGGTCTCTAACTCGTTGTTCCTTGAGATCAGAAATCTCATGTTGTTGATCGTTGACCCTTCTTTGCAAGGTAGTCATTTGAGATTCCAAGTGACTAACCTTGGAGACTAAATAGGTGCATGTTTTAGATAGTTTTTGCACCTTTATTCTATTATTCCCCTAGTCTTCAGTAGAAGAATCACTGGGGGATGAGATGATTAGACCTAAGTCTTCTTCTTCATCACCAGCTTGTTGTTCTTGGCTGCTGTTTTTCCCCTGCTCACTGACAGCTTCAGTTGAAGTGTCAATGGACTGGGTTGCTATTGTTGTGGTCTTAATGATGTAATCACTTTTAGAAGTGAGAGCCTCTTCCATATGGATCTCCTAAACAGGTTTAGGAAGATCCATCTCAGTTAGGGGTGGATGATGTGGGCTAGATATAGAGGACACAAGATTACTCATCTCTCTTTGAGTAGGGAAGGAGAAGAGAGTCTCATGATACTCACTAAGTGTTATATCTTCATCATCATAGAATTCTAGGCTGGGCATGGGTTGATTTAAGTCTAAAGGCTGGGGATGGTAACATTCCCTTAAAGGTTGTTCACTAGAGTGTTGAGACTCTGAGTGAAGGCTTAAGGCTTGTTGAGTCATGAGCTCATCAGCTTAAGCATGAGGAACCTCATGGATGATTCTTGGTGAGATGGGAGTGGTTTGCTCCTCAAGAGAAGTGGGAGCTCCAGTGCCCACTTCTTCCTATATGGGTGGTGATATAGGGGCCTACACAAGTTGAATAACCTATGTAGGGGTTCTTTTGGATCTTCTTTGGTAGGTAAGGGTTGTTTGTGGCTGTATGGGTGGTGTAGAAGTGGATGGTGTGGGTTTAACACTAGCTGGTGCTGCTAGGTTGTCACCTTAAGCAATGAGCTCTAATATTTTTAGGACCGAGGCTATTTCTACACCTGAGAAGCCCACAACAGACTTTCTTATTATTTTGAAGATGTCGGGCTTCATCTATCCCAACGTAAATATATTACCTGTTCCCCTTAACTATGAGCCCAGTTTACAATTGAGAATGTGCTAGACATATCTAGGAAACATGTAGTATTCTAAGGAGTCCTAGTAGTATTCTAAGGAGTCCTAGTTTGCAAGCAAATTAGTATATACAAATTACGAATACCTGAACTTGACCCCATGAACTATTCCATGAACTATGAAGGAGAGATCCTCTGGTATTTGGTCCTATCCTCCATGTTTTTTAGACAGACTGTGAATAATAACATGTCGAAAGTACTTCCATTGAGAGGAAACCTTTCCTTTCTTGAAGGTTCTAACTGAGAAATCCCCTTCATAGCCCATCTGCTTAAAAGAATGATTTACAACAGAATTTGGAAATGACACTTTGCCTTCTTCATCATGCAGCTGTAAGTATGAGTTAATGGAGGCTGGAGTGATGAACAGTGTCCTCCCCTGCACTATGGAAGCCACTGCCTTCTCCCGTCCATGGTGACCTCTTGGCAGGTTCTCTAAAAGTCCAAAGATGATCCTCATAAAGTGGAGGATCAATGGTAAGGGAGTTGAAGTAGTTTGAGAGTGAAAGAAAGTGACAAACCTCTAAGAAACTTGGATCTTTCTCACAGTTTAATAGAGCAACCTGATTGTGTTGCCTATGAAGCTGCATGGATAAATTTGGTTGGTTTTTACAGTTGAGGTTGGCCATTTCTGGTAGCTTTGAAGTGAAAAAGATATGAACAAAGGCGGTGAGTGGGATTTTAGGTTTAAAAAAATTGCAGATGAATAAGAAAGTGAAAGAGAGGGGAACCGTTGGGTATATTTATATGAAATGGACTTGAGACAAAGTTAATGCAAAAGGATAAACTTTGAAGTCCGAATGTGGGTCCCACCTCTGAAAAAGTGCTAAAAAAGGTAGTTTTCTTGGAATTTGAGATTCTTCCGAAGGTAATTCGTCTTTGAAAGATTTGTGAAAATCTTCCGAAGCCAATTTAACTTCTGAAGATAATCCTAAGCTTAGTGAAAAAATGGCTTCGGAAGAAAATTTACTTAAGAAAATTCTCTTCCGAAGAGTACTTAGTCTCGGATAAAATTACTTTCGGAAGAAAGTTGCTCTTGAAATACACATAAGCACTTAGAAGCATATTTTGGCTTCAGAAGAAATATGAAAATTTCTTCCGAAGGTAAATCTCATTTAAGCAGTTATATGTTTTGAAGACTTAAAATTCTTCTAAAGGCAATGTTAATATCTTCCAAAAGAAAATACATTTGGTAATTTTCTCAAAATTCTAAGGTTAAAAAGTTTCTCCCAAGATGAACTGGACTTATGTAGGTGATTAATTTAGACAACTTAGGACACACAGTTCCTTTTAGAAATAATATAGTTTAAGTGTTAAGAAAATCTTTTTAAGTTTAATAATCCCAATAGCTGATATAAGCTATCTAAATCTCTGTTCATCAAAAGATTTTGTAAACAGATCAGCATATTGTTCATTTGTGTCAACCTTGATTAGTTTTATCAATCCTTTTTCATGATTATCTCTAATTAGATGATACCTGATGTTGATGTGCTTTGTCCTTCAGTGCTACACAGGATTCTCTATGATAGAGATAGCACTGTTGTTGTCTATGTGGATAGGAGTCTCTTTAAAGTTGTATCCATAGTCTAGTATCTGATTCTGAATCCAAAGTACTTGAGCACAGCAGCTTGCAACAACAATGTATTCAGCCTCAGTAGTTGATGCACATACACATGATTTTATCTTACATTGCCATGAGACTATCCTTCCACCAAGGAATTAACATCCCCCAGATGTGGACTTTCCAGTCATGTTGCAGCCACCATAGTCACTATCTGTATAGGCATACAGATTGAAGTCAGAGTTCTTCGGATACCAAAGGCCTAGCTTAGGAGAACCTTTGAGATATCTAAGAATTCCTTTAACAGCAACTAGGTGTGACATCTTAGGGTTGGCTTGATATCTTCCACATATACATGTAGCAAACATAATATCAGGCCTGCTGGCTGTAAGATACATAAGAGACCTAATCATTGCCCTGTTAAGATGTTCATCTACACACTCCCCCTCAAGATCATGTACAAGGGAGTGGTTTCTAGATATGGGTGTCATTGCCACCTTACATTCACTTATCTTGAATGTTGTAAGTATGTGTTGTACATACTTTGACTGACTTATGAAGATGTCATTGTCAATTTGTTTCACTTGAAATCCTAGAAAGAAATTTAGTTCTCCTATGGCACACATTTCAAATATATTTTTCATCAGTTTCTTAAAGTCTTTACAGAGCTTTGGATTAGTTGACCCAAAGATAATGTCATCTACATATACTTGAACCAACATCAAGTCATTTCCTGTTCCTTTGATGAAAAGAGTTCCCTCTATAGTACCCCTCTTGTATCCATGTTGACAGAGATACTGAGATAGTGTCTCATACCACTTCCTTAGAGCTTGGTGAAGCCCATAAAGAGCTTTATAAAGCTTGGACATATAATCAGGATGATCTGGGTCTATAACACCAGGTGATTGTTTGACATATACCTCTTCATGATTCACCCCACATAAAAATGCACTCTTGACATCAAGTTGGTAGACCTTGAAATCCTAGGATGCAGTAAACGCCATGAATATCCTAACAGCTTCAAGTCTTGCTACAAGAGCAAAAACATCAGTGTAATCAATTCGTTCCTCTTGTATGTACCCTTGAACAACTAGTCTTGCCTTATTCTCGATGACAAGTCCTCTATCATCTTTCTTATTTATGAATACCGACTTGGTACCAATGATAGTCATCCCATAAGGAAGAGGACATAAGTTCTAAACCTTTTGTGTTTTGTAATGAAGCAGCTACCCTTGCATTGCTTCAACTCAACTTCCATCCTTCAAAGCCTCATCAACTTTCTTTGGCTCTATCTGGGGCAAGAAACAGGAGTGTAGACAAACATTTTTGTCATGGGTTTATCCTCTTGTTCTCACCCCCTGTCAACATTTTCAATGATCCTTGGGGTAGGGTGTGACTTCTAGATCCTGAGTTGAGGGATCACAGTAAGTTGTTTAGACAGATCTAAATTTGAAAAGTTTAGATCGGGCAATGAAACGTCTTCCACCACATCCGCACACTTATCAAGAGAAGCTTGATCCAATGAGTGTGTGACATCATTGATGTTGCCATCAATGGAGTGGTTATCAGCATCAAGAAATTCTTGATCACTATCACCACTACCATTGCCTCCTACATTTGAAGTTCCAACATCGGTGTTTTGTGCCTCTGAGCTAGAATTTTCAGGCACTTGAGATGTATCAGCATGATTTGTCATTGTTTTGCTGATGGGAACTTCACTTGCAGGGCTAGTTACCACTGGTGCTGAAGGGGTAGTCTGTCTTGGTCTTCTCAGCTCAAATCTTATGTCCGGATCTTACGTTGATGTGTTACCTATTGATCCTGAAGCATCTTCACAAGATTTGTTAAAACTGTTGGTAACTAAATCTATATCAAATAGCCAATTAGGACCAGAACCTTTAACACATGGTATGTACTCATTGAAGATCACATTGGCTAATTCTTCAACTACTCTAGTTCTGAGATTGTATACTCTATAAGCCTTAGCTTGAGAGGAGTATCCAATTAAGTGTCCATCATCTGATTTCTCAGCAAACTTGGCTACTTGATCTTTAGTATTCAAGATGGTGCATGGACATCGAAATGACCAATGAAAACCAATAAAAGGTCTTCTTTTGTGCCATAGTTCATAAGGAGTCTTACCATGAGTCTTAAGTACTAAAACTCTATTTTGCACATAGGAGGCAGTATTGACCGCCTCTGCCCAGAAGGTAATAGGTAGTTTAGAGTCAGACAACATGGTTCTTGCTATTTCAATAAATGTCCTATTTCTTCTCTCAGTAACTCCGTTTTTCAAAGGAGTCCTAGGAGCACGATATTGTCTTGTAATACCCTTCTCATCACAAAATGTGTCAAGGATTTGGTTTTTGAATTCAGTTCCTTGATCATATCTTACGGTCTTAACCTTGTGATCAATTTGATTCGTAACTTTTAGAATGAAGTTCTTCAAGATCTCAGGAGTTTCATTCTTAGTTCTAAGGAAGAAAAAAGTGAATCTTGTGAAATCATCTGTGATCACCAAACAGTATGAGATCCTTCCTAAACTTATTACACTGGTGGGGCCAAAGAGATCCTTGTGTAATAAGTGAAAGTGAGTAGTGATAGAGTTCTTTACCTTTGGCTTATAAGACACTAAGTTTTGTTTCCCTTTCAGGCATGCAACACAGTGATCATCACTTATAAACTCTTTCTTTGGTATTCCAGTTACCAAATCATTCTTAATTAGTTTATTCATGTTCTTAAAGTTTACATGGTACATCCTTTTATGCCAAATGAAAGACTCATCACTGTTGGCCATAGATAGAAAGCAAGAAACTTCTCCTGAGGGGGATGTTTCCTACAAATCCATCTTATACATGTTCCCTTTTTGGGATATTCTAAGCAGGATATGCTCTGGAGGAATGACCACCTCGAGCTTGATAACAATGCACTCATGCTCAGTAAAGTGCATTCTATGTCTCTGGTCATAATTTTAGGATACACTTAGTAAATTATACCCAAGCTCCTTAACAAAGTTGACCTCCTCAATGCTGAGCTTACCATTTGTGACCCTATGCCTTCCAGTAATGTAACCACTAGCATCTCCTCCAAAAGCAACTGGTCTTCCATCAATTTTCTCAAAATTCTAAAGCAAGGAGCCATTGCATGTCATGTGCCCGGAAGAACCACTATCAACGATCCATACATTTCTTTTGGTCTTCAGCTGTTCCTGCATGATAAAAAGAGAATTAGTTATATTTGGAAACCCAATCTTCATTGGTCTTGGGCTCTTCAAAATGAACTGAAGACAATTCAACAGTGATTGATCCTATACTGAGACTATGGGGATCACTTATTGTTGTAATGAAGAACTTTCAGTCACATGGTCTTCCTTTATCTTCCACACCATCTTTGGAAGATTATACTTGACCTTCAAAGCTTCGAAAGTGTTTAGAACTTTGGAAGTTTTGGAAACTGACACTTCGGAAGATCTTGCTTTCATTGCAGCAAGCTTCAGTGCTTCGGAAGCATTCCTTTCTTCCAAGACCAAATTTTCTTCCGAGACCAAGTTTTCTTCCGAAGGCAATTTTCACTTGTCGTCATTTTCATTTTGGAGCTTCTAAAAGAAAAACTAATTTCTTTTTAAGCTTTCTTCTTCTTGTTCTTCTCAGAAGTCTTCTTCTTGTTCTTCTCAGAAGTCTTCTTCTTTGTTATATTGACAATACTTTTGGGATTGTAGATGCAATCCTTAGCCAGATAAGAAGTACCGCTGTATATAATGCAGTCAAATTGCTTTCTTCTGAGAGTCTTCTTGTGAATGAAAGACTGAGTTTGATCACTTTCCATATCCATCTCCATCTTTGAAGATGTTGTGGTAGGCCTCCTAAGGTGAAGCTTGCCTTTGGAGATGGATGGTTCATGCTGTGTAGCAGTGTTACATAGCTCATCAGTCTTCATTCCTTCACAAGGATGAGTTGAACATGTACTTGAAGTCTTGGTACTAGAGTTCAAGGTTCTCTCCTTAGTCTTTAGCACTTCAAAACCTGTAGAGATAAAGACTTATTTCTGCTTGGAGTTGAAAGTGGCCTTGATCTCCTAAACTCTCTTTGATCTCCTCTTTGCTGCTTGAATCAAGTTCTTCCTTTTTGACTTAGTCATCCCTGACTTCTTCCTCTCCTCGGGAGTGTAGTGACCCTTGTTAGGATGATCTTCCTCACCCTTCCCAGATCTATCCTTCACTACCTCCTCTTCATCCTCTTCATCACTAGGATCTATGGATGGCAGCTCATCTTGACTAGTTCCACACCTTGGAGATCTTGTAGACAATAGAGTGTGTGGAGGAGCTATCTCAGTAGATCCTAGCCCCTATTTGTTCTCATAAAATATTTGGATTTTAGGGATAAGGATATGATGTTCTTAAACGTCTCTTCTTCAAAAACATGCTTCTCTACCTTGGCTTTGCTGATCACTAGCTCAGCCTTGCACTTAGTTAATTTAGTAATAAGATCTTTGATTTGAGTCCTGTAGTGATATGCTCATGTTTTGGAGTTGAAATGGTTTTCTTTAAGTCTTCTATTTTTAACTTATACTCATATTCAGCTCTTTTGAAATCAGATTTAAATATGTTCAAAGACTCAAGATCATATCTCATTTCTATGTTATAGGACCTGTATCTATTTACTTTAGTAATGCATTCTAGGGTACAAATATGTTCCAATACCTTGGCTTCATCTAGACCTGCCATCAGTGCTTGGTTTGGAGACACATCCTCTACCTGGAAGCTCCAATCAAAGCCTCCTTCTTCAACAGTAACTACAGCTTGCTGCTTGGGCTTCTCAGTGTATGAAACTCCCTTAGTGTAGTTTGGCTTGGGTTGTGCTTGGCCATCATTTGTCCTGGGTGCCTTGCACTCACTAGCATAGTGCCCCATTTGGTTACAGTTGTAACATTTCACTTTCTTTTATCCAGCCAAAACTTTCTACTAGATACATTACGAGGAAACTTTCTCCCTGTCCTCTTGTAAAACTTCTTGCTCTGTGAGTGAGAAGAGCAATTTATTGAACTATCTCCATGTACTCCAGGTCATCTGGATGGATGTAGTCCATGTATTCAAGGGTGAAGAGAAAGTTGTCTGTGCTTTTATCATGAGACACAAAGGCATGTGATAAGGTTGTCCCTTGGAATGGGCTTCCTTGGATGTAGCTCTACTTTGCTGTCTCAGGGAAGGTGATGAAACTCCCTTTGGTGAGTTGCCAGGATAAGAGATGAAATGGTGTTGTGGTTCTCTACAGTCCCTTTCAACCACATGTAGGGTAGAACTATGTTGATTGTTAGAGTTCCCAAATGGATTTTGCATGTTCATCTCCATTTGGTAACCACTGAGTATGCCATACACCTTAGTGAGAGTAAGGGTCTTGAGATTTTCAGTCTTCTTAATGACCATACAATAGTGTGTCCATTGTCTAGGAAGAAATGACATGAATTTTCTCATAACATAACTATTCTCCAGTTTTACTCCAACATCCATCAGAGTATCCACAATCTTAACATACTTGAAGTATTGTTGAGTCATGGTTTCACGTGCTTTGAAGGTGAAATTCTCAAACTGCTACTTCAGAAGATCCTTCTTGTTTTCTTTTGCATCAGAAGAACCTTCATACATCAGCTTCAGTGCATCCCAAAGCTGCTTGGTAGTTTTGAACTTCTTGAAGCCCCTGTAGATGGCATTTGGAAGAGCAGTTTGGAGGGCAGTCATGGCTTTCTGATCTATATCTACTTTTTTTTCCATCTTCTTCAGAATACTCAGCCACCTCCTTTGGAATCACGCCACCTCCAGTAGCAGCTGAAGAGGTGCATGGAATGTAAGGTCCTTGAGTAACAGACTCCCACATCCTGCTATCTTATGAGTTGATGAAGCCTTCCATTCTTAGGCACCAAGTATCAAAATCATCAGGAGTGATCAGTGGGGACTTTACCATGGTACCGGTTCAATATCAGCCTTGGATGCTGCCATTTGAGATGTTAAGTGTTTTGTGAGAATTGAGGAGATTAAAGATGGTGAGATCTTACAATAAAGAGCTTGGAATACTCTGATACCAATTGTTGGACCGGTTAAGGGATGATCAATACAATCAGTCTCACAATGAGGAGAGTGTTAGAGCACTTAACAGCTCAAATAGGGAACCAGGGTTTGAGAGTAAGATGCAAAGAACACAAGTAAGTAAAGATACATAACTTAAGAACAATATATATGAGGTTTTAAAGGATGGCAAGTTCTCCTACAAGAGTTATAATGCATAACGATAAGTTACAAGACATTGAGATACTTTATACTACTCCCTACAACCGGCCATACTTGGAAAGCCAGTTGGAACATTGAAAGACAACAAAATAAGTGTAGAGTCAAAAGGCAGATTTCTTTTTGATTAGTGACTATGACATGCCATAGCTCACATCCTAATATAATATAAAAAGGATAAAAGTACATAAAGTAGAAAGTCACAGACAAAGACCTTAATGTACAGCTACAAAAGCCAGGATCTTTACACCAACTTATGCAAGTTGGTGAGTCTTCAGAGTTACAAATAATGTTAAGAAGGAAGAAGTCAAGGAAGGTTTCATATTTGGACCTTATCACATGGTTCAGATGTTGAGGAAAGGAAAAGTTACTTCAGAAGCCAAATTGCTTTCGGAAGAAAATAATTCTTCTGAAAGAAAAAACAGCTTTGGAAGTAAAGTCAAAGAAGATTCCAAAGAACAAGAGAAATTCTTTAAAACCTTCCGAAGAAAAGACTGCTTATAAAGAATAGGTTTTGAAAGTTTCTTCTAAAAAGAAAGAAGCTTCGGAGGAAGCTATGCTGCTCAAGCTTCATCAAGCTCATCTTTGCTAGTCAACCAAAGGATGGAATGGAAGATCAAAGAAGGTGTTGCAGGCCCAACCTCTTCTTTGAAAACCATAATTGAACCCCCCATGTCTACATTTTGGTTCAATTTTGTCATCCACATTGGAAGAACCCAAGACCAACAAGGCTTGGGTTTCCAATAGCAACTAACTTTTTCACCTTATGTGCAGGGGCATCCACTTGACAAAAATGGAAATATATGGATTGTGGACAGTGGATGCTCAAGGTACATGACAGGGAACAGATCTCTTTTTCAACAATTTCAATATTTTAATGGAGGACCTATTCAGTTTGGAGGTGAAACTGGAGGATACATTTCTAGCAAGGGATGTGTATCCAATGGTATGTTAAAAATTGGCAAAGTAAACTTTGTCAAACAGCTTGAACACAACCTGTTAAGTGTTTCTCAATTCTATGATCAAAAGCATCACATGCTTTTCACAGAACATGAGTGCATTATCCTCAAACCTGGGATGATAATTCCTCATGAATTGATGCTTCTTAGATCTCCCAGAAAAGAGGATATGCACAAGCTTGATATGAAAAAATGCTTCCCCTTTAGGTGAAGTATCATGCTTTCTTTCCAAAGATAATGTTGATGAGTCAACTCAATAGCATAAGAGAATGTTCCATGTTAATTTTAAGATCATGAACAAGCTGGTCAAAAATTACTTGGTACATGGTGTACCTAAAAAGGAATTTATTTGCAAGGTTAATTGTGTTTCTTGTCTGAAAGGGAAACGACATAAGGTTTCTTATAAATCCAAAGAAGTGAACTCTATCACCACTCCATTACACTTGTTGCACAAGGATCTTTTGGTCCTACAAGTATAATGAGCATTGGAAGAAAATCATACTGTCTTGTGATTGTTGATGACTTTACTAGATATACATGGGTTCTCTTTTTAAGAACTAAGGATGAAACTGCTGAAAAATAAAAATCTTTTATTCTTAAAATTGACAACCAGATAGATCATAAGGTAAAAGTTTAAGAAGTGACAAAGAGCCTGAGTTCAAGAATCAAGTTCTTGACTCATTTTGTGACTCTAAGGGGATCACCAGACAATATAGTGTTCCCAAAACTCCTTAACAAAATGGTGTTGCTGAGAGGAGAAACAAGACACTTATTAAGGCTGCTAGGACTATGTTGGCTGAGTCAAAGCTGCCTCTAACATTCCAGGCAGAGGTAGTTAGCACTACATGGTATGTGCATAATAGAGTACTTATAGTTAAACCCCATAGAAAAACCCCTTATGAGTTATGGTACAAGATACCACCATTCATTGGTTTTCTTAGGTCCTTTGGTAGCAGGTGCACCACTCTTAACATAAAGGACAATTTAGCAAAGTTTGCTGAAAAGTCAGATAATGCTATCTTTGTTGGATGCTCTTCAATCTCCAAAGCTTATAGAGTATAGAACATTAAGAATCAAAAATTTGACGAATCATTCAATATTGTTGTTAATGAGCACACTCCTTGTGTTAAGGGGATTGGTCGTGAATATATATCTTCAACGTAGTACTGTTTCCTAACTATTCTAAACATTCTTGTGAGACTGTTTCAGCTAGAACAGGTAGACAAACTGATTCCTATGAAGATCAAACATTTGAGTTGCCAAGGCCTCTTCCAAGATCTCCAAGAAGACCATGAAGATCAAGCTCCCATAGCTGGCAATCCAAAGAGTCTCACCATCTCTAGAACTAATGGAGTGCCACACCCCCACTTATAGCTGAAACACGAGGATACAACGGATGGGATCGTCATAACACCTGGTTAGTTTACATAGACATAATAAATGCAAAGATCCACGTGTCATGACATGACCCGACTGTGTCGTGGTTAGTCAATTCCACGACTAGCATAGTCTATCGATTAATCAATATCAAATCCAACATGAAATCGAACAGATAGAAATGTTCAGATAGTATTCATAAACTAGTTCAAATGATAGTCAAAACACTAGTGCAAGTCTATTGAATCTTGAGGACCTCTGCTAAGGCTTTGGCTCTAGCTATCCTCTTTGGTTATTGTCACCTGAAAAGATATGCTCAAAAATCAACACATGGTTGGTGAGTTCACAGGCTTAAAGATAAATTGAAACTTGTTGCTGCGTATGAGTTTATGGATCATAAGTGTATAATGTTTATCACAAGTAATATAACATGAGCATCACAACCAAACCTATGACGAACCACACAGCAATTGTCAGAACATATTCACCCAGTGGTCGATCATAACAACAGTCAGTCTTAACTAGTATACTAACATACATGGGTGGGGTGTCAACCCAATTGTACTATCAGTACCTGTCCGTCAGCTCTAACAACGGAGTTAAATAGTTGTGATTAAAGAAAACCACACAGTACCTCATGCATAAGATATAGCTTGTAAACAGTAACACGTTAATTCAAAATAAATTGAATTCATAGCCGAAAGGAGTGAACATACTTTTTCCCCCAAAGATGTATAAAATTGTAATGGAAATGGGGTTGTGAAACTCACCTTGAATGTGATGTAATAAAATGAACAAAGGCTCCTAATGACAATGAACGATCAAACACCTATTATTAATTGTAATTAAGTCTTAAAACACGTATAAGAAGAATAGGTACGTTCGGTCGGTTTCGGGTCGGCTCGGGTTTGACGCACGACTCACACCATATATATATATATATATATATATATATATATATATATATATATATATATATATATATCTCTAATTAATATGAATACTCCCATTGTAAAACATGAGCAAATATATATGTATATAATTAGTACTTATATACACACCACTATTATTTACAAATATATTTATATATGTAAAATTACCTACCGTCACGTGACACATGCATTATTTCAACGCGATCACACCTTTATAATATATCATATCATATAGTATTTATTAATCTCTATTTAAAATTTTAGCTTAATTTAATTATTTAAATTATTACCATGAATTTAGTAGTTTAGAAAGTACTTAGCATACCTTACTATTTGGACATAGATTTTGTAAAATCAGTTTGGAGGTCGAAACGATAACGAAATGACGCGAGACCAATTTTATTTTAAAGGTAACACATGGATTTTGGTTTCTGGAGAAAATAAGATCATTTTGATAAAAATTGAGAAAGTATGTGTTTCTAAAGTCGGACCAAACATTCTGCCAGAAATTCAGTTTTAATCAATATTTTTGTATCAATTGTTTCGGTGCTCAAAGCTTCATGGTTTTTGACGAGACTAATTGTTTTGAAAATTATACTCTTTAAAGCTAGATTTAGACTTAAAATTCGTTCATTTTGGACCTTGTATGACGTTATCACTCGTACAAAATGACCCAATTTTCTGACAGCAAACTGTCTAAAATACAACCGTTAACCTTTGTTCCCAATCCCATAATTTTTGGTCATAGGCGACCCAAAAATGAAACCAAAGTTTATTTTATGATCCAACTAACAAGCCTACACGCTCACATGTATATATGTGTATATATATGCGTGTATATATATATGTATATAACTCTCACACACAAGCACATGTACGTATATATATACCAACACACACAAGCTTGAAATCATATAACTTTATACATACACACTATATACATGAATTCATACATATATATGTTTTAGCAGCCATATTTCTACACACACCATACATTCATACATCCATACATATATATATACATACATCCATACATGCACACACAAACACATACCACACATAAATTATATATATATATATATATACACTACACACACACTGGAAACACATATACACACATATACAAGATACATCTAAACAACCTATGCATGCATATATATACACAGCAGCCTCCGACTGCTGTGCTCCCCTTCGGCACACCTATATCACATATATATACGACCATTACACACACTATACGCACACACACGCAGACTGAAACACACACATGCATCACACACACAATACACGCACTCACCACACACACACGCGATAGATACGTACAATACATACTTACGCACACACAACACAACCGCACAACGCCACAACGTGACCAAACACTTGATCGACTTACGTACAGCCCCAAACCCGATCGGAACAAAATGAAATGAAAACGACACGCTTACCAACGAAATCACATTACGGTGAGACGGTGTTGATCGAAGGTACAACGTGGCGGTTCGCAATGGTTGTTAGGCGACAAACGATGCCCGGAATGGTGGCCGACAGCGACGGTAATGGCTTTGGTGATGGTCGACGGCGACGGCGGGGTGGGGGGTCGACCTAAGGGGTTTTTTTTTCTTTGGCCGACGTTTACACGCATATATATATTTTAGATTTTATATTTAGGTCCCTGAACTATTTAGGAATTAATTCCTTTTAGTTTAAAAATTATTTATTTTAAACCCTGAACTTTTCATTATTATTTTTATTTAACCCAAAGTTTAAAACGTAACATTTAACGATCCATTATAGGAAAATATATGCACAGGCTTAAGACTTGACACAAAATAAATCAGCGTGCTCAGGTTTTGCGGCACCGCGAGCTCTTTAGGTAGACTTTTATGCGAATGATATTATATATATATATATATATATATATATATATATATATATATATAATATATAATAATAATTACTCAATCTATTATTACATATATTAAATTTAACACGACTAGCTAACGAGAGCATTTAACACAATTACGAATGATTTAATTACACGTAAACATTTAATGCTTAAACGAATGATAACGAACTATAGCGAATTATGGACACGGTAGTGACGGATGTCACATGTAGAATCAACAAGTTGTCAGCCAAATGAGCCCCAAACTTGACCAATTGATAATTTCAGTAACCAACACCAAGCTGATGAAGACAGTGACATGGAGGAACAGGAAACTGTTGACCATGCTTCACAGTAACTCATAACTGATGTTGTAACACATTCATTGAATCAGTCCTTATTGAATGAATGTGAGATAGCAGCTGGTGGTGGTGTTCATAATCCTGACCAAAACATCTCTAACTTGGATCTATCTATGCAACTAGATGTGATTCCTAGGCTGAGGATCCATAACACCCACCCAGCTGAGAACATCATTGGGGATATCTCAGAGGGAGTAAAGACAAGGAGTCAAACCCATCAAGGGAATGTCTACTTGTATTCATGCTTCCTCTCTTAAATTGAGCCCAAGTAAGTGGAAGAATCCTTAAAGGACAATAATTGGGTTGAAGCAATCCAAGAGGAATTGCTACAATTTAAAAGCCAGAAGGTGTGGAACTTATGTCAACTACCACAAGGCCAAGTCCTTATAGGCACCAAATGGGTGTAGAGGAACATGAAGGATGACAGAGGTTTGATCATCAAGAACAAGGCCAGACTTGTTCAAGGGTACATACAAGAGGAAGGAATTGATCACATAGATGTCTTTGCACCTATTGCAAGACTTGAGGTTGTTACAATCTTCCTTGCTTTTGCAGCATCCAAGAACTTCACTGTCTACCAGCTTGATGTGAAATGTGCATTCGTGTGTGGGGAAATCGATAGAGAAATCTATGTGTGCCAGCCACCGGGATTTGAAGATCCATAGCATCCTAACTATGTATGCAAATTGGACAAGGCACTCTGTGGCCTACAGCAAGCACCTAGGCTGTGGTATGAGTCTTTGTCCTAATTCCTATTGAAGAATGGCCATATGAGAGGCACTATAGACAAGACATTGTTCATAAAGAGGTCTGGAAAGGACATGTTGCTCGTACAAATCTATGTGGATGACATCATATTTGATTCCTCAAATGACCATATGTTTAAGGACTTTGAGAGCATGATGAGTAACAAGATTTAGATGAGTTCTATGGGCAAGATGGACTTCTACCATGGAATTCAAGTGAAGCAGATGAAATAAGGGTTTTTCATCAGTCAATCTAAGTATGTCAAAGACATCTTAGATAGATTTGAAATGAAGGATTGTAAGCTGGCCAAGACACCTATAGCCAGGAATCATAATCTTTGTCCTGACCCAGCGGGGGAGGATACTAATCAGCATCAGTACATGGGAATTATTGGATCTCTAATGTATTTAACAGCAAGCAGACCTGATATCATATTTCCAACTTGCATCTGTGCAAGATATTAAGCTGCTCCTAAGGTGTCTCACATGGTTGCTGTCAAAAGGATTCTTAACTTCCTCACGGGAGCTCCTAAAATATGACTCTGGTATCTTAAGAACAAGGACTTGAACCTCTATAGTTATACTGTGTAAGGCCCCATTCCCGGTCACCTCACAGTTGGTCATTCATAGCACTACACATACATATTAATATAATTTTCATAAGATATTGCTGCGGAATTTAATTATCAAAAGCCATTCATTTCCTTCATAAATACTGTTGATATGCAATACAACATTGTTAAATTACAAAAGAAAACATTCGTTAGCTGCATTGCAAATCAACAATAATTTGCCAAGTAGCCTCACCCTCGTGCCATCCTCAGCAACATTACCTGCCAACTGAAAATGCATAAAAGTCAGTATTGCTGAGTGAGTTCTAGTTTTATAAATATCAAAATACTTTATACGTTTCATACGTAAGAATACTCTTTCTATAAAACACTTTCTTTTACTATCTTACTTGTTCGTTCATATCGTACGTGTTCGTTCGTTTCATACTTTACTCTTATCTTTCGTTAACGTTCGTCTCGTACTTTATTACTATCTCTCGTTAACGTTCATTTTGTACTTTATCACTTCGTTCGTTTCATACTTTATTATCTCGCTCGCTTCATACTTATTCTAGATCCTGTCTTTTCCTTCATCGCGGTCCGAAACCACCATTCCAAGCACAAAGCTCCTTTACTAATTGGTACGGAGCCCGTGGCCCGATGCCACCATTCTAGGCGTAAAGCCCCATTACTAACTGGCGCAAAGCCATCTCATATCTTGGCACAAAGCCTGGGGGTCGTATGACAAGGATCCCGTTTCGTACTATGGGTTCAGTCACCTAGACTGATCCCCTGGTGTGAACCCTCATGGGGTAAATCGCATGTTATAAGTTGAGCTATCAACTCACAAAGAGTTGTAATCTTTCTTTCCTTCTGCTTGCAAGCCTTTACTTTCTTTCATTCTTTATGTTCCACTTTTGTTATCATTAATCTTATCTCTTTCATTAATGATAATACTTTATGTTTATGGTTATAAACACACCATGTAAAGTCACACATCAATATATCATAACATAAGGACCATAAGAACAAATCATACATAAGCATAACATCAATCACACATCATCATATATGACATATCACCCATCATCCATCACCAAAAGTCAACTTACATCACCCCGGGAACATCCCCAGTCAAAGCCTACACCTTATATTTTTCCTAAAATTTAGAAAATAATTCTAAGTCTTAGGCTCATGAGCACTATACAGCCGCATGGCCTTCTGGGCACATGGGAACACTTAGGCGCATAGGAAAAGTTCTGGGCGCTTGGGCACTATTGGGGCGCATGGCCCAACATAGTCATTCTGGACAAATCTAGGCGCATGGGCACTATGCAGGCGCATGAGTGCCTGGGCGTATGGGCATTCTGGGTGCATGGTACACTTTGTCAAATTCAGCCTAATTCTAGGTGCATGAATACCATTCAGGCGCATGGGGTTTGGGCGTATGGAGAAGACTTAGGTAATTCGGACCGTTGGGCTCATGGGCCTATTTCAGGCGCATGAACAACTAACCTTTAACTAACATCATAATAAGTCCACAACTCATCATTCCAACATGTTCTAAGCTTAGTTCTAACATACTAAGCATTTGACAGGCATACAAACCTGAACATAACCATAAATCATACCCAAAAATACACCCACCCACCTTCACATACACATACATATGGGTATACACGCCTAGTCATTATAAAAACATTTTAAAAATGCACTTCCAGCCCCAAAATCAGTTAAAACATGTAAAAGTGAGGTTCTAGAACTCACCTTTGTCAGACTTTTAGGCAATACTTCTTTAATCCCGATTGCACTATGAGTTCACACCTAAACCCACTAAAAGACACGCACAAACGTACAAACACATACATAAGCATAAACTCGAATAGAAATCAGTCAAGAACACCTAAAACCATCGAATTCTTACCTTGAATTCGAATCCTTCTTGAGCCTCTCTCTAAAATCCGAAGCTTCTCTTCTTTCTCTCTCTAGAAACCAGTTGAAATGAAATGTGCAGGCAACATGGGCGGCCATACCACCTTTTGCACCCACTTTTGATACTTTTTGTCCTTTTGACACTTTTAACCCCTCAACATTGGTTAAATTATGTTTCCTTCTTTTATTCACATTAATTCTTTCTTTCTAGTCTATTAAACATATCCGGGTGTTACATACTGACAGTGACTATGGTGGCTGCAACGTTAATAATCAATCAACATTAGGAGGATGTCAATTTCTTGATGGAAGGATCATTTCATGGCAATGCAAGAAGCAATCCAGTGTTTCTACATCAACTGCTGAAGCTGAATACATTGTTGCTGCTAGCTGCTATGCTCAACTGCTGTGGATTCAGAATCAGATGATAGACTACGGATTCAACTTCATGGAAACTTCTATCCACATAGAAAACAAGAGTGTCATTTCCATCATAGAGAATCCAGTGAAGCACTTAAAGACCATGCATATTGACATCAGGTATCATTTCATCTGAGATATTCATGAGAAGAATCTCATAAAATTAGTTAAGGTTGATTCAAATGAATAATATGCTGACTTGTTCATAAAGGCATTCGATGAACAAAGATTTAAATATTTAGTTATAGCTATTGGGATGATCAACCTTGATTAAATCTCTGTTGAAAACCTTTTAAATATGCCATGGCCTTTTTGTCTAACAAATACAATCTAAGCCCTGTTACAGAAATTTTCTTCAAAATTTTCTAAGTAAAAATTCTCTCGAATAGAAATTTACCTACGAAAGAAGACTTTCTCAGTCTTTCGCAGGTAAATTACTCAAAGTGTTTCTTCTTCCGCAGAAGCTTTTGGTCTCGGAAGAAGTTTTGATCAAGTATCAAAACAACTTCCAAAGCTTATTAACTTCTTGCTCTTGAAAACAATCTTACTCTCGGAAGCAAATTTTTCTTAAGATTATATTTGCCTTCGGAAGTAAAATTTGCTTCGGAAGAAACACTTAAAGGGAAACACAGGTGTTACCCTTCCGATGACATTTAACCTTCGGAAGAAAATTAACTGTAACGGATATCTTTTGAGCCCCACTCTGTAAAAAGGTAAAAGATTTTGTCAGTAAAAGAAGATGTCGTTGAATTATTTAAATGAATTTATCTTGCCGCCTAATCTTATCAAAACCTAAGCCATCTTGTCAATCATTATTACCCCTTATCCGATAAGATTTTACCTCCATTTATACATAAGCTCCGAACATCTCTCTCCTTTCTTACCATTACAGAACTTTCTACCAATGATTTACAGAGATAACTCCCAAATTTCCCCACTATCCTTTATCTTCTTCACACTTCCTCCAATCAAACAGATACTCAGAAACCATGGCCCTCAATCCCTAACACAACCAGGTCGTGATCCTTGATTCCATAAAGGATGCCGACTATGCCCAATAATCCAGTTCCACAACCAATCAACATACTTTACCGCCCTCACCGTGAACCCCCTTGTTTACTCCAACCACATGGCCAACTTCTAGTCAAATGCAAGAAGTGAAACCCACAATGACCATAGGGTTATTTGGTCGATGATATGCGGCCAGGAGTTGATCATTAGTGAGACCACCATCCGGGAGCATCTGGAGCTCCATAATGCGGGCGCCCCTATTGATTTCCCCAACTCGAATATGACAGACTCTTATCTCTAAATGGTTATAGAGGTGATGGGCACCGGTCTACCGTTTATAAGTATAACTTTTCTTATGACTAGAAGTTCCTGCTGCACATTGTTCTTCATTCCTATCAAACAAATCCAGGGGATGGGATGAAATCCCACATGATTTGGGGTACTTGGTCCATGGAATTGTGAGGATCTATTGTTCTACTACTCACAGTTTGTTCCGCTAAATCTGATCAGCAATATCAGTCGGGACTCCTTCTACATGTATCCTAGGTACATACAGCACATTATTAACTATGAACTGGACCAGGACAAGCTTCAATTTGCCCACACACTTCAGGTTTCTCAGATGAAACCTACTATCTTCAAAACTTTGAAGAAGGTTTTAGCCAATTTCACTAGAAGATTCACTAATCCTCTGCCAAGTATATTTGAGCCAACAGCTCATGGTAACATCCCTGCAGGCCGAGTTGGTAAGGTCCCGGGTCAATAGATATCTATGCTACATCCTTTCTTGACCTTCTTACCCAACCTGATAAGGATATCATACTCCAATTGAGCAGTGATGTTGATCCATCTCACCATTCTCAAGATCAACAGAGCCCTTTGGAGCCACTGATATTCAGCCCAAATCAGGAAACTAGTACTGAGGTGAGTCCTAAAGATGTGGAGGGGGCTCATATGGATAAAGCTGCCACTACTGAGAGTGCTTCATTAGCCTCTCAGGACAGTGGTAACATCAGTCAGCCTTTATCCATGACAACTTTGCATCTCAATGATTCCGAAGGAGACATTGAATTGTAGAGGAACCCTGTGTGCCAAGAAACCACATCAGGTGGTACAAAGGAACATACTAGGTATGTTATCCTATCTCCCCATGATTCAGCACAAGAGAATGAGGGTATTCTGCAACACACCATTGAGTATCTACTCTCCAAAATCTCAAACCTTGAATCCAAGGTTTAGATTTGGGAAAGTATATCTGCCACTCAGCAACTTGAGATTAACACTCTCAAGGCCTACCAAGCTAAGACATAGATTAAGATGTGTGTTAGGCATGTACATACTCAGGTCTGTGCAAGCTCTTCCTCAAGCTCATCTGACTCTCAAGATTATGCTACCAAAAAGGGGGAGAGTGTGCATGGACAAAGATCTGATGAGGAGATATATGCTAACTTTTTGGAGCAGATATCAACTAAGGAGGAGATGTTTGTTCACTCTTTGGAACAGGTATCAACTCCCATGGAGCCCAACATTGCCATAACCTCTCCTTTTGGAGCCACTTATTCACACCCAATTATCACTACACCCATCTTTACCAAACCACCTTCTTCTGTTCAAACGGACTATAGGATTCTCATCAACTTCTTTAATTTCTTAAACCAGTTTCTGATGAGATCCTCAGTTGACTATCCCCTACCTCATGTTACTCTGACCTACTTTGGAGCTGAGGAGCTTCAAAGGTTAACTGCACCTCCTACCCCTAGGAAAGGTATTAGTCAACCTAAGGGGAGTGTGGAACCTGAGATTCATTTGGAAGGAAAAACATAAACTGATTGCCCAACATCTGACTTAGAAGCGACAGGAAGTGCAGTTGCTTCCGAAGCTTTGGAAATTACTTCCAAAGAGGAAGTTAAAACTTCCGAAGCTGGTTTGTCATCTACTTCCGAAGCCACTAAGGCTACTTCAGAAACTAAGGAAACTTCTTCCGAAGATAAGATTGAGGCTGCAGAAGTAATAGTAAGCCTATCCACCACCATTTGCCACCAACTCAACCTCCACTCATCCAACCCGAACCCTCCAAGCCAGAATCTCCAAAAGGTTTAGCTTCCTCTGACCATAAAGGAAAGGGAAAGATGATAGCTGAAGAGCTTGAGGAGGAGGAAAGTTTGACCAAACTTAAGAAGAAAGGGCAGCCTGTCTCTAAATAGCTATTGGCTGCCAGCAGAAAGGCAACAATAGCTGCTCAACAGCAGATTGATAATCAAAGAAGAATGCAGATCATAGACATACTCATCAGTATGGGAGTAAAGAATGAAGAAATGATCTTACTTCCATATGATGAGCTTGTAAAACTAGAGAAGGAAACCTTACTGCTGAACAAAAGAAGGGAAGCAGTAAGGTTGGCTAAAGAAGAAGAAAGGAGGAAGAAGAAGGAGGAGGACAGGGCAAAGGCAAAAGCCAGGGAAAGAGCAGAGAAAATAGCCTTTCTCTACTCTAGGAGATTCAAGGAAGAAGAGCTGGCCCTCATGACTTAGACACTATATTGTTCTTTTTCAAACAGGAACAAGAAAAGATCATAAAGGAGAGAAAGAGGGCAGCCAGAGAAAAGTTGAAGGAGACGAAAAGGAAGGAGGAGGAGGCTGAGAATGCTGCTACCAAAAGGGCTGAGGACAAGGAACATATGAAATCCTATCTCAAAGCCCATGGCTTCTTAGTCAGGCAGGTTGCCTTCATGAAAGAGAAGGCTCTCTAACGACATATCAGTGAGATCAAGGCTGGTATTCATTCAGGGATCCGGTAGGAGGTGCCCTAGAAACCAAGCAGCCAGAGAATGGTCCTAAAACCAAAACCATCACCCAAACCTAAACCTAAACCTACCCTCAAACCAAGACAAACAACCTTATCTCAAACCTCTAAACCACCTACACCTTTCCCTTTCCTTATAAAACATGAACCCACAAATGAACCCAATACCCCAGAATCAACCCCTCCAACCACCTCAAAACCTAAACCAACTATCTCATCACTACTAACACCATCACCACCTATCCTAAAACCTAAAACCAAATCCAAAACAAAACAATCACCTAAATCCAAACCTCCAACTCAAACCAAACCCTTAACCAACCATCCTCTCAACCATCCAGGCCCCTAAACATGAGGGAGTATGAGGAAATTCAGGAAAGACTCAACCACTACACAAGGTTGAGTTCTATCTCTTAGGAGAATAGGCTGATAGAATTAGAATACATTAATAATTCTCTCAACCTTCTCTCAAGAGAAGCTTTCCTTGACCTTCCCATTGGAACCCTGGACCAGGCTCTCACCCTTCTTAATCTAAACAAAAATGTCTTAACTAACAAAGAGAAGAGGCTTAAGAGGAAGCTGGTGACTCTGCTGGACCCTAGGAAGGTAGATGACTTCCCTATCACTCCCTAAGTTCCTAGGAGCTCTATAACACAGTGGAGGTTTGATGAACCTTTTGGAAGTTTTAGGTTGGTTAGAGAAAATGGTATGATCAACATATGGGACACACCCCAAATGCTACACATCAGTATATTTGATCTTGTTCAGCTAGCAGACATACCACTCTCTAATACCTCCAATCCTTCTATTGCATCTCTAACCAGAAATCACATAAGCAACTTGAGAGAAGCAAAGTTGAAAAAAGAAAAGGCAATAAAGGAGGCAGCTTTCATTAAAGGTAAAACATTTTTGCAAATGGTCTAAGGACCAACCTTTGAGCCTATAGTTAGACGAGTGTATAACTCCAACACCTATCAACTAACTCTTTATAAGGGGGATTACCAGCGGATTCATGTTATCCAAAGTAACAGACTTGATCTGTTATCTAAGGAAGAACTAAATCAAATCCTCACCATTGCCATAGAAGAAAATAAAGAAAAGCATGCAGACTTTTTGCATTGGTGAGGGAAACTATGAAGAAGAAGGATAAGTGAATGTTTCGATAGCATCAGCCTAGAGGGAATTTGTTGGATCTGATAAGGCTGGCGCAACCAAAACAAACACTTAACATAATTTTGGTACTATTTATGAATGACTTCCGAAGACAAAGCTGCATTTTGGAAGATAAGTCCATCACCTTCCAAAGCCAACACTAGAAGAACTTCTGAAGAGAAACTTAGTCTTCCGAGAATAAGTTTACTCTTCCAATGTATAAAGAAGATAAAGACTGGAAGCAGCTGATTTGAAGGAGTTGTTCCTTCCGAAGCGAAAGTAACTTCGGAAGAATTTATGTCTTCAGAAGTTTACTAACCTTTAGAAGTAACTACTGTGAAGAGTACATAAATTAAGGTGTCTGTCAGTCAACTACTACACTAACAGACTACATGGAACTTCTCTATGTGGGTATGTTTGACCTTACTTTATCCACCGCTCATCCATCATAGATTAGTATAGTTACCAACCTTAGTTGGTGACAAAAGATAAGTCATGGGCATGTCATGACTACCTAATACTTGGATAATACTTTATCTTATTTTACATACTTCTAGCATCTATAGTATTTTGTCTAGTTGTATTTTCCAGCTGGTTTCCAAGATAACCAGCTGTAGATAGTAGTATATATAGTTCTTATTGTAAGCTCATAAGAGCATGCTTATAAGAGTTTTGTAAACTTTGAGTTGAGAATTAACATATACAAGTATCTTGAAAACCTGTTCTTGTGTCATGCTTACTTAGTATAATACTATTAGCTCTTAGAAGATTCTACTTCATCATTTGAGTATAATCTAGTGAGTTTAAGAGAGAACTCTTGTGTTAAGTGACTTGTATCAATCCAGCACATCGTATCGTCTAGCTCGAACTGAGAGGAAAGAACTGATGGCTCAGTTGCAAGAACTATTAGATAAACAGATCATTCAGCCGAATATCTCTATAAGTATAACCGGCTGTAGATATTAGTATATATAGTTCTTATTGGAAGCTTATAAGAGCATGCTTATAAGAGTCTTGTAAACATTGAGTTGAAAATTAATATATGCAGGTATCTTAAAACTTGTTCTTGTGTCTTGCTTACTTAGTATATTACTATCAACTCTTAGAAGATTCTGCTTCATCATTTGAGTATAACCTAGTAAGTTTAAGATAGAACTCTTGTGTTAAGTGAGTTGTATCGATCCTGCACACCGTATCGTCTAGCTCGAACTGAGAGGAAAGAACTGATGGCTCAGTTGCAAGAGCTATTAGATAAGGGGTTCATTCTACTGAGTATCTCTCTATGGGGTGCTCGTCTTATTTGTAAAGAAGAGGGATGGCAGTATGAGGATGTGCATTGACTACTGTGAGCTTAACAAGCTGACGGTGAAGAACCGCCATCCTTTACCAAGGATTGATGATTTGTTTGATCAGCTCCAAGGTGCTAGTTGGTTTTCGAGGATAGATCTCTGATCTGATTACCATCAGTTGAAGGTGAAGGAACAGGACATTAGTAAGAACTTTTCACACGCGTTATGGACACTACGAATTTCTCGTGATGTCCTTTGGTTTAACCAACGCGCCAGCTGCTTTTATGAATTTGATGAATCGGGTGTGTCGACCGATATTGGATAAATCGGTGATTGTGTTCATTGATGATATCCTGATTTATTCAAAGAGTGAAGAAGAGCATGCCGGTCAAACTTGGGAGGTACTGAAGATGCTTAGAAGAGAGAAGTTGTATGCCAAGTTCTCCAAGTGAGCTTTTTGGTTGCACGAGGTTTAGTTTTTGGGTCATGTTTTTAATCCTAAAGGGATCATGGTGGACCAGGAAAATGTCAAAGCCATGATCCAATGGACACCTCCAAAGACGCCATCTGAGATCTGTAGTTTCTTTGGTTTGGCGGGTTATTATAGGAGATCCATCCAAGATTTCTCCAAGATAGCCTCCCCGTTGACTAAGTTGACTCGTAAAGATGTGAGGTTCGTATGGGGTCAAGCGCAAGAGAATGTTGTCAAGGAGTTAAAGACAAGGTTGACTCAAGTTCCTGTCTTGACGTTGCCTGAGGGAAGCAAAGACTTGGTGGTATATTTGGATGTTTCTTATTTGGGATTGGGTTGCGTGCTGATGTAATAGGGGAAAGGTATAGCCTACGCGTCCCGACAGTTAAAGATCCATGAGGCTAACTACCCTATTCATGATTTAGAGTTAGCAGCGTAGTCTTTGCGTTGAAGATTTGGAGGGACTATTTCTAGGGGACGAAGTGCACCATCTTCACTAACCACAAGAGCTTGAAGTACTTTTTGAGTAAAAATACCTGAACATGAGGCAAAGGAGGTGGTTGGAGCTTATAAAGGATTATGACTTTGAGATCCACTACCATCCAAGAAAGGCCAATATCGTGGCCGATGCCCTAAGCTGAAAGGAGAGACCCGGGCCAATTCAGGTGAAGTCTTATCAGTTGATCATAACTGCAGACATGGTGAAATAGATTAAAGAATTTCAGGATGAAGCGCTAAGAGAAGACCGGATTAATTTCGAGCATATGAAGGGTCTAGTCGCAGAGTTGGGTGAAAACACTCTCAGTGTTTAAACCTGAACTGGACAGATATGGATACCTCGTTATGGGGACCTAAGAGGGAGGATTATGGATGAGGATGATAAGACTCGAAATTGGATTCATCCTAGTGCCACAAAAATGTATCAGGATATGAAGAAGGATTATTGGTGGCCGGGAATAAAGTGCGATGTAGTGGAGTATATGTGAGTAAGTTCTTTACTTGCTTACAAGTGAAGGTGGAACATCAGAAGCCATACGGGAAGATCAAACCTTTGGATATACCTGAATGGAAATGGGAGCACATCACCATGGACTTGATTATGAAGTTGTCGTGTACGGCCAGAGGTTACGATGCCATATGGATGATAGTCGACTCTTACTCCAGGATAATCACACTTGAATCAAATCATGAAGAATTAGATCAAAATATGATAATCACAATCAAAACCCCTTTGATCTTCAATTAGATTGCAAATGATACCTTTACAAGTAAATCCCTCAATCAATTGGCATGCAACCATTCCCCAACACTAATGACAATTAACCTATTTATAGTCTAGACTAATATTCACTAATTGCACGTAACCCCCTAGACTTAGGCTAATTAATACAAAATTACATATAAAGCATAAAAATGACTAAAAACAAGATAAAATATATTTTGTTCACACAAAATATATTTATTACAATAAAACTCCTAGTCATTTAAATCTTCAATGTCTTGTCTTGGTTCCACGTCTCGCATGTGTCGGGTTTGACTTTTGTTGACTTTGACCGTGATGTTGACTTTTGTTGACTTTCACTGTGTTGATAATATAGACTATCTTTTACAGTTCCAACAATACTCCCCTTAGTCTATCATTATCAACGTTTTCAAACGAAATCAGCACCGAGAAGTCAACAGAAGAAAGATCTTCCAATTGAAGTTTTCTGAATTTGATGAGAAAGATTATTCATCTTATAAGCTCCCCCTATTTATATGCTCCCCATTTTCCAGTGCATCATTTGTGAAGATATTTAAAAGCTTTCCCAACTCTCTAATCTCGAGTGCTTCAGAAGATGTAGGAGGAGGATTCCTAGCTCGGCATCTTCTGCAAACTTGAGGAACAGGTTCTCTGATCAGGTACATTGCACAACTGATGATCGGCCATCACTTACAGCAAAAATCTAAAACACATTCACAAACACAATCTCGACATTTCTAATTAGATCATTTCATTTTAAAAAAACAAACCCTTGTTTATCTGTGTGTGAAAAACAAGCGAACCCGTGTTCGTTTGTGCGCAATTTTTGTGAAATGCATGAAAAATGATAAAATTGTAACAGCATAATATGGAAGACCTAAAAGAATTTTGAAATCAAAATTTATTATATTTTTTATATTTTTTTAATATATATATTTTTTAATTTTATATATCTATTGATTTTTTATAACCGAGAACTGAATCGATCATGTGATCACATCCTCAAAATATACTTTAGCATAAAGATGAAATTAATCATCGACAAGCAATGAGATCATACTGATAACTAAATCTAATCACAGTCTTTGATTGATTTTGAAATTCTCAAACAGATCAATAACGATTGCTGATATGTTTGTCCACTTAAACCCATGCCATATCTTTTTCAACAAGCATCAGATGATTTGTTAAGGTTCGATTAAGCACTTTAGAATGCTAGGACCCCACAATCATTTGGCAAAAAACCCTCACGCAACCTTAGGATTTCTTGAATTTTGTTATGATCTTTATGGAACAAGGCTTGTGCATGAGTGTGTAAGTGATTATCAACAGAATATTGCATTCTGTGATGAATTCATCATTTAGATGATTTGACACAACGTAGATTAAAATGATGAGAGCTCCAGGTCTATACTCACGTATAACAAAGGAGATGACCATTTAATCATGTGCCATGAGAGCTCCAGGTCAGTACTACCATACAGCAGAGGAGATCATCACTCCAGGTCAGTACTACCGTACGGCAGAGGAGATTAGCACAAACACAAGACACATAAATACACTAATCGTGGCTCAAAGATATGGCTTAAATGATTTGTATCATGGTGGGTGAAAGATCAATTCTCGATCCAATTTTGTCGGGACTCAGTTCTCGTGCAGGCCAAAATGATTGCGTAAATCCAGACATCCTTAAGCATATATTTTAATTGAAATCGTTATACTGCTGTCTACTTTATTCTTCAGGCTGAGTCTACTAAGCATATCATTAAAGCATCTGATTGTTTTTCTATTATTTGTACTTAAAAATAAGATGTAAATCAGATAACAGCATCAGTTACTATCATTTCTCATTTTAAAAACGCAAGTCATGCAAAAACAAGCATTTCAAGAAGATATACAATCATTTCTCAATCATCTCGAATCAAGTTCTCAGTTCTCTTGTAACGCCCGGGAAATTTTCTGATCAAGTCAGATGATAGTGATGGGCTCGGATGAAAACCATTTAATGAATATAGAGTGGTTGCGGGTATTACACCGAGTTAACCCTCCGGGTCACGAGTTTAACGAGTTTGGGGTCCCGGGGACGCCTGGCATATAAATAGATGGATCAGCTGAGCAACTCTCATTTTTCACTCAAACGCCATTCTAGAGAGAGAAAGTGTAGAGAGAGAAAGTGCCGGATCGAAGCTCGGGTGGTCAAGAATCGAAGGCTAGTGTTTGTGGACTCCAAAACTACAAGAATCAAGGTAAGAAACGTATCTAAATTGCCACATTTGGTGAAAAACCCGAGTTTGGGGTTTTTGGGGTTTCTAGTGGCAAAAATCGCCCAAAACACACGTTTTAGGGTAATAAAACGTGTAAGAAGCTTAGATATAGCTTCCTGGATGATAATGCAAGGGTTTGGGTGGAAAGGATTGGATTTTTGGGCTAAAACGAGCTGATTCGTAAATTTCAGCTCGTTCTGCGAAATTAAGGTCTCGTCCAGCGAAACTGTAAGTTCGTCCAGCGAAACTGGAGGAACCCACCGCGAAGTTACAGTTTCGCTGCAGCGAAACTACATATTCGCCTGAGCGAAACTATGGTTTCGCTGATGACTATGCCAAGGTCCAAGTTGACCTTAGATATTGCGAAACTAGGGAATTCCAACGAAAGTTGGGCGCTCGAGGTAGCGAATCTGTCCAGCGAAACTGGCAGAATGCTGCCCAGCGAAACTAGCAGCGAAACTGCTAATTCGCGAATTACGGGCGAAACTACCGGCGAAATTACGGGCGAAACTACTTGCGAAATTAGTAGCGAAATTAGGCAGAAATTAACTCTTTTGAGTGTTAACCTATCTGCAGGCAGTGTAGTGTGACCCGCGTCTTAAAGGCTTGATTGAGAAGCTGCTTGTCAAGCACAGGTGAGTTCTAGGACCCCTCATTTACTTGTTTTAAATGGTTTTGGGGCTGGAACACATATAAACTGGTTTAATGATGTATGTATGTATGACCCATTTGGGAATGATGTCTGTGTTATTCGTCTAAGGTACGATTGAGGACTAGATATGTTATATAAGGTCCTAGTATGAGTCCCTGATGTCTTGGAGGGATAGTTAGTGCTTTTGCACACAAGATGACGCTTAGTAAGTCCCGGATTTGGGAAGGATACGGGGGTAAGTGACTAGTAATGATTGAGGATGTAGACGATGAATGTACGAGGTAACGTATGATGAGTTATGACAACGTATGAATGATGAATGTATGTATGATGATGAATGTATGTATGATGTTATGTATAATGATGTATGTATGGTATGCGTGTGTTCCTATAATGATGATGAATGAATATCTTTCCATGACTTTACGTATTAACGAACGAACGAAGTATTATGTAACGTAAAGTGAAAGATAATGAAAGAGGAACACGATGATGAATGCATGTATTAATGAATGAATGAATGAACGAAAGATGATGAATACATGCATTAACGAACGAATTATGTCTTGCAAGCATTGAATAACGCGATTGGTCCTTCTATGTGATTGACCATGGTCATGGTACCTCTACCGCTTACCTCTAGTACCGGGCATACGTTTTGTTGTTCATATGTTGACTTCGGCCCGGTAGCTAAGACTGTTCGAGGTGTAGCATACGGTATTGGTACAATTAACCTTTCAATGCGTGCAAGTAAGTATCCATATGTATGGAACCCCTACCGCTTACCTCTAGTACCGGGCATACGTTTTGCTGTTCATTTAATGACTTCGGCCCGGTAGCTAATAACGTTCGGGGTATAGCAGATGGTAGTGGTACAAAAGATATCCAATGTGCAAGTAAAGATGTAACGGGATCCTTGTCATTCGACCACAGTAATCATCGCTACGTGCCATGAAGTGGGTAAAGCCTGACAGGATTCATATGAGAACGAATGATAAGAATGTAATGTATGAATGAAAGAGATAATAAGATATTATCTATACGTATGTACGATGTATGATCACGTGTAAAGAACGAACGGTTTTTAATATAAACAAAGTATGTTTATTATAAAAACTAGAACTCACTCAGCAACGCTGACTTTTTATGTGTTTCCAGTTGGCAGGTAGCATTGCTGGGGATGGCACGAGGCGGCTACTCAGCTCTTTTGGGACGGCATTCTCCTTTTGATAATGCTGCAACGTCATGCGTTGTGGGTCCATGACGCACGCAACTCATCACGTTGCATGCCATTACGAGATTTCTTGAGTATTCCCCTAAAAGGGATTATTTAAGAAATCTTCTTTAGATTTTGATAAGTTCGCCACGCATTGGAAGCGTGTGCGTAGCACATGCAACGAAATATGTTGCATGCGTATGTCAAGAGTATTCCGTCAGGGTTCCGATGTACGGAATTACCTAAGGAATATTCTTTAGTATAAAAATATAATTTTTATATGTTTGAACTTAATATCTCCTCTAGAGGTCGCTGTATGATCTTATGAGGAGAGACAAAGTAGAGAAAGCTTCATTTTGTAATCGAGTCAAGGATGTAATGACTATTATGAATGAATGAGAATGTATAACTTTTATCATTTCCGCTGCGTTGATTTATGATTAAATACATTATGTACGTTATATGTGCGATGAAGAACCAACAGTAGGGCGCCCGGCGAGCGGGGCCTTACAAGTTGGTATCAGAGCAAAAGTTTAAGTAAAATGGGTAAAATTTTCATAATAAACCTAAACTTAAACTGAGAATGGGACAGGGAGAATGAGAATGCCATCTGAGTAGCTGCGTGCCATCAGGTATTTTCTTAAAGTTAATTAAAGTATGTGCGTGTGAAATGTGGTTATGTGTGCTGTTAGAGTTAGATACCGGTGTAGTCAGGAAGGGTAATGCTTGGGGTACGAAAAGTGGAGTAAGTGACTAATCACAACTGGCCACTGTAATTAGTAACTTACTGTACTTAACATAAACTGAGCTATTTCCTTGAATGACCGTGTTGGTGTTTAAATCTTTCAGTGTGATAGAAGATGGTCGGTGGTAGATCATCTAAAGCCCTAATTGGTGGAGGCAGTGGCGGAAGTGGTGCGGAACCACGAGCCACAAGAGGTAGGCCTAGACAAGGGAAGAAGGTTCCCGAAGGACCTAATACTACTCCCTCGGGGGGGATGGATGAGAGTGATGATTTTAGGGCCTCGGTGAAAGAGGAAGTTGTCGAGGAGGTGCACCAGGTTATGCAGACGATCTTACCGTCTGTAATGACAGAAGTGTTAAAGGCAGTACGTGAGGATGAGAGACGGGGGAGAAATCAGTCCTCCGGTGGACAACAACAGGCAGGGGCAGAAACGGTATTGTCCGATGATGAGGAGGAAGAACAGGTACGGGAGACAGCCCGGGGCTGTGATTACGGGAAATTCATGAGGTGCAAGCCCCCAACTTTCGATGGGTCTGGTACTGCTACTGATGCTCACCAATGGGTGATGGAAATGGAAGCTGTCCTCGATATTAGTGATTGCCAGGAGGACAAGAAGGTGAAGTTTGCCACCCACTCTTTTACAGGGTCGGCTTTATGCTGGTGGAAAAATATAGTCCAAGCCGAGGGTAGCAGGGCTATAGGGAAGATGAAGTGGGCTGAGTTGAAAAGGTTGGTGATCGAGGAATTCAGTCCTCGTCGGGAAATGGATAGAATAGAAAGAGAGTTCCTGCAGCTAGAGGCGGGGACGATGACCCACCAACAATATACCACCAAGTTTAACGAGTTGGCGCTGTTGGTGCCAGAGCAGGTGACGCCGGTGTCCCGAAAGATCAACCGGTATATTCAAGGGTTGCCAGCCGAAATTCGATGGCATCTGATTTCCGCTCGACCGAGTACTTTCAGGTCGGCGGTGGACTTGGCGGGGAGGTTGTACGACGAGCGAGCGGCATTGGTGAAGACTGAGGGTGGGAAAGAAGGCAGGTGGAGAGAAGGGCTGGCAGGGAAAGAGGTTTGGCCGAGGTGATACCTCGACAAGTAATAAGAAGGCAAGGGTAGACGACCGCCGAGTGGTCGTGAAGGGAGCAGGGTTGAGGAATATGTACAGTGTGGGAAAGAGCACTCGGGGGAGTGCAAGTGGGGATCCAACATCTGCTTCAAATGTGGGAGGACTGGGCATATGGCCAAGGATTGCCGGATGGGCAAGTGTTTTAACTGTGGGGAAAGTGGTCATATGAGCCGAGATTGCAAGAAGCTGAGGGCTGAGGGCTCTGGGGAGAAGAAGACGGGAGGAGAAGCACCGAGGGCAAAGGCTAGGGCGTTCACGATGACGCAGGAGGAGGCTAGAACGGACCCTGACGTTGTGTCCGGTACGTTCCTAATAAATCAAATTTTAGCCTCTGTATTATTTGATTCGGGTGCCAGTAGGAGTTTTATTTCTACGACCTTCTGTGCTAAACTGCCTGTTAGGAGGAAATGCCTTGATAAGTCCTTTGACGTAGAAACCGCTATTGGTAAGTCCACTAGGGTTACAGATGTGATAGAGGGCTGTACTATAGAATTAGAGGGTCATAGGTTTGCAGCCATGTTACATGTGATGCCTCTAGGAGGATTCGATGTAGTGTTAGGAATGGACTGGTTAGCAACCTACGAAGCGAATATCGTGTGCCGAAAGAAGATGATTAGACTGACGGCGACCGACGGAAGTCCGGTGACGATTTATGGCGATCGAGTTACGACAATCCCGAAGGTGATCTCAATGGCGGTGGCGGGAAAGTGTATGAGGCGCGGATGTAGCGCCTACTTATGTTATGTAAAGAATGTAGAGACGCCAACACCATAACTATGCGATGTACCAGTGGTGTGTGACTTTCCAGACGTGTTTCCCGAAGACTTATCGGGATTGCCACCTGACCGAGAGATCGAATTCCAGATCGACCTGATACCGGGTGCCCAACCTGTCGCAAAAGCACCGTATCGCTTGGCTCCGACGGAAATGAAAGAGTTGATGGAGCAGTTGCAGGAGCTGCTAAATAAGGGGTTTATCCGACCGAGTATCTCGCCTTGGGGTGCTCCGGTACTGTTCGTGAAAAAGAAGGATGGTAGTATGAGAATGTGCATTGACTACCGCGAGCTGAATAAGCTGACGGTGAAGAACAGATACCCCTTTCCAAGGATCGATGACTTGTTTGATCAACTTCAGGGTGCCAGTTGGTTTTCAAGGATAGATCTTCGATCGGGTTACCATCAACTAAAGGTGAAGGAACAAGATATCCCTAAAACAGCCTTTCGTACGCGCTATGGCCACTACGAGTTTCTGGTCATGTCTTTTGGGTTGACCAATGCGCCGGCTGCTTTTATGGATTTGATGAACCGAGTGTGCCGGCCAATGTTAGATAAATCAGTGATTGTGTTCATCGATGATATCCTGATTTATTCGAAAAGCGAGACAGAGCATGCCGACCACATTCGGGAAGTATTGGAAACATTAAGAAGGGAGAAATTGTATGCCAAGTTCTCCAAGTGCGCCTTTTGGCTACGCGAGGTGCAATTTCTGGGTCACGTAGTGAATGCAGAAGGAATAATGGTGGACCCAGCAAAGGTTGAGGCCGTGATGCAATGGAAGTCACCGAAGACGCCAACCGAGATTCGCAGCTTCTTGGGGCTGGCGGGCTACTATAGGAGATTTATTCAAGACTTCTCCAAGATAGCCTCACCTTTGACAAAATTGACTCGCAAGGACGTAAAGTTCGTGTGGGGCCGGGAACAGGAGAATGCGTTTGAGGAATTGAAGATGAGACTGACCCAAGCTCCTGTCTTGACATTGCCCGAAGGAAATGAAGACTTAGTAGTCTATTCGGATGCATCCTATTCTGGGCTAGGTTGCGTATTGATGCAACGCGGAAAGGTCATAGCCTATGCGTCTCGACAATTGAAGACCCACGAAGTCAATTATCCCACGCACGATCTAGAACTAGCTGCGGTGGTTTTCGCGTTGAAGATTTGGCGACACTATCTATACGGGACGAAGTGCACCATCTTCACGGACCACAAGAGCTTGAAGTACTTCTTCGAGCAGAAAGATCTAAACATGAGGCAGAGGCGGTGGTTGGAGCTGATAAAAGATTATGATTGTGAAATCCATTACCACCCGGGCAAGGCCAACGTGGTGGCTGATGCCCTTAGCCGGAAGGAAAGGCCTGAGCCGATTCGGGTGAAGGCTTATCAGCTAATTATGACCTCTGACGTGATGACGCAAGTTAAGGAGTTCCAAGACGAGGCTTTGAAGGAAGATCGTCTAACTCTGAAAGGATGAGAGGTCTAGTTACAGAACTGGGTGAGAACACTCTTGGTGTCAAGACCCGATTTGGGCGAGCGTGGATTCCTCGGTATGGGGATCTACGTGGAAAGATCATGGATGAGGCCCATAAGACTCGATATTCCATTCACCCCGGTGCTACCAAGATGTACCAAGACATGAAGAAAGACTATTGGTGGCCAGGCATGAAGCGTGATGTGGTGGAATACGTGAGTAAGTGCCTGACTTGTTCACAGGTAAAGGCCGAGCACCAGAAACCATACGGGAAGATCCAACCATTGGATATACCCGAGTGGAAGTGGGAGCACATCACCATGGACTTTATTACGAAGCTACCACGTACCCCAAAAGGGTATGATGCTATATGGGTGATAGTTGACCGATTGACGAAGAGTGCCCACTTTCTACCGATCCGCGAGACGTATTCTTCTGAAAGATTGGCGGATCTATTCATCAAAGAGATTGTAGCTCGTCATGGCGTACCGGTGTCTATTGTGTCTGACCGTGACACCCGGTTTACCTCCAAGTTTTGGAAGAGATTCCATGATTCAATGGGGACGAGACTACATTAGCACGGCATACCATCCTCAGACAGACGGTCAGTCTGAGAGAACGATCCAAACACTCGAAGACATGCTTCGGGCGTGCGTGATCGATTTTGGAGGAAGTTGGGACGATCACATGCCGTTAGCAGAATTCTCGTACAATAACAGTTACCATGCCAGTATTGGCATGCCACCCTACGAGATGTTATACGGTAGGAAATGTAGGACGCCCGTATGTTGGGGAGACATTGGACAGAAGGAACTGGGAGGCGTCGAGGTAGTGGAAGCAACGACTGAAAAGTTAGAAAAGATCAAAGCCTTCATGAAGGCGGCGAAAGACCGACAAAAGTCGTATGCTGACAAGAGGCGAAGACCGATAGAATTCAAGGTCGGTGATCGAGTCATGTTAAAGGTTTCGCCTTGGAAGGGAATCATTAGGTTCCGAAAGCGGGGAAAACTGAGCCCGCGGTATATAGGCCCTTTCCGAATTATCGCCCGTGTAGGAGAGGTGGCCTATAGGTTGGAGCTACCAGATGAGCTGAGTGGAATTCACCCGACCTTCCACGTATCTCATCTGAGGAAATGTTTAGCCGATGAAGATATGGTCGTTCCGCTGGAGGATATCGAAGTAGACGAACGGCTCAACTATGTGGAGCAACCAGTGGCGATCATTGATAGAAAAGAGAAACGGCTAAGAAACAAAGTGGTTCCTCTTGTGCGCGTACAGTGGAAGCATAGGAAGGGATCGGAGTCTACGTGGGAGACTGAAGAAGAGATGAGACAGCATTACCCACATTTGTTCGAAGAGTGACAGGTTTCGGGGACGAAACCTAAATAAGGGGGGTGGACTTGTAACGCCCGGGAAATTTTCTGATCAAGTCAGATGATAGTGATGGGCTCGGATGAAAACCATTTAATGAATATAGAGTGGTTGCGGGTATTACACCGAGTTAACCCTCCGGGTCACGAGTTTAACGAGTTTGGGGTCCCGGGGACGCCTGGCATATAAATAGATGGATCAGCTGAGCAACTCTCATTTTTCACTCAAACGCCATTCTAGAGAGAGAACGTGTAGAGAGAGAAAGTGCCGGATCGAAGCTCGGGTGGTCAAGAATCGAAGGCTAGTGTTTGTGGACTCCAAAACTACAAGAATCAAGGTAAGAAACGTATCTAAATTGCCACATTTGGTGAAAAACCCGAGATTGGGGTTTTTGGGGTTTCTAGTGGCAAAAATCGCCCAAAACACACGTTTTAGGGTAATAAAACGTGTAAGAAGCTTAGATATAGCTTCCTGGATGATAATGCAAGGGTTTGGGTGGAAAGGATTGGATTTTGGGCTAAAACGAGCTGATTCGTAAATTTCAGCTCGTTCTGCGAAATTAAGGTCTCGTCCAGCGAAACTGTAAGTTCGTCCAGCGAAACTGGAGGAACCCACAGCGAAGTTACAGTTTCGCTGCAGCGAAACTACATATTCGCCTGAGCGAAACTATGGTTTCGCTGATGACTATGCCAAGGTCCAAGTTGACCTTAGATATTGCGAAACTAGGGAATTCCAACGAAAGTTGGGCGCTCGAGGTAGCGAATCTGTCCAGCGAAACTGGCAGAATGCTGCCCAGCGAAACTAGCAGCGAAACTGCTAATTCGCGAAATTACGGGCGAAACTACCGGCGAAATTACGGGCGAAACTACTTGCGAAATTAGTAGCGAAATTAGGCAGAAATTAACTCTTTTGAGTGTTAACCTATCTGCAGGCAGTGTAGTGTGACCCGCGTCTTAAAGGCTTGATTGAGAAGCTGCTTGTCAAGCACAGGTGAGTTCTAGGACCCCTCATTTACTTGTTTTAAATGGTTTTGGGGCTGGAACACATATAAACTGGTTTAATGATGTATGTATGTATGACCCATTTGGGAATGATGTCTGTGTTATTCGTCTAAGGTACGATTGAGGACTAGATATGTTATATAAGGTCCTAGTATGAGTCCCTGATGTCTTGGAGGGACAGTTAGTGCTTTTGCACACAAGATGACGCTTAGTAAGTCCCGGATTTGGGAAGGATACGGGGGTAAGTGACTAGTAATGATTGAGGATGTAGACGATGAATGTACGAGGTAACGTATGATGAGTTATGACAACGTATGAATGATGAATGTATGTATGATGATGAATGTATGTATGATGTTATGTATAATGATGTATGTATGGTATGCGTGTGTTCCTATAATGATGATGAATGAATATCTTTCCATGACTTTACGTATTAACGAACGAACGAAGTATTATGTAACGTAAAGTGAAAGATAATGAAAGAGGAACACGATGATGAATGCATGTATTAATGAATGAATGAATGAACGAAAGATGATGAATACATGCATTAACGAACGAATTATGTCTTGCAAGCATTGAATAACGTGATTGGTCCTTCTATGTGATTGACCATGGTCATGGTACCTCTACCGCTTACCTCTAGTACCGGGCATACGTTTTGTTGTTCATATGTTGACTTCGGCCCGGTAGCTAAGACTGTTCGAGGTGTAGCATACGGTATTGGTACAATTAACCTTTCAATGCGTGCAAGTAAGTATCCATATGTATGGAACCCCTACCGCTTACCTCTAGTACCGGGCATACGTTTTGCTGTTCATTTAATGACTTCGGCCCGGTAGCTAATAACGTTCGGGGTATAGCAGATGGTAGTGGTACAAAAGATATCCAATGTGCAAGTAAAGATGTAACGGGATCCTTGTCATTCGACCACAGTAATCATCGCTACGTGCCATGAAGTGGGTAAAGCCTGACAGGATTCATATGAGAACGAATGATAAGAATGTAATGTATGAATGAAAGAGATAATAAAGATATTATCTATACGTATGTACGATGTATGATCACGTGTAAAGAACGAACGGTTTTTAATATAAACAAAGTATGTTTATTATAAAAACTAGAACTCACTCAGCAACGCTGACTTTTTATGTGTTTCCAGTTGGCAGGTAGCATTGCTGGGGATGGCACGAGGTGGCTACTCAGCTCTTTTGGGACGGCATTCTCCTTTTGATAATGCTGCAACGTCATGCGTTGTGGGTCCATGACGCACGCAACTCATCACGTTGCATGCCATTACGAGATTTCTTGAGTATTCCCCTAAAAGGGATTATTTAAGAAATCTTCTTTAGATTTTGATAAGTTCGCCACGCATTGGAAGCGTGTGCGTAGCACATGCAACGAAATATGTTGCATGCGTATGTCAAGAGTATTCCGTCAGGGTTCCGATGTACGGAATTACTTAAGGAATATTCTTTAGTATAAAAATATAATTTTTATATGTTTGAACTTAATATCTCCTCTAGAGGTCGCTGTATGATCTTATGAGGAGAGACAAAGTAGAGAAAGCTTCATTTTGTAATCGAGTCAAGGATGTAATGACTATTATGAATGAATGAGAATGTATAACTTTTATCATTTCCGCTGCGTTGATTTATGATTAAATACATTATGTACGTTATATGTGCGATGAAGAACCAACAGTAGGGCGCCCGGCGAGCGGGGCCTTACATCTCTTTTCATTTTTATTTACTTATACACTGCCCCAAAATTTTTATTTTTACAAACTTATTTTTTATTTTTTATATATATATTTTTAATTTTTTAATTTTTTAATTTTAAATTTTTTATAAAATTGTACAAAAATAAAAATTTATCAAAGAAGGTCTTTCAAACTACACCGATTATCAAGATAAGAAATGGATTATCAAGAAATATGCAGTGACTGTAAAGTGAGAACTGTGATAATGCAGATAAAAAAACCAGATTGTGGATATAATACCGTGACCTTAACCTGTTTGTTCCACCTCAAATTTGAATTAGGAATAATCCCTGTCAGTAAACCGGATTACTAACAGTCCTCCTGAATTGTTCCTGTACTCATAAAGATTAGTTAGAAAGAGGAACCCAGGCCATCATAGTCCTGGAAGTTCCTTTTCATCAAGATAAATAACAAGCTTCTGCACATAACTGTTTAAACAATTGGGGATTGCTGTATCCTTCTTTTTAATTTGCCAAATTTGTTTCGGTTCAATTAACTTGGATTTGAATGAATTAAATTTGGAAATCATTTTCTATTTAAGACTAGAAGGAAAGAATTTGGTTTTGAAGCTTTGGTCATTTTCATCTTTGTATCATATGAAACCGGCTTCACATGAAAAGGTTTGGATGGAGGGTTTTTCATCCAACCATTCAAAGATGTGTGTTGTTTACTTCTTGATCCAGGGAAGCAACCCGTGTTGCCTTTACCGTCTGGAACATTCTTTTTAGACTTACATTCGGAGAAGCAATTTGTTTTGCCTTAACCATTCGTAGCAAGCTTTGAGGGCATTTCTTTACCACATGACCTTCTTTTCCACACTCAAAACAAGCCTTGAATGGATTTTGATGCTTGACTGAACCGAGTGATGTAGGTGGGGATGAGGATTGCTTTGAGCTTGTAGCAGATTCTTGCTTGTTTTGGCATTTGCTATGCTGAACAGGAAATGAGATCTTCACTGATTGAGTGGGATGCTTTGCAATTGAAGACGAGATTCGTATTGGTCTTAATTCAACTTTTAGAAGCTTTTGAGACTTGACAATGTTAGGAGATATATTGATCTGTGAGGAACCAACACACTCCTCTGTGTTTGATTCATCATCTAAGCTTATCCAGTCTTGTATATGTTGGATTCTGTATGCCCAAGACACATAGAACATTGATGTGGTTAGTACGTTGTGATCCAATTCGGGTCATACCCAATAACAAGCTTAGCAAACACCAACTAATATTTAATTGATGATATGATCATGCAATTAAATAATTACACCAATTTGGAAAATGGGTTTTCTAAATAAATTATATGTGAGAAAGAACAAATTATGAGGATATTTTGTTCATGGAAATTATTTGTAATGTTGTTTAATTTAGTTAAACATTAGATAATAAAAGTGTGTGCATATTATATATAATTAAAAGGTTAGTTATGTATGATAATTTTAAAAACTCTTGTATTATTTTGAAAGAGTTTTAAAAAAGGGGAAACCCTAAAGACTAGGGGAGTTTGGCCGCCCCCTTGGCAGCTCTCTCTCTTTTTGTTTTCTTTTGTGTTCTTGGAACAATGGTTTTCTTTGAACACACACACTTCATCTCCTTCCTTTCTTCTCACATGCAAGGACCACAAAACGAAAGGTAATTTCTTTTCTTCAAGAGATTCACGGCTGAAGTTGTTCCAGCAGCATCCTTCTCTTCGTTTTGGGGCTGGAAATCGATTTCCAGCAGCACATTCTCGGTCTTTTGGTGTACAAAAGCCTAGCAAAAGGGTGTTGCTAAAGGAGCTTGTGGGTATGAGCACTTGAGAACATCTATTGTTGATGTTTTGACCATCCAAAACAGCTTCATCTTCATCATGCATCCACGATTTCAGCAGCTTTTGCAAGGTAGTATGTATCACTTGTTTGGGTTGTTGTATACTGGTGATAACTAGTTCAAACACATATATAAGATCCTTGCATTGTTGGGTTTGTTGTAGACATGCAATGAACCATGTTTTTTCAGATTTGAAATGATATTTTTTTGATGTTAATCCGCTGCGTTTTCAAGTTTAAAATGGTTAAACAACATTGTTTAGGTCAAACAAACCCGTCAAATGGTATCTAGAGCCGGATATGTGGATGACTAGTTTCATGTGTTCTTGTAAAATTGGTTTTATGAGGCTTTAACAACCTTATTAGGGCTGTTTTGTGATGATTTGATGATACCCCAACCTTTCAAGGTTGTAATCATGCATGCTTATGATTGGATCTTGAAAGAAAGATATCAAATTGGTTGATTGTGTTTTTGTTTGGACAAAAGACCCTAAATTCTTAGTTTGTGTTGGCTGAAAATTTAGGGTCAAATGGGGTTCATTTAGTTCTTGAAATGATGTATATGGATACATGTTTTAGTGCATAACATAGCCTTGACCATGTATGTTTTGGATTTGGTGATTGTGAAATTGTCATGTTGGTTGTATTCTTTCTATTTGGGTTGTAATAATTCCTTTTGGTGTTTCTATTTGGATTGTAATTTGTTTATTCATTTGGCAATGTAATAAATAGATTAGGAGTATTTTTTGTCTTTTACTAGAAAATATGTATTAGGATATATATTTTGTAAAAGAAGATGCTCGGGAAGGAAGCACAAAAGGAAGACACAAAGGGTGGACTTGAAGCATTTGGATGCAAGTTCAAGTGGGAGTCTTTGAAGACCTCATCATTTGTGTTGTGTTCAACCCTTAGGAAAGACCTTATGACAACACTTGTGATGGCAAACAAGTGTAGTCAACTTAGTGGCTATAGTTATGCACATATGTTTGTATGATTGTGCTTGTTTGATTGTTTGTTGTATGATTGTTATTTGATATTTGGATATGCATAACAAACTAATTAACAAACTTAACAAGCTGAATTTTATGGTTCTTAATCATTAAGTGATTAATAAGAGGTTATTAAAAGGATTAATGATTTAATAAAAGAGGTTTTATTAAAAATGAACCATAGGATACCTTGTATTTGAAAGCATGCAAATACAAGGTAAATAGAGTTTTCAAACTAGAATCAATGAAAACTAAAAATCCCTTTTCAAACAAGTTTAACACCGTCCTTTTGCACAACACTTAAGTCATTTGGAAACTCTTAATGGGATAAAGGTCACCTAACCATTTTGAGAAAATTTATGACTTAAGGTGGGAATACCACATTGGTGGGATAAAGGTCACCTAACCACTTGTGTTGGTAAACTCACATGTGTGTGCAAGTAGGGCAACTTGATTTGCAAACCATGTTGAATGGATCACCTAAAATATAGTTTCCAAATGGTGTTGATAGGATTAACATGCCGACTTTGCATATGATGTTTAAAGTCGATCCCATACCGCTAGAAATTGCAAAAGGTTACAATTGTCAAATGTTGACTACCTTGTTAATTTGAATAATGGGATAAAGGTCACCTAACCATTATTTGAATGTAACGTTGGATTCTAGATTTTAATTATTAATTGTCTATGAGACATAAAGGGTATTAATAATTAAAATGAAATTTTTCAGAAATACTAAAAAGAACTTTGTAAAATTGTAGAATGACCGCAAACAATAATGCTACCAGCCCGACCGTCCATACCCTATCACTGAGAACTATTTTAGAGAGGGATCGTCTGTACCATAATAACTTATGGCCTGGTCTCGAAACTTGAGAATTGTTCTCAAGCAAGAGCAAAGGCAAATGTCCTTGACGATCCTATTCCTAACCAACCCGACGCCGACGATGTTGAGGCCGCCTCGAGAGGCTTAGCTGTCCTGTCTCAAAGAAGTTGGCCAAGGATTTGATCCTTAATGACCTAACTAAATGTTTGAGACATTCATAATGAATTGTAATATGAATGTATAGGACAAGAGCATTGGTGAGTTTCACGCAATGCTCACAACAGCTAAGGCAGGGATGGGTAGAAAGGTTCTACCTATTCTCTAGATCAATAAGGAAAGGCCATTCCTGATCCCAAGGCAAATGTTGCCAAAGGAGAAGGGCACATCAAAGGCAAAGGGGAAGGGAAGATCAAAGCGAAACCTCCAAAACCTAAGCTTATGAAGCTTAAGGTAACCGAAAACGATCCATGCTTTGAGTATGGTGAGATAGGCCATTTGAAAGGGATTTATCCAACCTATCTAAATGAGTTGAGAAATAAAAGGGATGCTGGGCAAACCTTAAGCATAATTTTCATAATCCATATTGACTTAAGTGTTATTTCCTCAAAGCACATGGGTAATTGGATACCACATGTGGAACTCACTATTGCAATTTGTTGCAAGAGTTCAAAAGAAATAAGCACTTTAAGAAAGGAGACTATGTTTTGAAACTTTCAAAAGGGTTTGGAAGTTGTTCTTCAAAACATGTTATATGCTCCTAGTTTGACTAGGAACATGATTTAAGTTTCCCTTTTAAAATGATATGGTTATGATTAAAGTTAGTAAATGGTGGTATTTATATTTATGGATGATGTATATTATTTCAAGGCTATGCCTTCTAATGATATTTGTGAATTGGTTCATGGTGATTCGTCCTATAATAACACATTATACCTATCATACACCAAGAGACTTAAAATGGTTTAAGTGACTCTTATTCTTGTCATTGTCATCTTGGTTACATAAACAAGAATCGGATTTAAACACTTTAAAAGAATGGTCTTTTGAAACAAATGAAAATTGTTCATTTGATAAGTGTGAATCTTGTTTACAAGGTAAGATGTCCAACACGCCCTTTAGTGGTACTAATGAGAGGGCAAAAGACTTATAAGGAGTCATACATTTGGATGTATGTGGTCCTTTTAAGAGAATGACAAGGTATGGTGAAACTTACTTCATTACCTTAACCGACGATTATAGTCGCTATGGTTATGTGTACTTGATGGCACATAAACATGAAGAATTTGAAATGTTCAAAAAAAACCTTCAAGAATGAAGTAGGAAATCAACTCGATAGAACTACCAAAGTTCTCCGTTAAGATAGAGAAGGTGAAAACCTAAGTGAGACTTTCAGGGATCATCTAGGAAGTTGTAAGATTGTCTCACAACTTACTCCTCACAGAACACCATAACATAATGGTGTGTCTGAAAGGAGATCGAACCCTATTGGATATAATTCGACCTATGATAGCTATAAGCTCATTGCCTCTATAATTTTGGGGTTTCGCACTACTCTCCGCGGCTCATATTTTGAATATGGTCCAAACCAAGAAAGTGGATTCGACGCCTTTTGAAATATGAAATGGAATAGTTCCATCGCTATCATATTTAAAATTATGGGTTATGAAGCTTATGTTAAGCTTAACACCCAAACCAACTAAAAGTCGATTCACTAAGTGTATGTTTGTTGAATATCCAAAAGGACTGTATAGGATACTACTTCTTTGATCCAACAGAGCAAAAGGTATTCATTGCTCAAAAGGCAGAGTTCTTGGAAGCCAAGTTCCTTATGGAAGGAATGACGCATAGAACAGTGGAATTTGATGAGGATCAAGATCCACAAGCCGATACACGTTTGGTTGACACTAGCAATCAACAAGAGGTTGTTGATCATGATCAAGAGGTTGATCATTACACACAAAACGTTCGCAGATTTGGTAAAGTTAGCATTCCACATGAAAGATGTGTATTTTTCATAGATGGATGCTACGTTGTTGACTCCGAAGAGCCTACTACATACCATGATGCAATGTCCAATTCAGATTGTGACATGTGGCTAGGAGCCATGAACGTAGAGATGCAATCCATGTATGACAACCAAGTTTGGGAATTAGTTGACTCTTCACTTAACTCCAAACTGGTTGGATGCAAGTGGGTTTTCAAGAAGAAAACTGACATACATGGAAACTTGGATACTTACAAGGCAAGACTTGTAGCAAAAGGTTTTACTCTAAGTCAAAGGGTTGATTATGATGAAACCCTCTCGCCAATGGCAATGCTAAAGTCTATCAGGATATTGTTTGCCATAATTGCTCATTATGATAATGAGATTTGGCAAATGGATGTCAAAACCGCTTTTCTTAATGGACATATCAAAGAGACTGTCCATATGGTTCAGCCTGAAGGTTTTGTCGATCCAAATCATCCTGATAAAGTATGCAAGTTAAAGATATCAGTCTATGGATTAAGACAAGCATCGAGAAGTCGGAATCAACGTTTTGATGAAAAGATCAAGAAATTGGGTTTCATCAAGAACGCTGACGAGGATTGTGTGTATCAAGGGGCTAGTGGGAGTGTAACTACGTTCTTAGTATTGTATGTTGATGACATACTACACTTGGAAATTGTTTTTCCAAAAGGGATCTCCGTGAAGCCGTCTATATTTTGGAAATCAAGATCTATAGGGATAGATCGAGGCGGTTGATAGGGTTAAACCAAAATGCATACATTGATAAAATCTTAAAAAGGTTTAAGATGGTAAACTCTAAGAAAGGTATAGTACCTATTCAAAGAGGGACAATATTGAGTGCATCTCAATGTCCAAGCTCAAAGGATGAGCAAGATCGCATGAAGGACATCCCATATGCGTCTGCTATAGGATCCATCATGTATGCGATGATATGCACTAGACTGGACATGTCATGCGCATTAAGCATGACAAGTAGATATCAGCAGAATCCAAATAACACCCATTGGATGGATGTTGAAAGTATATTAGAATACCTTAGGAGGACTAAGGATATGTTTCCAATATACGGATCTGATGAAGGGGAACTAGTTGTAAAGGGTTACACGGATGCTAGTTTCGAAACTGATCGAGATGATCCTCGATCTCAATCGGGGTATGTCTCCATTATGAATAGGGTAGCATTGTCCACTACAGAATTCAAATACATAGCCGCCTCATTAGCAGCTTGGGAAGCTGCATGGATAAAAAGGTTTATCACCACTCTAAGGATGGTCTCTACCATTCAAGACTCCTTAGAAATCTTTGTAATGACGAGGGTGCGATTGTTCAAATCCAGGAACCCCGTACACATCAAAATATTAGGCACAATGAGCGGAGATTCAACTACATAAGGGATGAAGTTGAAAAGGGAAGGATATGTATTCACAAAGTTCACTTTGATCAAAACATTGTGGATCCACTCACGAAGCGCCTTGAAAGGGCAAAGCATGAAAGTCATACTTGTGCCTTAGGACTTCGATATTCTAGTGATTGGAATTGATCTGTTTAGTATTAATATTATTAATATGGAACAATTGTAATACTTAACTTATCTATGTATTTACGATATTTTAAGTGATGTTCCTTTTAGCATGTTTACATCCATGAATAATTTTATTATTCTAAATGTCCGTAGTCGGTCATATTTGTGGGAACAAATATGAATGTAAGGATATTATGAACTTGGATTGGTGGATATTCATAAGGCATGAATATAGAGCAATTGGTTGCTGCCAAGGTTCATAGATATTCATGGGATACGAATATTGGACTGACCCGCATCTCAAATCTTACTACATGGAATCTTATTGATTGATCATGAGTAAATTTGAGTAAAGGCGAATATCATTGGTATCCTCCGACCTGAGATACATATTGGGTTTTGATATTCACCAAGTGTTATACCTTGAGCTAGTTCTTCACTGATATGAAATAATTGTCAGTACATAAGGCTATGTTTAGGTATGACATAAGGTGATTGTGAGAAACGTATGTAGTCAAGATGGGATTTGTTCCTCTTATTCGTTGAGAGTATGATGTCTAAGGCCTGATTAAGTTAAATCAACAAGGAATGATCATTCTGTGTCCTTGGATTTAACATGACATCTGTAACAAAAGGATAAATGATTAATTCACCTAAATCATTTCAAGTTGGATACTTGAAGGGGATGATGTTATTGAATGGCTTCTAAGTCATGCGTATTAAGGGTAGTAAAGCGTTGTTAGGCGGTATTTACTGCTTGCATCAATCTTCTATGTATCTTGTGCAAGTGGGAGATTGTTGGATTTTGTATGCCCAAGACACATAGAACATTGATGTGGTTAGTACGTTGTGATCCAAGTCGGGTCATACCCAATAACAAGCTTAGCAAACACCAACTAATATTTAATTGATGATATGATCATGCAATTAAATAATTACACCAATTTGGAAAATGGGTTTTCTAAATAAATTATATGTGAGAAAGAACAAATTATGAGGATATTTTGTTCATGGACATTATTTGTAATGTTGTTTAATTTAGTTTAATAACATTAGATAATAAAAGTGTGTGCATATTATATATAATTAAAAGGTTAGTTATGTATGATAATTTTAAAAACTCTTGTATTATTTTGAAAGAGTTTTAAAAAAGGGGAAACCCTAAAGACTAGGGGAGTTTGGCCGCCCCCTTGGCAGCTCTCTCTCTTTTTTTTTCTTTTGTGTTCTTGGAACAATGGTTTTCTTTGAACACACACACACACTTCATCTCCTTCCTTTCTTCTCACATGCAAGGACCACAAAACGAAAGGTAATTTCTTTTCTTCAAGAGATTCACGGCTGAAGTTGTTCCAGCAGCATCCTTCTCTTTGTTTTGGGGCTGGAAATCGATTTCCAGCAGCACATTCTCGGTCTTTTGGTGTACAAAAGCCTAGCAAAAGGGTGTTGCTAAAGGAGCTTGTGGGTATGATCACTTGAGAACATCTATTGTTGATGTTTTGACCATCCAAAACAGCTTCATCTTCATCATGCATCCACGATTTCAGCAGCTTTTGCAAGGTAGTATGTATCACTTGTTTGGGTTGTTGTATACTGGTGATAACTACTTCAAACACATATATAAGATCCTTGCATTGTTGGGTTTGTTGTAGACATGCAATGAACCATATTTTTTCAGATTTGAAATGATATTTGTTTGATGTTAATCCGCTGCGTTTTCAAGTTTAAAATGGTTAAACAACATTGTTTAGGTCAAACAAACCCGTCAGTATACACAGATCTTTCTCCAACGGATCTCGATTGACACCTCCTTTTGTGTTGGCTTTGGGTATAGAATTTTGATTGCCTGGCGATTCGACAACTATTCCTTCTTTGACAAACCTGACAGGAACAAACGAAAGAATGTTACCTGTTTTGAATTTATTAAAGAAGGTTAGAGAAGCAACTGATATTGGTTTTGGAGCTTCAGAGGTGGAATCGTCATTAATCTTCTTATCAGACCCCTGCTTGAGGAATCCCAAACCTACAGGAGAATCCTGCACATGTCTAACCTCTTGAAAATTAACATTGTTTAACCCTGCATTTAAACTATTAGTGTCTGCAGCTTCAATCAAATCATTAGACGGATGAGGTTGAGGCATAGGAGAGTAACAATGGGTGCTAGGAGGATGATAGACGTATGGATTTTCACCACAACCCACTCCTGTTTTGATCCTAGCTCCCCTTTGTTTACACAGTAGCTCTTCCTGTTTCATTCCGGATATGGTCCATCTATCAAGCTTTGTTTTAAGCTTGCTTGTTTCAAATTCAGCCAAGGTGACTCTTTCGTTTAAAAGATTAATTTCAACATTTCTTTCAAGAATAGTTCATTTTAAATGATCACTTTCCTTTAAAGCTTCATTTAATTTTATGAAATACTTGTCTTCATTATTCTTAAGTTCCGTGTTAATGGTGGTTAATTCCTTTTGGTTATCTAAAAGTAACCAATTAGCTTTATACACACCAAATAATCGAATTTTGCAAGCAGAAGAACACATATCCTGAATTGTTTCATATGGAAGTCCCATGACAATTCTTTCAGCTTCTAAGGCTTTCTCGCAGTTGCAGACCCTTGTGTTCTTTTATGTGCCTCTTCCTTGGCCTTTAGCGTCTTTTCATCCTTAGTTTCGTTCTTTCTTTCATCATTTTTCTCAGCTTCATTAGCATCAGTTCTCTCACAAACATGTTCACTTCCATTACCAGCTCTCAAAGCTTCACAATTCTCTTTTACAGTCTCTCTGATTTCCGCAGTTGAATCAGAATGAATTTCCATCGACTTCAACCTCTCAATTAACTTGTAATCAAGAAAATTTCTTCGCTTGATATCCAGCGCAGATTTCAGCCTGTTGATCACATCTATTAACTTGTAATCCTGAAAATTTCTTTCTTTTTTAAGTATTTTAACCTGAGAACTCCACTCGGGTGGAGGAGATTTAAGAAGCTGTTGTTCATAGTTGGTGTGTTGGGGGTCATGCTTCTTCAGATTATTTGCCACAGATATAAATCGATCAATAAAATCAGACAACTTTTCATTCTTCATACCTGCAAAACAGTCAAACCGGCTTTGAGCCGTTATGAAATTATCTGATTTAAAGTCTTCTGAAGATAACATTTTATTAAAGATTTTGAATAATTAAACTACCCAATAATATTTTTCCCAAAAATTTTAAAATAATTCTCCCCAGGGAAAATATTTTTAAAAAATAAATGTCACGCTATACAATCTTAGTAACTGGGGTCAAGCCTAACTTTTTTTTTTAAAAAGGAGCCCAATTTATAAAACCAAAATCTATTAACCAAATTTCAGCCCAATATGTTTAACCCATTTGAAAAACAATCCAACCCATTAACACACATAAACCTAACCCTAAAAACACTCAAACCCTAACATTTAACTATGCTTTACACCATACAAACACACACACACTTAAGTGTGTAGAAAGAGAGAGAGAAAGAGGCGGATGAGGGGCAGTGAACCGCTAGGGTTCCAGCGACCAGCTCCGGCGAGCCGCCTTTCCGGCGAGCCCACGACGGCGTTGGAGGTAGGAAAAGAACAACAGATCAGGAGGTGATACACATATGCAGGTGCTAGATGGGGGTGACCGCGGTGGCAGTTGGGGTTGGAGAAATGGTGGTGGTGGTGTTCTGACGGAGAATGTTTAGGCGTCTCCCACTACACAACCTCGGCAACAAATCCCCAAATTCACAACAACTAAAACACACACACTAAGAGAAGAGAGAAGGCGGATGAGAGAAAGAACCCTTAGGGTTCCGGTGAGCAACTACTTTCCAGCGAGCCGCCTTTCCGATTCGTTTTCTTCTTTAAAATCCAAACGCAACAGTCACCCGATCTGCTGCATCCCTCTTCTCCAACTACCTTTGTTCTTTCTTCTTCTTTCGGTCGTAGAAACACACACGAACACCACAGCTTCCGTCTTCGTCTTCAAACAACAAATTTCTGAGATCTTTACTGATCGATGATGAATCGTGAACAACAAAACTCCTCTTCTACCTTTTGTTATGATTTTGAAACTGATTTGAAGTTGTTTTGCTCTATGTTAAAGACGGATACATGAATCTTTAGATCGGTTTTAAACTGTTAATTTCAAACTTTTAATATTTTAATAAAAAAGATGGTTTGTGTTAGAAACTGAAAATCCAATATCGGATGATGATGGTTGAATCCGTTTCGAACAGAGATGAAAGTGTAAAGGAGGAATTATTTTTGATATGAAACCGTTTGTTGGATCGATTTGGTTTCTTTTAACTTCTGTTAATTTCGCAGATTACATATATATAATTTTTTAATTATTTTTGCAGACTAATATTAATTTCGCAGGTTAAATGTTGTAGTTTCGCAGAAGGTTGGAGTTTCGCTAGAAAAAGAACAATTTCGCCGGAATCGCAGTTTCGCCGAAAAAGTTCAATTTCGCCGGAAAACGAGCGAAACTGCTAGTTTTGGCTGTAATTTCGCCGGAAACTTTGAACTTTCGTTCAGAATGATGCTAGTTTCGTCCTTTGAAGATTTGAAGCTCCAAGAACACCAAGAACACACACACACACTAGTGTGTGTGAGAGAAAATCTCCGATCTGAAATTTTTCTTTCAATTTCTTGTATAAAATATGTTGTAGATTAGGATTTTATGTTGTATATCTTCAAATTCGTAGTAGATTGTTGTAGATCTGATGAAAGTGGATCTTAGATCTGGTTTCTGATAGGATCAAATGCATCAATCTGTAACAAATTATGTGAACAATTCAAAGAAACACAAACAATTGTAATCAAATCAAGCAAATATCAATAAAATTCTCAGTTCATTGATATAGCAAAGTCAATTACAAGAGTAAGAAAGCAGCACATACAAAATTGTTACCACTACTGAATTCTACTCTAGACTAAGCTATTTATACTATCAACAAACTAAAGACTATCTATTTACAATTTTAGTCCCTATACTAAGGCAAAATTGTAAAAGACACACTAAGACTAATGTTAATCTTTCTAGAGGACTAACAATACTCCCCCTAAGATTTACATTTGTCTTCAGTCTTCAAAAGTCTTCTGTCTTCATATCTTTGTCTTCTTTTTCTTCAATCTTCATTCTTCTCTTCATCTTTTGTCTTCTCTCTTTTAGCTTCTATCTTCTTGTCTCTTTCATCGTTAAACTCAAAGAAGTCTTCGGGTTCTTCTTTTACTTTGAACATATGTTTCTTCTTATACATCTCTATCTCTTTCAAAGTTGTCTCAATTGATGACTTAAATTTACCAACAAGCACGGCTTGTTCTGGTTTTGATTCATTTTTTTATCTATATCAACTTCATTCTTTCCAGTGTATCCTTTGACAAGCATGCAATGTCAACATTTGCATACAGCTCAATAGGATTTTTACTTTCTTTGCAATACGCTTCTAATACTCCTTTTCTTGAAATTCTCATGAATTCAATATCATTTATATCTCTTTTCACAATATTCGCATATGCAAGAGCTTTTCTCAATGAGATTCTATCTATAGCTGCATTCATCACATTGATAATAGAGAGAAAATATTTCTTGTCTTGCTCTGCTATCTCAGGTGATACTTTCTCAAATTTTTGAACAGACAAAAATGAGATATAGCTCGGATGGAGTAATTTCAGCTCAAAAGCACCAAACATAGATATCATGTCCTCATCCCAATGTTCAAGATTTCGGACCAATTTAAGTTCACACGTTTCTGTGTTATAAAACCATCTAAGAATAGGTTTGGTCTTTTGATTTCCATCAATCACCTTCAATCCAGGAGTAGTCACTTTCTCAAAATACTTATCACAAAATTCAAGCGTAAAGTGCTCTTCTTTCGATTGTAATTCTCTAATCTTCTAATTCTTCTTTAGCATAGAAAAGTATTCCTTGTCTTCTTGATCACATCGAGTCTGAAGAAAATTACTTGTTGTAGCTAGCCCTCGGCTCAGAAGTTCTACAAACATTTCTCCTCTTTTATCTCCAGACGGGTTAATCAAAGGAAGTTTGTTCAGTTCTTTCAAGTCTTGAACTGAAGTTTAATAATGCTCGAGTAAAAGTGATAAACATCACAAACAACATTTACTCGCTTGATCAGTAATGCATCAAAAACTTCATCATATTTCCAAGCAATTATTTTAACTTGGTTAGTGAAGTCAGGTGCAATCATAGCATTAACAACTCTGCTACAGATTGACCTTTCTGCAACACATTTCTAACAAAATCTCCAGTCGATCTAGCACTATCAAAAATATGCTTTTGTTCAGAAGAAGCTTTGTACACTTGTTTAGATTGTGGAAACATTCTGATAAGCACTTGTCTTCTTTCATATGCACTTGTCTTCTGAGCCATTTGCTTTATTTCTTGAGGCTTCAAGACTCTTGTTCTTTTGGTGATATCTAAATACTGAGGATTGTCAGTATCTAGAATGATCATTTTGTTTGATTGTTTCTCAGTTTGTTGAAAACTTTTAACAAGATTTCTTAATGAAACTGATTGGATTCTTTTCAACCTTTTCCAAGGATTGTTTCTAGCTTGCAACCATGATCATAAAGCTGGAATGCTCATTTCATCAGGATCAGGATGGTGCAGCTCTGAACTAGGAACTTCTTCTACATTAATACTTTCTTGTGCTCTGTTCCATTCACCATGTTCCATAACTATCTCATTAGGATCAACAGGAGCAACAGATTCAGCAGCTATACATTTCTAATACTCATCATTGATTTGAGAAACTGTAAGCCCATCCAAAAATACTCTGTTGTACTTCCACTTCACAAGATAATTATATCTTTCTTCAAAATCTTGTGGAATATCATCATGAACTTCCACTTGATCAAATAAAGAAGTAGTTTCAAATTCTTCTTCAATATCTTCATTGTCAAGCACTTTATTAAACCACTCATCATCATATTCTTCTTCAATATCTTCCAAGGCACCAATTTTCTCTTGACTAACTAGTTCTTGGGCTTCTTGACTCTCTTCTTCAACAATTTCTTCAGTTCTTTGAACTTTTGATGCAGATTCAGGTAAACCTGAATAGTCAACTTCATCTATCTTCCTTTTTCCTTTATCCATTTCTACATTTTCTCAATCTTTGTTGGAACAACTTCTGGAACAACTTCAGACAAAATTTCTACTTCAGGAGAGATTGGTTTTTGAGATTCTTGATTCTTCATTAGTTCTGCCTTCAGTTTAGCATTCTCTTCAGTCAATCTTTTGAATCTTTCTTCCAAAAGATCATAATCTTTAAGCATAAGGTCAAAATTCTTTATCACATCATCTTTATCTTTTGTAGAACTCAGAATCTTTTCATTCTTTTCTTTCAACTCTTCTTTAAGCTTTTTGATCATATCTTTCAACAAATTTTCATCTATTTCATGCTTCAAGTTTTCTTTTCTCAACTTATCAAGATCAGCTTTGAGATCAGCAATCACTTTCTCTTTAGCTTCATTTTCTACTTTAAGAGCATCCAACTCATTCAAATCAACTATCTCCTCTATTTGTAAAGACACATTATGTGTTGCACTTATAGTTTCTTGATTTTGAATGGAAGGAGTATTTTCAAACATTGGATTAAACATAAAAACATCCATAAAATCAGACTCAAAAGTTTGATTTTGTACATCATGCTCATGTTCCACCTCTACATGAATTTCAGCATTTTCATTTTCAACTTCATGAATAATTTCATCTTGTACATCACCACCCATTGTTCCTTCACTTTCATGTTGAGCTTCATCAGCATGCTCAGACATGGTTCTCTCACTACTCAATGATTGGTGTGTCTCAGCTACACCACCATCATCATCACCATTATCATCAGAACTAGATGAGCTATCATCATCATGATCTTCATCATTCTCATCATCGTCATTTTGATCATCATCTTCTTGAGGAGGGATAAGAGGAAATTCATCTATCAAATCAGCTGGATCTATTGGTTCACCTTCCAATAAATGAAAATGATCCACTGTGATATCCACTTCATCATTAGACACATTCCTCATATAATCAAACATTGGAACATTTGGAGCACCAGACAACATTGTTAGTTTCTTGTATGTAACTTTAGACATGTGTTCCAAGTCAAGTCTATCACCACCTACTCCATAGACATGAATATCTGGATATTCTTCATTGATGATCATTTGAAAAAATCTGGGGTACATCAGATATTTATTTCTTATGCCTTTCTCCAAATTAAATATGAATCCATTCAAGATCCATTTTGCCATAATAAATCTTCTATTAGTTGTAATGGCTACAATTGGAGAAGCTATGTCCACTGGGAATGAGTTCCACCCAGCACTCCTCTCGGACATGCAATGTTGGAAAATGTAACAGAGAAGCTTCCAATGATTGTATACACGAGCTCTGAAGAATTGTTTCTTTGGAAAATGGTCAGGATAACCCATTTCCATGAATGTCTCTCTACATTCATTAAATGTCAACTCAGCAAGATCTTCTGGATCATTATGACCCAGTCTTAATGCAACTCTTATAGACTCTTTAGAAACTTCAATCACATGATCTCTTGTTACAAAACCTCTTACAACTCTTCTTCCATCATCATTAACTTCAACTTTTGCTGTACTGCAGAACCTTCTGATAAGTCTATCATAAATCACTGTCTGATAACACATTGCATACACATACTTGGTTCTTAGAAGAATTCTAATCATTTCTTCATAAGATAAGGCATCTTGAACTTCTTCGTTAAGCATGGCAGCAATATTACGCTTAGGCACAAACTTCAGATCAGCCATCTGCAATAGTTTAAAGCAATGATATTAGACAATGTGTGAATTTTAAAGCAAATGATTTAATGTGAGTTTGAAAATATAATAATTTAAGATATTATAAACTAATGTGTTAAAATAAATTTGAATTATAAAATCAACTTGTAATTTTAATTCTAAGTGTAAACACTTATATTTTTAATACAAGTTGAATTATCAAGATTAATTTTAATTGAAAATTTAACACTTTAGTTTATTTTATCTTATGTCATTTTATTAAACTCTTTAATTCCTGTGGAGATGACTTTTATCAATTGAAATTTATTTTTCATTATTTTTATTTTAAAAAATATGAATCTGTTCATCTTCTTCATCGTCTTCAAGTTCAAGTTCATGTTTATCGAAGACAATGAACAGTGTCATTCAATCAAATGTCAGATTAAACCATGTTTAATATAACAAAATGCTTGAAATCACATGACAAACAACATTCAATCATCAATTTCAGGCATTTTTTCGATTTGAATGTTCCAATCTAAGTTTTTGACAAGTTTAGGGTTCGAACGCCCGAATAGGTATCGAACGCCTATCAAAAAATTGTCATTTAAACTCAAATCAGATGAATGTGAATCATAAACTTACGATCACAATCACATAAACACTATCAACAATCTGTGATTAAGGCTCATATGATTTCAGATGATTTTAATCGATCGTAAGGATAACCGAGAGTTTGGGTGTTTTGGGGAGAAGTCGAATACGTTTGAAATGTGAATGAAACGAAATTGTCACAAGTGTGCTTTTTATAATAAGTGAATTTTTCTTAGGCGCATGAGCACTGTACAGTCGTATAAGTGCTGTTCAGGCACATGAGGTCCTAAATTTCACTAAGTGTTAGGCATATTAGCACTGTTTGTGCATATGAGGCAGAAGCATGAGAACTGTTCAGTAGCATGAGCACTGTTCAGTAGCATGAGCACTGTTCAGTAGCATGAGCACTGTTCAGTAGCATAAGCACTGTTCAGTAGCATGAGGACTGATGTCCATACTTCAACTTTCTAGAAACATGAAAACTGTTTAGGCACATAAGCATTGTTCAGTCACATGAGGTTTCTGAAATGCCCACATAAGCATGACAACTGTTTAGGCACATAAGCACTTGTGATTTTTCAAATCTTCCACGTGCACACTGTTTAAACACATTAGTAATATTTCATACTAATATTTAAACAATTTTGCATAATTTTTGACTTTCTCTCCAAATTTACACTTTTGACCCTTAAAAATTAAACTTTTTAAATTTTGACCCTTCATTTTAGTCTCAAAATATACAAACCAATTTTTCTTGTTTTCAACATTTCAAAGAAGCTTTTCCACTTGCTAAAATTATGGGATCATTTTATCATAGACAAAAGGTTTACATTATCAAACACACACATACTTTGAACTTAAACCATCATCCTTTCAATTCAACATGTTCATTTTGATTTTCTGAGAAATTCTTATTGTTATTACTCCCCCTAAACTTTCATGTTTTTTCAGAACTTAGAAGTTTACCAATGTAACCAAAGAATATCACACTTATTATTGTTATATTGCCTGCACACAAGAAAACATGCAGAAAATCAAAATTAAATCAGAATGAAAATCTAATATGTACAGTAGAATCATTGATTGCAGTGAGATCAGATTAGTGAAGATCAGGACATTAAACTAAAAAATATATGAATAGTCAAAGACAATGATTAAATGCTGATCAAGTGTGTTCTAGGTCAGTGATATCATAGCAAAGGAGACACAAGATCTAAGGACAGAAAATGAGTGTTGTTGACAGTAGAATGCTCACTTACTTGTTCAATTCTTGGATTGATTATGGTAGAATTAGATATGACAAGATGTGACTCAAACTAAGACTTAGAGGATCAGCAATCATGAAGATATGCAAGGAAGCACATATTCTCAACTTATTACCTAACAAATATGCATAACCAAAGCTCATGTTACTTAATTAAATAGAGAATGATCATGGATAACCATTTGATCAACTCTAACCATCCATTTGAATGGGTTGTGCACATTGGCATCTTTTGCATCAAAGGAGAATATCCAGGTCTGTAATGAATTACAACAGAGGATATCTCAGCACTTCAGGTCTATGATGACTCATAACAGAGAAGTGAATGATGCTTGTAACAGATCTCATGATTAGTCACATTATCATCAGGTGTGAGTGGGGTAGCTTAGCAAGCACACAATCTGATAGGCTAATACAACTCAAAAGTACTTAGACGAATACACAAACAAGCATAGAGATTTAGTTTAATCACAAGAATTTACTTGTTTAGTATACTAGCATAATATTGTCTACACATCATATCCTGATCATGTCAGACTTTATTAGCAAGTGAAGTACGCAACTGATCTCACTAATGTACTATCATTTTTCACATTAGGCAAACACAGATTCATTCCTAAAAAAATGAATTAGAAATAAAAAGAACTCTTTTTTTGGAGTTTTTGATTTATATTTTTCTATTTGATTTTTGAGTTTTCTAATTTTGTATTTGGTTTTTCTATAAAAGAAAACACACACACAAAACAATCAGGCAAAAAACTATGAAAAGTTACCCTTATGAAGACCTTTAGATTTAGGGAGGGATGTGATCATGTAAAGATTCAAAGAACTAAAATAAAAACTTAGAAACCAGGTTTACGCATGGTTAATAAGACCAATTGACTCCACTAAATACTCAAACCTTCCTGGTAGAAAAGCTTTAGTAAATAGGTCTGCCAACTGTTTTTCAGTTGCTATTTGAATCAAAATGATTAAACCTTTTTCAGAATTATCTCTTAGAAAATGATATCAAATTTCGAAATGTTTTGTTTTTGAATGTTGAACTGGATTAGCTGTAATAAACATAACAGCAGTGTTATCAATGTACATGGGTGTTTTCAAAAAATTAAACCCATAATCTAGCAGTTGGTTTTGCAACCAAAGGATTTGTGAACATCCTGCTGATGCAGCTATGTACTCAGCTTCTGCAGTTGAAACAGAAATATTTATTTGTTTCTTACATTGCCATGAGACTAATCTGGGTCCAAGAAACTGACAACCACCTGTTGTAGATTTTCTGTCTTGATAGCATCTACCATAATCACTATCTGTATATCCATGTAACTCAAAATTACCCTCATAAGGATACCAAAGCCCTAAAGCTGGTTTACCTTTGAGATACCTGAATATTCTCTTGACAGCAATTAAGTGAGATTCTTTCGGGTCTGATTGATACCTTGCACAGACACAAACAGCATACATTATGTCTGGTCATGATGCAGTAAGATACATCAGACAACCAATCATAGATCTGTATAGAGTTTGGTCTACTGATTTTCCTTTAGGATCAGGCTCAATCTTGGTGTTTACGTCAGCTGGAGTTCTTATGGACGGACAATCATGCAGTTTGAATTTCTTCAAGAGTTTATCAATAAACTTCTCTTGATTGATAAAAATACCATCTGCAGATTGTTGAACTTGCAATCCAAGGAAGAAATTGATTTCTCCTATAGAACTCATTTGGAAACGAGATTTCATGATTTCTTCAAATTCATTGCACAATTTTGGACTGGTAGAACCAAATATGATATCATCTACATACACTTGCACACATAAGAGATCATCATTATCCTTCTTTATGAATAAAGTAGCATCGATTTTACCTCTTGTGTATCCATGTTGGATTAAGTGTTGTGATAATGTTTCATACCAAATTCTAGAAACTTGATGTAGGCCATACAAAGCTTTGCTAAGCTTATACACTCAATGTGGAAATTCTGCATCCTCAAAGCCCGGAGGTTGCTTCACATACACATCATCAATGATTGGACCATAGAAGAATGCACCTTTGACATCCATTTGATACACCTTGAATTTCATGAATGATGCATAAGCCAGGAAAACACGAATGGATTCGAGTCTTGCAATTGGAGCAAATACTTCATCATAGTCAATTCCTTCTTCCTGTGTGTATCCTTGTACAACAAGTCTAGCTTTTTTTCTTATAACAATCCCACGATCATCAGTCTTGTTTCTAAACAACCATTTAGTACCTATGGCATTTTCTCCTTCAGGTAATTCCACTAACTTCCACACTTCTTGTTTGCGAAATTGAAGAAGTTCTTCTTGCATTGCTTCAATCCAACCATTGTCCTGTAACGCCTCGGTGATGTTTGTAAGAACAATCTGTGAAAGAAAACAAGAGTATAAACAAACATTTGCATGTTCAGATTTACTTCTAGTAATTCTTTCATTCAGAGGACCAATAATCTGGGATGTTGGATGGTTCCTGTGGATACGAGCTGTCGGTATCTCAGTTCTTTGAACATTAACATCCAGATTGGTTTGGTTCAGATTGGAGAGCTAATGCAATAAGGTTGAAGAATGTGGAGTGAAATTTGGAACTTAAGTTGGTGAATTGAGAATGTAATCAAAGGTACTATGATCAATTACGTCTCCAGAGAAAGAAGATGTGCAAGGCTCAGGTTGTCCAATTTCTATACCATCATTAGGAATAGGTTGTGATTCTTCTTGATCTGCTAAAACTGAATGATCTGAAGCTGAAGAAGCATGAACATTGTCATTGAATTGTATTGTTGAATCCTTGACAAATGAGAAAAATGGATAATCTGGGTGTGCATCATGTGAATCATCAGAATCCGAATCATCAATGTAAGATCCAAGGTCTTCTCTAGAGTTCTTCTTACCTGTAAAATTATCAGATTGATTAAACAAGTTAGATTGAAATGAGTTTGACAAAGAATCTAAATCAAATAACCATGCAGGACCATTTAAAACTGATGCAAACGAGTTTTCCAGAAATTTAACATTGAATGTTTCATTAATAGTATTTGTCCTAGAGTTATAAACTCGATAGGCCTTGGAAACAGAAGAATATCCAACGAAAAATCCATTATCAGCTTTTTCTTCAAATTTTCCTAAATGATCACTTGAGTTAAGAATCATAACTGGACAACCAATTGATTTTAAAAATTTATGTTTGGTTTCCTATCAAACATTAACTCATATGGAGTTTTCTTTTTATCTTTCACAAGCAAGATTCTATTATGAACAAAACAGGCTGTGGATATTGCTTCGTCCCAGAAAGTGATAGGAATTTTGGCATCAGCTAACATGGATCGGGCAGCTTCAATCAGAGTTCGGTTCTTCCTTTCAGCAACTCCATTTTGTTGTGGAGTTCTTGGAGCACTAAACTGATGAACTATCCCTTTTTCTGCACAAAACAAATCAATGTTAGCATTTTTAAATTCCGTTCCATTATCACTTCTTATGATTTTCACTTTTTGCTCTAATTGATTTTCAACTTTATTAATAAATTCTTTTAAAAGTTCTGCAGTTTCGGATTTAGCATGAAGAAAGAAAACCCAAGAAAATCTTGTATAGTCATCTATGATAACTAAACAGTATGATTTTCGACTAATACTCCTAACATTAGTTGGTCCAAAAAGGTCCATATGTAACATCTGGAGTGGCTTGGTATTTGAGTTTATCAGCTTGGACTTATAAGACGCTCTATGTTGCTTTCCCTTCAGACATGCTGAGCAATGATCAGTTGTTGAAAACTTCTTGGAAGGAAGTCCAATAACATGATTTCCTGCTACAAGCTTGTTCATGTTTTTGAAGTTTGAATGACCGAGTCGTCTATGCTACTGCTGGCTTTCATCATTCGATGCTTTAGCAATTAGGCAAGTTTTTTTCTGTTTCAGGATCCACTTGAGACATATCCAGTTTGTATACATCTCTGTCCAGAGCAGCTTTAACTATAACCCAATCATTGCTAATCTAAAAACCTGGTTTCAAGACATAACAGTGAGAATCATCAAAAAGAACAGAATAAGATTTGTCACAAATTTGGGAAACACTTAATAGATTAAAGTTCAACTGTGAACAGAAGTTGACTTTATCAAAACTGATAATCCCATTTGACACTATTCCCTCTCCTGTTATCTTTCCACCTGCATCACCTCCAAAAGCAACGTGTGTTCCATCTTTTAACTTAAAATCTTGCAACAAGGTTTGATTGCCTGTCATATGCCGGCTACACCCACTGTCAACATACCATGAGTTTATTGGTCTCCGCGGGCGTACCTGCATTCAAAAGCAGTTTAAGATGAGTTAGTAACCCAAGCCGAGATGGTCTTGGGCATGCCAAATTTGTCAACAATTGTAAACTGTTTAAAATGAAGTTTGTTTACATCAGGTTTCTTTGAAAATTTTGCATTTTTAAATCCTCGTTGAAAAACATGTTGATTATCTCTTTGTTGTTTTGATTTCAAAGCATTATATTTGTTTTCAAAATCATCATCAAGAGATCTTGAACCATTATATGAAGCATTTGAGAATGTTCCATTTTTTATTCTCACAGATCGTGGAATAAACTTTCCTTGATTGTATTGCTGTGATTTGACAAAATATTGATTATCATAATCAGAATTGTTTCTTTTGAAAGATCTCAAACCCAAAGAAGGTTGTTGTTGTTGTGAATATTTAAACCCAATATTATGATTTCTTTTAAATTGTGGCTTTACAAATCCTTGATTACTAAATTCCTTCCTTGAAGAGTTCTTCCTAAAGTAGCAATCATTTGTATTATGATTTCTTTCATCATACAATGCACAGTATTTGTTAAAGTAGCAATCAGCAGTTGTGTGATTTGTCATATCACATATATGGCAATACTTGTTGAAGTAACATTCTGAAATGTCAAGATTATACATATCACAGATATCACAATACTTCTGAGAGTGTTTAAACGACATTTTGTTAACCCTTGAAGTGGAATCAACATTTGATTCTTGATTAAATTTTGGGTTAGGCAAATTAATTTGTGGTTTCTTGGGTGTGAATTTGGTCATCTGATTCTAAGGATTTTTCTTTTGGACTTGATCACAATTCTTTGACTCCTTAGATACAAATCTTTTATGCACAGCGGAAGTCTTAGGACCTGAACTTGTTTTCAGATCAGAGTTAGATTTGATTTTGGGTTTAGATGTCATTTTTGTGATTGTGTTCATATCAAAAGTTCCTGCAGACACAAACTTTACAGGTGTAATTTGAATGATTTTCTTTGACTGATTGATTGATTCAGCTTTCTTAGCTTTTGCAGCTTTTCTTCTTCTTTGATTTCTTAATCTTGATGATGTTTTATTGCTTTGAATTTTAATTGAATCTTGAGAAGATTCTTTTTGACAATTTATATATTCATTCAATTCAATTGAACTTGAAGCATCAGAAAAAGTACTATCTGATTTAAGTTCTTCACATTTTCCTTTCATTTTGTTATTGTCATCAGTAGATTTTTCAATCTTTTGTTCATTTTGTTCAATAACGCTTTCACTTTTTGGTACAAACAGCTTTTTATGCATTTGTTGAGGTTCATAAGATTTGACTTTGATTGGATGACCATGCTTTATCTATTCTAAGTCTGTTTCTTCAAAAATTTTAACATTTATCTTTGTGAAATTCTTTTGGTCTTGATATTCTTTAAGTTTAGTTTTATTTTCTGGTGAATGATCATGAGTGTTAAAATTTTCAGGTAAGGTGTTTGAGATAGATTCAGGCATAGGTTCATGTGTAAAATCTAATCCTGTTTTATCTTTATCATTCTTTCCATTCACCAGTTGCTCAACAATTTTCTTTGAGCTTTTAACTTTGGCCAAATCAATTTGAGTTGCTGCATGTGCCAATTTTTCTTGTTCAAGAGTTTTGGTCATTTCTTCAAGTTGTTTCTTGATCAGTTCAAGTTCTTTAAGAGTTTTGTTCCAAGAAGCTTGAAGAGATATGATCTTGTCATCAGCAATCTTATGATCTGTTTTTAGCTTGTTGTGCTTTAATTGCTCTTGTTTAAGTTTATCACATATTTTAAATGAGTATGTTCTGTAATGTTCTACCTATTCAAAACATGCTTTAGTGCACATTTTCTCTATTACCTCCACTGGTATTTCTGGATAAGAATTAGTAGATTCAGTATCAGAGGATGAGTTAACAACCTTTGGTTGTTCAGATTGTGCCATAAGAGCAACTTCTTCAGTCCTTTCTTTTGGATCTGATTTGTCACTCCAGTCATACTCTTCCTCTTGATCTGATTCATCATCTTTCTTAGGATCCTTATCTTCAGACCAGTCTTCATCATCCAGTTCAGCAATCAGAGCCAGACTATTAGTGAGATCAACAGTAAAATGTTCTGCATATGCACTCCAATCATAACCATCTTTGATGTTTACAACCAGTGCCTTCTTTGGTTCCTCACTAGTCTTCTCTTCTTTAGGTTCTGGCATAGGTAGACTTTGATACGGCTTTTTAAATGTCTTGTTAGTCTGTTGCTGATATTTCTGACTGTTTGAGCTACCTTGACCATTTCCTCCTTGATTCCTTGGAGCTTTGCACTCTCTAGAAAAATGACCATAGCTATTACAGTTAAAGCATCTTGATTTTGATTTATCAAACCCAACAGTTTTGTTTGCACTGGGTTTGTAGTTTCTGTTAGCATATGAGTGCTTTTATGTCGTGTAAGCTATCATGACCATTTGCCAGTTGAGATCCATTTCTTCTACATCATCAGGATCCATCTCAAACAGATCTTGTAGAACTAACTCAACTTGAGTCAGATGACTGCCTTGGTGAGCTTGAAAGCTTGCCATGAAAGCTGTAAATGCAGATTTTGACTCTTCATCCTGTAAAAGAATATTAATGACATCTTTTACTTTACTAGGATTGGGAGAGTTTGAGGATGGAATTTCAGTTTGTGGTTTAGGCATTTGAGCTTTAGGAGGAGATTGTGGTTGTGGTTGAGTAGAATAAGCAGTTGTACTTGTGAAGAATCCTGCTCCCATAAACAAATCACCTTCATCTTCAGGAGTAATCTGATCTTTTGCAAGAAATACATTCTCTACTGTATTTGCTGGAGAATCAACATACTTATACTGTGATGTTGATGCATGTCTGTCATTGTTTCTTGTACTTTCATCAATCTCTACTGATTCAATCTTTGCAATGAGAAGATCAAGATCCATTGGAAACTTTTCAGTGTGTTTCAACAAAGTAACAGTCTGTTTCCATGATGATGGTAGTGCATTCAGAAGTCTATTATTCAGATCTTCAAGATCATTCTTGATTCCCAAGGTAGACATTTCTGGTATAAGTTGCACGAATCTGTTCATCATCTGATTAATTGTTTCTCCTGAGATGTACTCAAATAATTCCAGTTGCCTTTTCAGTTTCTATTTTTAAGATCTTGAATTTCATTTCCTCCTTCACAAATAACCTTCAGTGCCTTGTACATTGTATATCCAGTTTGATAATTTTCAAGCCTGGAGAGTACTTCCAATGGTAGCCCTTTGCACATGAGAGAATAAGCCTTGATATCATTTTTCACCTTCTTTAGATCATCTCCATGTAGATTATCTTCAGGATAAGGTTCTTGTGTATCTTTTGTATACACAAAACCTCTGTCTAGACCATCAGTGGTCACAGGAATATAAGGTCCCTTTTCAATTGATTTCCATAGATCAGTGTCTATGGAATTCAAGTGATGCTTCAACCTAAGAGACCAGTTTTTGAAATCAGCTCTATTTTTAAGTTTTGGAACTCTGTTTTCAGAATCTTCTGATTTCACCATTCTTATATTTTTGTTGATTTTCTAAGTTTTTGAATTAAGGAAAGACTTAAAAAAATATTTTTGGATTTTTGAATTTTTAAAAAAAATTCTAAGGGACAAGTCAATGAAGATGTGTCTGAACAGTGATGATACGTCCCAACAGTAAGAAACGCCCCAACAGTGATGAAACGCCTCAACAGCTGATATAAGTCTAAGGGATTGCCTTAGAAAAATTTCCAACACTTAACAGTGTTAGAACTCCCAATCAGTAGTAAAACTCCTTCACAGTTGAAACTCCCAAACAGTTGAAACTCCCACACAGTGGTAATACTCACACACAGTGGTAATATGCCTAGGGTTAAAAAGTCTGAACAGTTGAAAAACACCTAAACAGTGTTCAAACGCCTGAACAATTAGGCAAATTTCAGTGATTTTTCAACCCTAATGGACCACATTCATCATGTTCTTATGAATGTAACGAACTATGAAATTTCAAAATCTTTCAAATGTTGATGAATTGAACTGAAACTTTACAATTAGTTCATTATGATGCCGATAATCAATCTTCTAACATCAATTTCAGTAATTATCAACAATTATCCACTCAATTTCAGGAATCTCAGGTCGTAAACTCAAGAACAGTTTCTCGAACACTTTTTCACTGATTCACTCAATTTTGATGAAATATACTGCAATTTGTGATTCAAATCATGTTTCTGATGATGAAACACAACTCTAATTCACAATATTTCACTTGAATTGTCAATCTATTACAGATTTCAGTGAATTTTTGAAGTTTCTATGTTTGACAGAACTTCAAAACACTCAACCAAAAGCTCTGATACCATTTGATAGGATCAAATGCATCAATCTGTAACAAATTATGTGAACAATTAAAAGAAACACAAACAATTGTAATCAAATCAAGCAAATATCAATAAAATTCTCAGTTTATTGATATAGCAAAGTCAATTACAAGAGTAAGAAAACAGCACATACAAAATTGTTACCACTACTGAATTCTACTCTAGACTAAGCTATTTATACTATCAACAAACTAAAGACTATCTATTTATAATTCTAGTCCCTATACTAAGGTAAAATTGTAAAAGACACACTAAGACTAATGTTAATCTTTCTAGAGGACTAACAGTTTCTCTCTCTAGAAAACCCACCAGATCTAGTTTCTCTTTCTAAAACCCCAATTTCTCTCTCTAGAATTCTAATGAACAACTTCAATAATTCTACAAATCTTCAATGAATTTGATCCAAAATGGCTCTGATACCAAATTGTTACTCCGGATAATGACACTTGAATCAAATCATGAAGAATTAGATCAAAATATGATAATCACAATCAAAACCCCTTTGATCTTCAATTAGATTGCAAATGATATCTTTACAAGTAAATCCCTCAATCAATTGGTCATGCAACCATTAACCAACACTAGTGACAATTAACCTATTTATAGTCTAGACTAATATTCACTAATTGCACTTAACCCCTTAGAATTAGGCTAATTAATACAAAATTACATATTAAGCATAAAAATGACTAAAAACAAGATAAAATATATTTTGTTCACACAAAATATATTTATTACAATAAAACTCCTAGTCATTTAAATCTTCAACGTCTTGTCTCAGTTCCACGTCTTGCACGTGTCGGGTTTGACTTTTGTTGACTTTGACCGTGATGTTGACTTTTGTTGACTTTCACTGTGTTGATAATATAGACTATCTTTTACAGTTCCAACATCGACCATTTGACGAAGAGTGCACACTTTCCGTCGAGGTTGGCAGATCTATTTATCAAGGAAATTGTAACTCGTCATGGCATATCGGTGTCTATTGTGTCTGACCGTGACGCCCGGTTTAGACCTAAATTTTGGAAAAGATTCCATGATACGATGGGGACGAGGTTACATATCAGTACGGCTTACCATCCTCAAATAAATGGTCAGTCGGAAAGGACCATCTAGACGCTTGTGGATATGCGCCGAGTTTGCGTCATTGATTTCGGAGGAAGTTGGGACGAACACTTACCGTTAGCTGAGTTCTCATATAACAATAGTTATCATGCAAGTATTGGTATGCCACCATATGAGATGTTATATGGTAGGAAGTGTAGAACGCCTGTATGTTGGGGTGACATTGGACAGAAGAAGTTGGGGAGCGTGGAGGTGATCAAGGCTACGACTGAAAAGCTGGAAAAGATTGAGGCCTTTATGAAGGCGGCAAAAGATAGGCAAAAGTCGTATGCTGACCAAAGACGTAGACTGATTAGATTCGAGGTGGGCGATAAAGTTATGCAGAAGGTTTCACCTTGGAAAGGTATCATCGGTTTAGAAAGCGGGGTAAGCTAAGTCCGAGGTATATAGGACCTCTTTGAATCATTGCCCGAGTAGGAGAGGTGGCCTAAAGGTTGGAGCTACCCGATTAGTTAAGTAGGATTCATCCACCATTCCAAGCATCTCGTCTAAGAAAGTGCTTAGCTAATGAAGATATAATTGTACTGCTGGAGGACATTAAAGTGGATGAACGCTCAACTATGTAGAGCAACCACTTGCAATCATAGACCGAAAAGAGAAGAGATTACGGAATAAGGTGGTACCACTAGTGCGAGTACAGTGGAGGCACAGAAAAGGGTCCGAGTCTATGTGGGAGACTGAGGAAAAGATGAGACAGCATTACCCACAACTGTTCGAGGAGTGACGGGTTTCTGGGACAGAACCTCTATAAGGGGGGTGGACTTGTAACACCCGAAAATTTATTAATAAAAGAAAATAATAAAGATGAAAGAAAAAATTACATAAGTGGAGGGGGCCAAAGTGTAAAAAGGATAAAACTTATTATTATTATGTTTAAAAAGGTGGCGTGGCCGCCCACTACTTTTCTTCACCTACTGATTCAACTTTTTGAAGAAGAAAAGTAAAGCTTCCATCGGTTCTAGAGAGAACAAGAAGAAGATCTGCTTGTAGGTGAGTTTTCTTGTGTTTTGTTCGGTTTTAGCTGAGTTTTCAGCTTTGGGACTGATCCTTATATGTTTGTGTGCGTTCGGTTGTGTGTTTTGATGTATATAGGTGTTAGAACATCAACAGTTATTGAATTTGAAGAAATTGTACTTGAAAGTTGTCAAAGGTGAGTTCTAGATCGCTACTTTTACTGTTTTAAACTTGTTTTGGGGCTGAAAATATATGTAACTATCTTTTAATAACTCTCAGTATGTTATTACTTATGTTTATATTGGTAGGTGAATGTTTGGATATGTTTTTTTTATATTTCATGTTTAGATCCTTGTTTAGGTGCTTAGTATGTTAGAAGTGAGTTAAGAACATGTTAGAATAATGATTGGGGTCTTAAAATGGTGTAAGTCAAATAGAACAACTGCCCATGTGCCAAGGACTTCGCCCATGTGCCTAAGTGTCAACCCAAGTGCCTAGAAACTGCCGATGCGCCTAAACATGCCTATGCACCTAAGTGTGGCTCATGCGCCTAAGTGTGGCTTATGCGCCTAAGTGCCCATGCGCCTACTGCCCATGCGCCCAAGTGTGGTTCATGCACCTAAGTGCCCATGTGCCCACTGCCCATGCGCCTAAGTGTGGCACATACGCCCAAGCAGTGCCCATGCACCTAGGATTTTCCCATGCACCTAACTGTTGATGCGCCCGTATAGTACTCATACGCCTACATAGTGCTCATTCGTCTGCATAGTGCCCATGCGCCTAATGCCTTAGAAAATTTTCTAAATTTTGGGAATTAGAAATTTAAAGACTAAGACCATGGGATGTTTGGTAGTTATGTTTGTTGTTGTTAGGTATGTTTGAAGCCTGTTATGCATGTTCCATATTACTTATTATTACATGATTTACGTGGTGTGTTATGATCATGTACGTAAAGTATTAGCATAAATGAAGTGAAAGATTAAAGATAATAAAAAGTGGAACATAATGAATGAATGAAAGTCTTGTAAGCAAATGTATGGAGGGTCACAACTTTTTAAGAAGTTGTTAGCTCAACAGCGTGCGGTTTAGCAAACCCATAAGGATGCCCACAAGGGTCAGTCATAGTGACTGACCAATATGTATGGAACGGGACCCTTGTCGCTTACCCCAGTACAGGAGTCAGTTTCCCGCACAATGTTAGGGATCTATTTATAGACTTCGGCCTAGTACTAGCTTCGTGCCATTGATTGGGGTATAGCATATGACATTGGTCCATATGAAAGTGAAAGATAAAGATGAAGTACGAAACGAACGATGGTGAAAGATAATAATGATCATTATCTAGATATCTGTGTAACACCCGAAAATTTATATAAGAAAAGAAAAGAAGAGTAAAAAGAAAGAAAAAGTAAATAACCCAAGTTGAGGGGTTAAAGTCGTGCAAGAGTCAAACTATAATATTATTATGTTTATGGCATGACTGCCCCCAAGCTTTCTCACCAACTGCTATCGCCATCAAGAGAGAGAGCCGAGTTCTATTGGTTCTAGAGAGAAGTAGAAGAATTTGCTGAAAGGTGAGTTTTTCTTGTGTTTTGTAAGGTTTAAACCGAGTTTTCAGTCTTATAACCGAGGCTTATGTGTTTGGGTGTGTTCGGTTGTGTGCTATTGGCATGTTTAGTTGTTAGAACTCTTTGAGAGCTCGAATTTGAAGAAGTTTGGTTCAAAGGCTGCAAAAAGTGAGTTCTAGAACCCTGGTTTATGCTTTTAAACTTCTTTTGGGCTGAAAAAAGCATATAAAAATATTTTTAGAACTGTTATATATGTACCCGTATGTATATGCACATGAACTCTTGTGTTTTTTGGTTGTAAGTTTGTTTTGATGCTTAGTATGATAGATTTATGTTGTAAGCATGTTAGAAAGTAGGTTGGGACTGAATTTAATTTGGAAATATGCTAAACTGTGGGTCATTAGCCCAAATAGGGCCCATGTGCCTAAAACTTTGCCTTAGAAAAACTTAAGTGAAGTTCATGCGCCCTAATAGTCCTCATGTGCCTGAAAATTTGCCTTAATAAAGTAAGTGTTAGCCCATGCGCCCAAATAGTACCCCATGCGCCCAACCATTTTGCTCAGGCGCCTAAGTGTTAGTCATGCGCCTGAACAGTGCCTCATGCACCTAAAATAAATGCCCAGACGCCTAAGTGTTGGCTCATGAGCCCACATAGTGTTAACACGCCTGAGTAGGACTCATGCGACTGCATAGTGCTTATGCGCCTAGAACACTTAGAAAATATTCTGAAATTTTAGGAAATATGAATTTTAAGGTTTTGACCCTGATTTGACTTGATGATTATATTTTTATTTTATGCATGTTTTTGGGTTGTTCTTATGTTTCCTATTATGTATCTATTAAGTGGCTTTACATGGTGTGATTATATTGTATACGTAAGTATTATCATTAAAAAAGTGAAAGATTAATGATAATTGAAAGTGGAACATAAAGAACGAATGAAAGTCTTGCAAGCAAATTGAATGGAGATGCATGACCATGTTGTCGTTAGCTCAACTGTGTACGGTTTAGATAACCTGAAGGATGTACACAGGGTCAATCTTTAAGATTTACATGACCCTCGTAGCATACCCTAGGTACTGGGTCACGCTTCGTACACAATGTTAGGGGCCTATCTATAGACTTCGTCCTAGTATCAGCTTCGTGCACAATGTTCGGGGTATTGCACATTGGTCCGAAAGGAAAGTGAAAGATATAAATTGAAGGAAGAATGAGAAAGATAAAGATGATGATAATGAATATTATCTGGATGTACGTATGATGTGTGCTCGTGCATGAAAGTAATGTATTTTATTCAAGTAGGATATTATTATATATAAATCATACAAGGTATTTTAATACTTTTAAAAACTAGAACTCACTCAGCAACGCTGACCTTTATGCATTTTCAGTTGGTAGGTAATTATTGCTGAGGATGGCACATGGGGGAAACTACTCGTTAGGGATAGACTGGCGTCAATTCATGCTTAACGATTTTGTTGTACTGTAATGCAACAAATTGATTATTTTGTAACCCTAACTTGCAACGATGTATTATTTTTCAACATTAATTTATGCATGAATGGTTTCTGTTAACTTAATTCTGCTGTAACTTTTTATGAATGGGTATTGTTTTATGTAATAATGCAATGATTGACCAACTATGAAGACTTCGGGATCGGAGCCTTACCAGTTTGTATGAGAGCTAAAGTTTACGAGAATTGGGTAAATTATTTTCAAAAACCTAGAACTAAACCAAGAATGGGACCGAATGGAGGGCTGACAGCCCGAGTAGCTACGTGTCATCAGGTATTTCTTTTCTTAACGTTAACCGGTATTATGTGCGTGTGCCATTAGATTTATGTGCTTTTATTTGATTTGAATACTAATGTAGCCAAGATAGGAAATGCTCGAGGAATGAAGAGTAAAGTAAGTGGCTAATGACAACTGGCCACTGTAATTAGGGACTTACTATATTTAATATAAACTAAGCTATTACCTTGAATGATCGTATTGGTGTTTAAATCTTATAGTGACTAGAGATGGCCGGTGGTAGATCATCAAAGGCCTCACGAGATGGAGTACGTGGTGGACATGGTGTTGGATCACGTGTCACGAGGAACAGGGACAGAGCTGCGGAGACGGCACCTGAAGAGCCCGAAGTCCATCATTAGGAAGGTGGTGATGAGAGTGCAAACCTGAGGGCCTTAGTGAAGGAGGGAGTAGCTGAGAAAGTTCACCAAGTCGTGTAGACGATTCAGCCATCTGTGGTGATTAAAGTGATTAAGGCGGTGAGGGAGGATGAAAAGATGGAGAAGAAGGAAAGGAGGAAGACCTCTAAGAAAGAAAAAAGAGAGCAACCGGAGGCTGAGACGGTGGCCTCCAGCAATTACGGGGCATTTCAAAGGTACAGGCCCCTAACGTTCGATGGGAATGGAAATGCTGCCTCTGCTCACCGATGGGTGAGGGAGATGGAGGCGGTATTTGATATCAGTGAGTGTCGAGAATATCAGAAGGTGAAGTTTGCTACCCACTCGTTTGTGGATTCGGCCTTATACAGGTGGGACAACATTGTCCAAGCTGAGCGTAGCAGGGCCATTGGCAGGATGTGGTGGCTAGAACTGAAGAAGCTGGTGATTAAGGAATTCTGTCCTCACCGAGAACTTGATAAGATTGAGACGGATTTCTTGCAACTAAAGGCGGGCACCATGACACAGCAGCAGTATACTACCAAGTTTAATAAGATGGCGAGGCTAGCGCCTGATCAGGTGATGCCGGTGTCAAGGAAAATTAAGTGGTACATTCAGGGATTGTCGGCTGACATCCGCAGGCATTTGATTGCTACCCGGCTGGGTACCTTTCGGTTGGTGGTAGACCTGGCGGGTAGATTGTATGATGAAAGAGAGGAGGCTGTGGTGGAGGTGAAGAAGACGAGTGGTGGAGACAAGAACTGGAGCGGGAAACGGTTTGAGCGTGGTGGTTTTACCCCAAACAACAAGAAGGCAAGGGCGGATGATCGATGGGTGATTTTAGCAGGTTTGGGGGTAAAGAGGTGCGGTAAGTGTGGGAGGGAGCATACTTATGAGTGCAGGTTGGGGTTAAATGTTTGCTTCAAGTGTGTAAAGCCTGGTCATATTTCTGGGGATTGTAGGGTGTTGAGGTGTTATAACTATGGTGAAACGGGACACGTTAATAGGGATTGCAAAAAGCCAAGGGCCGAAAGTTCTAGAGCAAAGAAGAAGATCGCGAATGAAGAGCAGGTAGCGAGCACAAGAGCATTAACTATTACCACGAAGGAGGCTATGGTGGACCCCGATGTCGTGTCAGGTATGTTCCTAGTAAACCAAATTTGTGCCTCTGTGTTATTTGATTCTAGTGCTAGTAGGAGTTTCATTTCTATTGCTTTCTGTGCTAAGTTGCCTATTAGTTGTAGAAGTATTGATGAGCCATTTGATGTAGAAACTGCTATTGGTAAGTCTACTAGAATTTTTCATATGATAGAAGACTGTGACATAGAACTAGAAGACTATAGGTTCTCTGCTAAGCTATATATGATGCCCCTAGGCGGATTTGATGTAGTACTAGGAATGGATTGGTTAGCAGCCTATGAGGCAAATATCATGTGTCGCAAGAAGATGATTCGACTAATCGCGCCCAATGGAAGTTCGGTGACGGTCTACGGTGATCGCGTCACTACAGTTCCAAAGGTGATTTTGATGGCGGTGGCAGAGAAGTGCATTAAATGGGGATGTAGTACCTACCTGGCTTATATAAAGGATATGGACGCGTTAGTACCAAAATTTTCTGATGCACCAGTTATGTGTGACTTTCCGGACGTGTTCCCAGAAGACTTACCAGGTGTGCCACCCAATCACGAGTTTGAGTTTCAGATTGATCTGATACCGGTGCTCAACCCGTTGCCAAGGCACCGTACCGATTAGCTCTGACTGAGATGAATGAACTAATGGTTCAACTGCAGGAGTTGATGGACAAAGGGTTCATCCAACCAGCATCTCTTCCTGGGGTGCTCCGGTCTTGTTTGTTAAGAAGAAGGATGGCAGTATGAGGATGCGTATAGACTACTGAGAGTTAAACAAGTTAACGGTGAAAAACCGAAATCCCTTACCGAGAATTGATGACTTGTTCGATTAGCCCCAATGTGCCAGTTGGTTCTTAAGGATTGATCTTTGATCTGGCTACTATCAGTTGAAGGTGAAGGAGGAAGATATTCCTAAGACAGCTTTCCGCACACATTACGGACACTACGAGTTTCTCGTTATGTCTTTCGGTCTAACTAACACGCCAACTGCCTTTATGGATTTGATTAACCGAGTGTGTCGGCCAATGTTAGATAAATCATGATTGTGTTTATTTATGATATCCTGATTCATTCAAAAAATGAGGAAGAACATGCCGGCCACATACAAGAAGTATTTTTGACAATTAGAAAAAAGAAGTTGCATGCTAAATTCTCTAAGTGTGCCTTTTGGTTGCGTGAAGTTCAATTTTTGGGTCACGTGGTGAATTCTGAAGGAATTATGGTGGACCCGGTGAAAGTTGAGGCAGTGATGCAATGGAAGTCTCCAAAGATGCCATCCGAGATTCGAAGTTTCTTGGGATTGGCGGGCTACTACAGAAGATTAATTCAAGACTTTTCCAAGATAGCGTCCACTTTGACTAAATTGACTCGTAAGGACGTGAAGTTTGTGTGGGGTCCGGAATAGGAGGATGCTTTTGAGGAGTTAAAGGCAAGATTAACTCAAGCTTCTGTCTTGACATTACCCGAAGGAAGTGAAGACTTAGTGGCATATTCGGATAGTTCTTACTCGGGACTGGGTTGCGTGTTGATGCAACATGGAAGGGTAATAGCCTACTTGTCTTGACAGCTGAAAACCCATGAGGTCAGTTATCCAACTCCGTGATTTGGAGCTAGCTGCTGTGGTGTTCGCATTAAATATTTGGTGGCACTACCTGTATGGGGCATTGTGCGCAATCTTCGCGGGCCATAAAAGCTTAAAGTATTTCTTCAAGCAAAATGATCTCAACATGAGGTAGAGGAGGTGTTTTGAGTTAATCAAGGATTTTGATTGTGAGATCCACTACCATCCGGGTAAAGCCAATGTTGTGGTTGATGCTCTCAGCCGAAAGGAGAGACCCGAGTCGATCCGGGTGAAAGCTTATCAACTAGTGATGACCTCTGACGTGATGACCCAAGTCAAGGAATTTTAAAATGAGGCATTAAAAGAAGATCTCTCTAACTCTGAATGGATGAGAGGTTTAGTCATGGAGTTGGGAGAAAATACCCATGGAGTTAGAACCCGCTTCGGGCGGATATGGATCCCTCGTTATGGAGACCAACGGGGGCGGATTTTGGATGAGGCTCATAAGACTCGATACTTCATTCATCCCGGTGCTACTAAGATGTGTCAATACATGAAGAAAGATTACTGGTGACCGGGAATGAAGCACGATGTGGTGGAGTATGTGAGTAAATGCCTTACTTGTTTGCAAGTGAAGGTAGAGCATCCGAAGCCATATGGGAAGATCTAACCATTGGATATACCCGAGTGGAAGTGGGAGTACATCACCATGGACTTCATAACAAAGCCACCTCGTACAGTGAGGGGGTACGATACCATTTGGTGATAGTTGATCGTATGACAAAGAGTGCTCACTTCCTACCAATCCGCGAGACATACTTATCTGAGAGGCTGGAGGATCTGTTCATGAAGGAGATTGTAGCTTGTCATGATGTGTAGGTGTCTATCATGTCAGACCGTGACACCCATTTCACATCGAAGTTTTGGAAAAGATTCCATGATGTGATGGGGACAAGGCCACATATTAGCACAACTTACCATCCCCTAGACAGATAGTCTGTCTGAAAGGACGATTCAAACGCTCGAGGATATGCTCCAAGCATGCGTGATCGACTTTGGAGGAAGTTGGGATGATCACTTACCATTAGCGGAATTCTTATACAACAACAATTATCATTCCAGCATTGGCATGCCACCATATGAGATGTTATACGGTAGAAGGTGTAGGACGCCCGCATGTTGGGGTGACATCGGGCAGAAGGAGTTGGGAAGCGTGAAGGTGATCGAGGCTACAACGGAAAAGCTAGAAAAGATCAAAGCCTTTATGAAGGCGGCAAAGGATAGAGAAAAGTCATATGCTGACAAAAGGCGTAGACCAATCAATTTCAACGTGGGTGATAGAGTCATGTTGAAGGTCTCACCTAGGAAGGGGATCATCCAGTTCAGTAAACGGGGTAAGCTGAGCCCAAGGTACACAGGGCCTTTCCGAATTATCGCACGAGTTTGAGAGGTGGCCTATCGATTAGAACTGCCTGATGAGTTTAGTGGAATTCATCTGACATTCCATGTATCTCATCTGAGAAAGTGCTTAGCCAATGAAGACATGATTATACCAGTAGAGGATATCGAGGTGGATGAATGGCTCAATTATGTACAGCAACCAATTGCAATTATTAAACGAAAAAAGAAGAGATTACAGAATAAGGTGGTCTCACTGGTGCGAGTACAGTGGAGGTAGAGGAAGGGAGCCGAGTCTACGTTGGAGACATAGGAAGAATGAGACAGCATTACCCATAACTGTTCGAGGAGTGACAGGTTTTGGGGACGAAACCTATATAAGAGGGTGGACTTGTAACACCCGGAAATTTATAAAAGAAAAGAAAAGAAGAGTAAAAAGAAAGAAAAAGTAAATAACCCAAGTTGAGGGGTTAAAGTTGTGCAAGAGGCAAACATTATTATTATTATCTTTAAAAAGGTGGCATGGCCGCCCTAAGCTTTCTCACCAACTGCTTTCGACATTTTTAGAGAGAGAGAGCAATGTTCTATCATTTCTTGTAGTTTTACATATGTTTATAGCATGTTAATTCACATAAATGATCCTTTGACTTATGGGTTTGTTTTATACACTTGAATGGTCACTTGAAGAACATAATTTTCAGCTTATAAAATGAGTTTTAAAGCTATACTTCCGCTGCGTTTTGAGAATGTTTAAATGGTTAAACTATCATTTTATGTTCTAACAAACCCAACAATTTATCTCCTCTATATTTTATGATAAGTTGTCTGCTAGGAGTAAAAAGATTGATGAGCCCTTTGACGTAGAAACTGCTATTGGTAAATCCACTAGGATATCTGTTGCTTTAGAGGATTGCGTGATAGAATTAGAAGGTCATAAGTTTCCTGCTAGACTGTTTGTGATGACCTTAGGCGGATCTGATGTAGTCTTAGTAATAGATTGGCTAGCAGCCTATGAGGAAAATATCATGTGTTGCAAGAAGATGATTTAATTAACCACGCCCGACGGGAGTTCTATGATGATCTGCGGTGAACGACTTATCACGATTCAGAAATTAGTTTCGATGGTGGTGGCAGAGAAATGTATGAGACATGGATGTAATGCCTACCTGGCTTACGTGAAGGATGTAGATGCGTCAGTACCACAATTGCCCGACGTACTAGTTGTGTGCGACGTCCCGGACATGCTCCCGGAAGACCTATCTGGTGTGCCATCTGACCGCGATATCAAGTTCCAGATTGATCCAATACGTGGTGCTCAACCTGTTGCTAAGGCACTGTATCATCTAGCTCCATCCAAGATAGAGGAACTGATGGCTCAGTTGCAAGAGCTATTAGATAAGGTGTTCATTCAACCAAGTATCTCTCCATGGGGTGCTCCGGTCTTATTTGTAAAGAAGAAGGACAGTAGTATGAGGATGTGCATTGACTACCGTGAGCTGAACAAGCTGACGGTGAAGAATCGGCATTCTTTACCAAGGATTGATGACTCGTTTGATCAGCTCCAAGGAGCCAGTTGGTTCTCGAGGATAGATCTTCGATCTAGCTACCATTAACTGAAGGTGAAGGAGCAAGATATTCCTAAGACATCTTTTCGTACATGTTACGGACATTACAAGTTTCTCGTTATGTCCTTTGGTCTAACTAACGCGTAAGCTGCCTTCATGGACTTGATGAATCGGGTGTGTCGGCTGATGTTGGATAAATCTGTGATTGTGTTCATCGATGATATCCTGATTTATTAGAATAGTGAAGAGGAGCTTTCCGGTCACATTCAGGAGGTATTGGAGATGCTTAGAAGGGAGAAGCTGTATGCCAAGTTCTCCAAATGCGTGTTCTGATTACGGGAGGTTCAATTTTTGGGTCATGTTGTTAATCGTGAAGGGATCATGGTGGACCCAGCAAAGGTTGAAGCAGTGATGCAACAAAAATCTCTAAAGACGCTATCCGAGATCCGTAGTTTCTTGGGTTTGGCGGGTTATTACAAGAGATTCATCCAAGACTTTTCCAAGATAGCTTCTCCGTTGACTAAGTTGACGCATAAAGATGTGAAGTTCGTATGGGGTCAAGCGCAATAGAATGCTTTCAAGGAGTTGAAGACGAGATTGAATCAAGCTCCTGTCTTGATGTTAGTCGAAGGAAGCAAAGATTTGGTAGTATATTCAGATGCTTCTTATTTAGGATTGGGTTGCGTAATGATGCAACAGGGGAAAGTTATAGCCTACATGTGTCGATCATTGAATATCCATGAGGCTAACTACCCCATTCATGATTTGGAGTTGGCGGTCATGGTCTTTGCGTTGAAGATTTCAAGGCACTATTTGTACGGGATGAAGTGCACCATCTTCACCGATCACAAGAGCTTGAAGCAGTATTTTGAGCAAAAAGAGTTGGACATGAGGGAAAAAAGATGGTTGGAGCATATAAAGGATTATGACAGTGAGATCCACTACCATCTAGGCAAGGCAAACATCGTGGTCGATGCCCTAAGGCGGAAGGAGTGACCAGAGCCAATTTGAGTGAAGGCTTATCAGTTGGTAATGACCGCTAACGTGATGACATGTCAAAGAATTTAAGGATGAAGGGCGCTGAGAGAATATCAGATTCATTCCCAGCATATAAAGGGCCTAGTCACAGAGTTGGTTGAGAACGCTCTTGGTGTTAAACTCGAACTGGATGGATGTGGATACCATGTTATGGGGATCTAAAACGGAGGATTCTCAACAAGGCTCATAAGACTTGGTACTTGATTTATCCCGGTGCCACGAAGATGTATCAGGATATCAAGAAGGATTATTGGTGGCAGGGAATGAAGCGTGATGTAGCGGAGTATGTGAGTAAGTGCCTTACTTGCTTGCAAGTGAAGGCGGAACATCAGAATCCGTACGGGAAGTTCTAACCTTTTGATATACCCGAGTGGAAAAGGGAGAACAACACCATGGACTTCATTATGAAATTACCACGTACGGCAAGGTGGTACGATGCTATATGGGTTATAGTTGACTGTTTGATGAAGAGTGCTCACTTTCTACTGATCTGCGAGATGTATTCATCTAAGAGGATGGCGGATCTATTCATCAAAGAGATTGTGACGCGTCATGGTGTACGAGTGTCTATCGTGTCTGACAATGACACTAGGTTTACATCCATGTTTTAGAAGATATTTCATGATGTGATGGGAACACAGTTGCACATCAGTACGGCTTATTATCCTTAGACGGATGTCTAGTCAGAGAGAACTATACAGACGCTTGAAGATATGCTCCGGGCATGCATCATTGATTGCGGAGTTAGTTGGGACGAACACTTAGCGTTTGCTGAATTCTCATATAGTAATAGTTATCATGCCAGTATTGGCATGGTATCATATGAGGTGCTCTACAGTAGCAAGTGTAGAGCACCCGTATATTGGGGTGACATTGAACAGAAGGAGTTGGGGAGCGTGGAGGTGATCGAGGCTACGACTGAAAAGTTAGGAAAGATCAAGGCCTTTATGAAGGCAGTAAAAGAGCGGCAGAAGTCGTATACTAACAAGAGACGTAGACCGAGTGATACGAGGTGGGCGATAAAGTTATTCTGAAGGTTTCACCTGGGAAGGGTATCATTCGGTTTAGGAAACGGGGTAAATTGAGCGCGAGGTATACAGGGCCTTTCCAAATCACTGCTCGAGTAGGAGATGTGGCCTAATGGTTGGAGCTGCCTGATGAGTTAAGTGGGATCCATCCAACATTCCATGTATCTCATCTAGTAAAAATGCCCAACGGACGAAGATATGATTGTACCATTGGAGGACATTAAAGTGGATGAAAGGCTCAATTATATATAGCAACTTGTGGCAATCATTGACCAAAAGGTGAAATGATTACGGAATAAAGTGGTTACATTGGGGCAAGTACAGTGGAGGCAGAGGATGGGATCCAAGTCTACGTGGGAGACTAAAGAAGATATGAGACAGCATTACCCATGAATGTTCGAAGAATGATAGGTTTAAGGGACGAAACCTCTATAAGGTGGAATATCACAAGTGGAGGAGTAAAAAGTTATGCAAAAAGGCAAACATTATTATTATTATGTTTAAAAATGTGGCATGGCCGCCGACTACCTTTCTTCACCTACTGATTCGACTTTTTGGAGAGGGAAACAAACCTTTCATCGGTTCTAGAGAGAAGAAGAAGAACATCTGCTTGTACGTGAGTTTTTCTTGTGTTTTGTTCAGTTTTAGCTGAGTTTACAGCTTCAAGACCAATCATTATGTGTTTGTGTGTGTTCGGTTATGTGTTTTGGTGTGTTTAGGTGTTAGAACTCCTTGTGCTCTCGAGTTTGAAGGAGTTTTGCTCAAATGTAGTAATAGGTGAGTCCTAGATCACCGGTTTTATAGTTTTAAACTTGTTTTGGGGCTGAAATGTATGTAACTAACTTTTTATAACTTTCAGTATGTTATACCGTATGTTATTACCCCTGACCCAGGAACTCGACAAGATCGAGAGAGTTCCTGCAGCTGGAGGAGGGAACCATAACACACCAGCAATATATGACCATGTTCAACAAGATGGCGAGGCTGGTGCCAGACCAGGTGGCACCCGTGTCATGGAAGATCAAGTGATATATCCACGGTTTGCCAGCGGATATCCGCAGGCATATGATCCCCACCCGGCCAAGTACTTTTAGGTCGGTGGTTGATCTTGCAGGGAGGTTGTATGATGACAGAGAGGTGGCAGTGGTATTGGTGAGTAAGAAGGGTGTTGGTGATAGAAACTGGAACGGGAAACGATTTGGCAGTGGTGGTTTCACCCCCAAGAACAAAAAGGCAATGGTGGATGACCAGAAGGTGGTGACAGCAAGTACAGGGATGAGGATGTGCAATAAGTGTAGGAAGGGGCATGTAGAGGAATGTAGGTGGGGTTCAAGCATCTGTTTTAGGTGTGGGAAGACAGGGCATATGGAAAAGGATTGTAGGGTGATGAGGTGCTATAACTATGGAGAAACAGGTCATTTGAGTCGGGAACGCAAAAAGCCAAGGGCTAAGAACTTGAAAAAGGGAAAAGAGGCTAAGAAAGAGAAGGAAGTGTAGATGGCCAGGGCAAGGGCCTTTACTATGACCCATGAGGAAGCCAGAGTGGACCCCAATATGGTATCAAGTACATTTCTAGTTAATGACGTTGCTACTTCTGTATTATTTTATTCTAGTGCTAGTAGGAGCTTTATCTCGTCTGTAGTTTAAGATAAGTTGTCTGCTAGGAATTGAAAGATTAATGACCCTTTGACGTAGAAACTACTATTGGTAAATCCACTAGGATATCTGATGCTATAGAGGATTACGTGATAGAATTAGAAGGTCATAAGTTTCCTGCTAGACTATTTGTCATGTCCTTAGGTGGATCTGATGTAGTCTTAGCGATAGATTGGGTAGCAGCCTACGAGGAAAATATCGTGTGTTGCAAGAAGATGATTCGATTGACCGTGCCCGACGCGAGTTCGATGACGATCTGCGGTGACGAAGTTACTACTGTTCCAAAAGTGATTTTGATGGTGGCGGTAGAGAAGTGTATGAAACGTGGATGTAATGCCTACCTGGCTACGTGATGGATATGGATGCATCGGTACCACAATTGGGCGGCGTACCAGTTGTGTGCGACTTCGCGAACATGCTCCCAGAAGACCTATCTGGTGTGCCACCTGTCCATGAGATCGAGGTCCAGATTGATCTAATACCTAGTGCTCAACCTATTGCTAAGGACAGTAGTATGAGGATGTGCATTGACTACGGTGAGCTAAACAAGTTGACGGTGAAGAATCGGTACCCTATACCAAGGATTGATGACTTGTTTGATCAGCTCCAAGGTGCCAGTTGGTCTTGAGGATAGATCTTCGATCTGGCTACCATCAACTAAAGGTGAAGGAGCAAGATAATTCTCAGATAGCTTTTCGTACACGTTATGGACATTACAAGTTTCTCGTTATGTCCTTTGGTCTAACTAACGCGCCAGCTGGCTTCATGGACATGGTGAATCGGGTGTGTTGGCCAATATTGGGTAAAGCAGTGATTGTGTTCATTGATGATATCCTGATTTATTCAAAGAGTGAAGAGCAGCATGCCTGTCATATTCGGGAGGTACTGGAGATGCTTCGAAGGGAGAAGATGTATGCTAAGTTCTCCAAATGCATGTTCTGGTTGTGGGAGGTTCAGTTTTTGGGTCATGTTGTTAATCCTAAAGGGATCATGGTGGACCCCGCAAAGGTTGAAGCAGTGGGGCAATTGAAATCTCCAAAGACGCCATCCGATATCCGTAGTTTCTTCGGTTTGGCGAGTTATTACAAGAGATTCATCCTAGACTTCTCCAAGATAGCTTCTCCGTTGACTAAGTTGACCCGTAAATATGTGAAGTTCGTATAGGGTCAAGCGCAAGAGAATACTTTTGAGGAGTTGAAGACAAGATTGACGCAAGCTCCTATCTTGTCGTTGCCCGAAGGAAGCAAAGATTTTGTGGTATATTCGGATGTTTCTTATTCGGGATTGGGTTGCGTGCTGATGCAACGGGGGAGGTTATAGCCTACGCATCTCGACCGTTGTAGATCAATGAGGCTAACTAGCCCATTCATGATTTGGAGTTGGCGATCGTGGTCTATGCATTGAAGATTTTGAGGCCCTATTTGTACGAGATGATGTGCCATCTTCACCGATCACAAGAGCTTGAAGTAGTTTTTTGACCAAAAAGACCTGAACATGAGGCAAATGAGATGGTTGGAGTGTACAAAGGATTATGACTGTGAGATCCACTACCATCCAGGCAAGGCCAATGTCATGGCCGATGCCCTAAGCCGGAAGGAGAGACCTGAGCCAATTCGAGGGAAGGCTTATAAGTTGTTAATGACCGCTGACGTGATGAAACAGGTCAAGGAATTTTAGGATGAAGCACTGAGAGAAGATCGAATTAATTCTGAGCGTATGAAGGGCCTAGTCGCAGAGTTAGGTAAGAACACTCTCTGTGTTAAAACCTGAACTGGACGGATGTGGATCCCTCGTTATGGGGATCAAAGAGGGAAGATTATGGACGAGGCTCATGAGACTTGGTAATTGATTCATCCTGGTGCCTCGAAGATGTATTAGGATATGAAGAAGGATTATTAGTGGCCAGGAATTAAGCGCGATGTAGCGGAGTATGTGAGTAAGTGCCTTACTTGCTTGCAAGTGAAGGCGGAACATCAGAAGCCATACAGGAAGATCTAATCTTTGGATATACTCGAGTGGAAATGGGAGAACATCACCATGGACTTCATTACAAAATTACCAAGTACGGTAAGGGGGTACGATGCTATATGGGTTGTAGTTGACTGTTTGATGAAGAGTGTTCACTTACTACCAATCCGCGATACGTATTAATCTGAGAGGTTGGCAGATCTGTTCATCAAAGAGATTTTGACGCGTCATGGTGTACGAGTGTCTATCGTGTCTGACAGTGACACTAGGTGTACATCCATGTTTTGGAAGAGATTTCATGACGTGATGGGAACGTGGATGCACATTAGTACCGCTTATCATCCTCAGACAGATGGCTAGTCAGAGAGAACCATATAGACGCTTGAGGAATGCCCCAGGCATTCGTCATTGATTTTGGAGTTAGTTGGGATGAACACTTATCGTTAGCTGAATTCTCATATAACAATAGTTATAATGCCAGTATCGGCATGCCACCATATGAGATGCTATACGGTAGGAAGTGTAGAATGCCCGTATGTTGGGGTGACATTGGACGGAAGGAGTTAGGGAGCGTGGAGGTGATCAAAGCTACGACGGAAAAGCCGGAAAAGATCAAGGCCTTTATGAAGGCGGTAAAAATAGGCAAAAGTCGTATGCTGATAAGAGACATAGACCGATTGATTCGAGGTGCACGATAAAGTTATGCTGAAGGTTTCACCATGGAAGGGTATCATTCGGTTTAGGAAATAGGGTAAGTTGAGCCCGAGGTATATAGGGTCTTTTCGAATCATTGCTCGAGGAGGAGAGGTGGCATATAGGTTGGAGCGGCCTGATGAGTTAAGTGGGATCCATCCAACATTCCATGTATCTCATCTAATAAAAATGCCTAGTGGATGAAGATATGATTTTACCACTTGAGGACATTGGAGTGCATGAACGGCTCAATTACGTAGAGCAACCCGTGGCATCATTGACCGAAAAGAGAAAAGATTACAGAATAAAGTGGTTCCACTAGTGCAAGTAAGTAGAGGCACAAGAAGGGATCTGATTCTACGTGGGAGACTGAAGAAGAGATGAGACAACATTACCCATAATTGTTCAAAGAATGACAAGTTTCAGGGACGAAACCTCTATAACAGGGGTGGACTTGTAACACCCGAAAAATTTATTAAAAAGAAAAAGAAAGGAAAGTATAAAGAGAGAAAGGTGGAATAACACAAGTGGAGGGGTTAAAGTTATGCAAAAGGCAAACATTATTATTATTGTGTTTAAAAAGGTGGCATGGCCACTGACTATCTTTCTTCACCTACTGATTCGACATATTGAAGAGGGAAACAAAGCTTTCATCATTTCTAGAGAGAAGAAGAAGAAGATCTGCTTATAGGTGAGTATTTCTTCTGTTTTGTTTGGTTTCAGCTGAGTTTTCAGCTTCGGGACCCATGCTTATGTGTTTGTGTGTGTTTGGTTGTGTGTTTTGGTGTGTTTAGGTATTAGAACTACTTGTGCTCTTGAGTTTGAAGGAGTTTTGTTCAAAGGCCGCAACAGGTGAGTTCTAGATCCCCGTTTTACTGTTTTAAACTTATTTTGGGGCTGAAAATGTATGTAACAAACTTTTTATAACTTGTAGTATGTTATACCGTATGTTATTACCCCTGTGTACACGAATGAGTGTATGTTTGGGTATGCTTTGTTGGTGTTTCATGTTTATATGCCTGTTTTAGGTGCTTAGTATGTTAGAAACGGGTTAAGAACATGTTACAATGATGATTGCGGTCTGAAAGTAGTGTAAGTCGAATAGAACAACTGCCCATGTTTCTAATATAATCCTCATGCGCCTAGAATTTACCCATGCGCCTAAGTTCTTGCCCATGTGTCTAAACCTGCCCATGCGCCTAAGTGGTCATGTGCCAAAGTGCCCATGTTCCTAGAACGCCCATGTGCCCAACTGACCATGCAACTACATAGTACCCATGCGCATGCATAGTACCCATGCGCTTGCATAGTAGTCGTGTGCCTGTATAGTAGTCATGCGCCCATGTTTCCTCATGCACCTAAGTCTTTCCATGTGCCCAAGTACCTATGCGCCTGTATAGTGCCCATGCACCCAACATAGTGCTCATGCGTGAAAGTAAAGAAAAGTTTTTGAAATTTTCGGAAATAGAGATTTAAAGACTAAAACATGAGAAGTTTTGGTGATTATGTTTGTTGGTGTTATGCATGTTTGAAGCCAGTTATGCATGTTCCATATTACTTATTATTAAGTGACCTTACGTGATGTGTTATGATCGTGTACGAAAAGTGTTATTATTATTGAACCGAAAGATGAAAGATAATGAAAAATGGAACATAACGAATAAATAAAAGTCTTGCAAGCAAATTTATGGAGGATCACAACTTACCGAAAAGTTGTTAGCTCAACTGTGTGCAGTTTAGCTAACCCATGAGGATGCACACAGGGGCCAGTCATGGAGATTGACCAATATGTATGAAACGGGACCCTTATCGCTCACCCCGGTACTAAAGTCAGCTTCGTGCACAATGTTTGGGGTCTCCTTATAAACTTCGGTCCAGTACCAGCTTCGTGCACAATGTTTGGGCTATAGCATATGACATTGGTCCAGATGAAAGTGAAAGGTAATGAATAAAAGTTTAAAACGAACGAAACGAATGATGAGAAATGAATATGATGACCGAACGAATATGTGCGGGAATGGAAGATAATAATGATATTACCTTGTTGTATGTACGATGAATGACCATGTACGAAAGTAAAGAAAGTGTTTTAAACGAATGAAAGGTATTTAAATTATAAAACTAGAACTCACTCAGCAATGCTGACTTTTATGCATTTTCAGTTGGCAGGTAACTTGTTGTTGGGGATGGCATGAGGGTGAAGCTACTTGGCAAAGAAAGACTGGCATCCATCTTATGCAGAAATGATAGTTTTGTCTTCTAATGCAACTAAATATTCTTTTCAACTTTAACAACGATGTATTATTGGCAAAAATGATTATTAATGCATGAAGTGGTTTTTGTTAAATTATTCTGCTGCAACATTCTTATTATTCAAATGAATCTTAATATGTTAAATATTATGTGAGATGAATGTCCAACTGTAAGCATCCCGGGAACGAGGCCTTACAACTACCACCTCTTTCACTGAGGCCCTCAAGTTAGCACTCTTATCACTTCCTTCCTAGTGATGGATCTCGGGCTCTTCAGGTGCCATTTCGATAGCCTTAGCCCTGTTGCTCATGACATGTGACTCGGTACCACGTCCACCATGACGTCCTCCTTGTGAAACCCTCGAAGATCTACCACCAGCCATCTTCTAAACACTATAAGATTCGAACACCAACACGGTCATTCAAGGTAATAGTTCAGATTATGTCAAGTATAGTAAGTCCCTAATTACATTGGCTAGTTGTGATTAGCCACTTACTTTACTCTTCTTTTCCCCAAGTAGTTCCTATCCTGACTACATCAGTATCCAGATCTACTAAGAGCACATAATTCAAATAACATGCGCACGTAATACCGGTTAATTTTGAGAAAATTACCACATGGCACGTAGCTATTTGGACTGTCATCCTTTCATTTCGTCCCAATTTCAGTTTATGTTTAGGTTTGAAATAATTACCCATTTCTCCTAAACTTTGGCTCTGATATCAACTTGTAAGGCCTCGTTCCTGGGAATCTCACGGTTGGTCAATCACATCCTTGTTTATAATAAAACACAATAAATTTCATAATCCATTAATAATTGATGTTGACAAACAATACATCATTATTTTACAAGAGTTACAAAAAATATTCAGTTGAAGTACAAAACAACAACATTATCATGCATGAAATAAATGTCAGTCTTTGCCCACCAAGTAGCTTCACCCTTATTCCATCCTCAGCAGCAAGTTACATGTCAACTGAATATGCATAAAAATAATCAACATTGCTGAGTGAGTTCTAGTTTTATAAATAAAACACTTTCCTTTCATTTAAAACATTTTCTTTACTTTCATACATGGTCATTCATCATACATGCATCAAGGTAATATCATTATTATCTTCCATAATCACACATATTCTTTCGTTTTGCACTTTTTCATTATCTTTCACTTCTATCTAGATCCTGCCATAAGCTATACCCTATCGTTAGGCATGAAGCCACTTCAGTCTGGGGGTTAAGCGACAAGGATCCTGTTTCGCACATATGGATTAGTCATAAAGACTGACCCCCCTGTGTGTACCCTCATGGGTTAGCCAAGATCACACGCTACATCGCACACAGTTGAGCTAACAACTCATCAATAAGTTGTGATCCTCTTTGAATTTGCTTGCAAGATTTCATTCATTCATTATGTTCCACTTTTCATTATCTTAAATTTTTCACTTATTTACGATAATACTATACGTATAAGAGCATTAACACACCAGATAAGGTCACGTAATCATACATAATAAGGAACATCAATAACGGACCACAAACATGCATAACATGAACAAACATAATACCTAAAACATTCCAGAGTTTAATCATAAATTTCTGTTAGACCAAATGTGACACCCCGTAATTCCAGGTTAAGACTATTCCAACCACTGTCGTTATCATTGGCACATACTCGTTAACACACGAAACGTATACAAACACCGCCACCGACGTCGTTAAATAAATAATTATAAAATACTAACACGGGTGTTTGTAGAGGATTCACATAAACGAGATTTCTTAAGGAATCCTCTTAATTAACATAGCTCGCCCATCTACGCCATCATCAACCGAAACCAATTTGGGAACATAGGACCTAAGTACAGGGACCAAACTTGACAAATTGCCAAACTGGGGCTGGGTATAAATACCCATCCACCAGCCCAAAAACTTCACAATCTGCTCTTTCTCTCCTACACTCTCTACTTCACGGCTTCTTCATCCAAGCACCAAAATCACCCCGATTGAGCTCGTTTTCGTCGGTTAGACCACGCAACAGCTGAGAAATCACGTTCCCAGCAGGTAGGCGACCCTGTACATCCATTTTATTGCTTGTTTCACTGCTGCAAACCTAGGGTTCGGGTGTTCGGGTTCAACCCGAATGCATGTGGTCGTGGGGGTGCGTGTGAGGTCAATCAGCATGTGCATTTCACTTAGACATGTTAGGAGAGTGTTTCTGGAAGTCTTGATTGTGTGGAAACCGAGCACGGGACAGCCGAAGGCTGTTCAGCCCGTCTAGCAGTCGCGATCTGCTGCTGTCCGCGACTGGGCCAGTCATGCGAATGAGCCATGCGACTGGGTTCCGCGCGCGACTGAGTGGTGCGACTGGAGTGAATCGTATGAATGAGTCCATACGTATGTGTGTGACGTGCGAATGAATGCATGCGATTGGGAGTGTGTGCGATTGAGTCAACCGAAAGAAATGTGTGCGACTGAGTTCCACCCGACTGAAGGTCCAATCGCAAGAATGAAGATTCAGTCATGCGATTGGTTGTTGAGTAGGGTGAATGGGTGATGTGTGGTACGATTGAATGCTAAGTCGTACGAGTGAGGGTTCAACCGTACGAATGAGGTTGATTCGTATGATTGAAGGCCCATTCGTACGAATGAAGTGTCCAGTCGTGCGTCTAGCCTTGACATGCGATTGGAGTCATTGTGAGGGAATTCGCCTTGTGTGTGGTATGCCTATCGTGTGATGATATGGTAACAATCAATAAAGTATCATTTCTTGACCACAAAGATTAAAGTCAACGCAATCAACAAGCACATACTTTTACGATCTAAAACAACCTAACTGTTTACAACTAACGACAACCCGTTTGGGATCTACATAAGGTCCGATATGTGTATGCCTGCATGTGTGTGTGTGTCACCCACGACCGAACCAATGCGACCCGACCCGACTAAACATGTCTATTAACGCTAAACACAACATTAACGCTTAATATAACTGTCAATAGGTGTTTGACAGCGCATCGTAAACAACTCTTGGGAGACTTTCATCCTACGTACTTACTACCTCATCAGTGAGTTTCACGGCCCCTATTTTACTCTCTTTCCTTTTGGGGGAGAAAACATGCAAAACAAATTTACTTAAATGGTTGTAGTATTATTGATATCACTTGTTACGTTAGTGCAAACACACAACATGTCCTGACACACTCGAACCGTTAGTAATGGGATTAGCGAGGAAATTTTGTGTAGTACTACTGGGTCTGACAAACCCCGCCCGGGCTAGTCGCGCTAGCTTGATTGGAGGTCAAACGGGTGCTTGATTGACCTAACATTTGTCACGGTCTTGCGAGACGTGACGGGGATTCAACAAACACATATAGGACGTAAACAGTCAGCTTCGGTTCGAAACGCTAAGTAACAAGAACATAGGCTAGCTACCTAACGATATGCTCTATATACTAAACCATTGAAACGCAAACCATTTAACGCTTACCAACACATTTCTTGTTGATTAAACCTGGGAACTCACCAACTTTATGTTGACACATATTAGCATGTTTTCTCAGGTCACCGGAACGCATAAGCTCATGATGCACGCTAAGGAAACGCACTCAGGACATGCATTCATCTATTTTATTTTCAGCATTGAACATTTTGTCTAAACATGGCTATTGTAACTATACTATAATGGATTTACTGATTATGTACTCGCTTCCGCACTATTGTAAACTTTGTTTATGTTTTTTGAATGAAGTCAAATGTTTCTTTTAAATTCATATAGTGTCGTTCGATATGACTGTGTCTGAGATCCTGGTATGTCACACGCCTAACGGTAAAACCCCATTCGTGGAAATTAAGGGTGTGACACCAAAAGAACCAATGAGCCAGATCAGAAAAACCTCTAAGTCCCACAAGACATCACAACAACTGCTAAAAGCTTCATCAGCAGTTTGACAAAGACTGAAGACTTCAACAGCTAAAGATCAAAGATCTGAACAACAGCTGAAGATCCCAAGTACTGAAGTCAAGTGCTGAAGATCAAAAGCTGAAGTACTGAAGATCAACAACTGATGCACAAAGTCTGAAGACAAAGACTGAAGACATCAGCTGATGACAACTACTGAAGTCATCAGTTGATGAAACATCTGAAGATCAAAGTCTGAAGACCAAGTGCTGAAGCTTCAGAGTTTGTCACAACAGCTGAAGAAGTTGTCTTCAGTTCTCTCTCTCTATAATTTTACTGTTACATGCAAAATCATTTGTGTTCTTGCTTATTTGTTTAATTCCCGTGCTAAATCCACTGCGAATACAACCTAATTGATCAAACTAGAGGCTGAGATCCTTTCAAATGGTATCAGAGCAGGTTAATCATTGATCTATTTAGCTATTGATCATTGAAACTGCTCTATTGCTATCTACGTTTGATCGAATTAGCAATTTGCAAGAATTAGTTATAGAGATTGAGTTTCTGCTGCTTCTGGCCATTAAAAGAGGTTCTCGTGGTTTTTGAGCTAGATCTGTTTTGTTTACCTTGAATTTACTTGAAATCTGAAATGGCGACACCAACTAATGATCCTCACAATACTGGTTCCTCAACAAAGCCTCCTATGCTTGTGAGAAACGAGTATAACATATGGCAACGTCGTATGCTCCATCACTTGTTTGTCAACAGTTCTGGTTGTTGGAAGTCAGTGGTACATGGACCACACATGCCTATGGTGAGCGTTCCTGAATCAAATGAGAAGGTTCCGAAGAAACCTGAATAATATTCGGACGAAGATCTTAAGCTGTTCGAAATTGATGCTAGAACCCATGGAATTCTGGCTATGGCAATTCCAAATGAAATTTATTCAGGGCTTTTGCATCATGAAACTGCTCATGATCTCTGGGTTGCTCTGAAGGAACAATTCGGAGGAACCAATGAGGTCTTAGCAAACACTAGGGAAATCCTCGCCCAACAATATGAGACATTCTCTCATAGGAAGGGTGAGACACTGACTCAACAGTTTGAGCGATTCTCTTGTCTTATTTCTGAGCTGAAAATGGTTAAACAAGAGTATTCCAATAGTCAGATGAACAACCGTTTCCTCAGATCCCTGCCTGAGAGATGGGACACTTATACCATTGTCCTACGTTTCAGTGCAAATCTGGATACTCTATCTCTCACCCAACTTCATAGGAAACTGCTTACATTTGAGAGAGAGATAGAGCAGAAAAGGATGTTGTCCACCTCTGGCAAGCTCACTGATGACTTTGTATCATGCAATACTGCACTGATAGGTCAAGAGTCAAAATATGCTGCATCAGAGAGTTCTTATGATGAGCATATTGATTTCTCTACCAATTCTGAACATGCTTTTGTTGGTGTTGATAGTAGTTCAGGAGCTAGCAGTGATAACCTGTGCTTTCTGGGAGGACTTGAAGGGCATTCCAGATGATGATCTGGAAGAGATGAATAATTTGAGTCAAATGGCAATGATAAATATCAGATCTCAAAAAGTCTACAAGAGAACTGGCAGGAAATTTCCTGGTCTCTCTAGTAAAACCAAAGTTGGTTTTGACAAGAGCAAGTTGAGGTGTCACAAGTGCCGTAGGCTTGGACACTTTGCTATAGAGTGTAGATCATCTGGATCTAACTCCTCTGCACCCTTTTGACTTTTCCAAGCAATAGCTCACAAAACAGAGGGCATCATTCTTCCAGTTATGGTCATCCATCACCAGCTCAGGCATCACCTGCATACTTTGTGCCTCAGGGTCATATGCCATACCCATACCCCTGCTACTACATGCCTCAGCCAAGTCAAGTTCAAGCACCCACTGCTCTGCAACCACATGCACTCCCTGAGCCTCAACCTTCTTCATCTCATCATCAAACCCAACCTCAATAACATAGCTTCTTCACCCCAGGAGTTGTTGATTGGAGCAGTTTACCAGATGATTTATCTGGTCATGACCAACTGTTTCCTGGTGCTGGTCAACATGGTGGTGATCATCCTTTTGGGAACCTTGCTCTCATGGCCCTGGAGTTTGCTGATGGGTCATCCTCCAATGCTTCATCACAGGTATCTTCTGAGGCTAAAGCCAAGCTTTGTTCTGATTCATGCATAGCAGCATTTGCTTCTATTAGAGAGGCAAATGTGGCTTTAATTGATAAAAACTTTGAGCTAGAGCAAACCATTTCCAAAAGAAAAGCTGAATTTGAGGCTGTGATAAATGATAAAAATGATGAGATTTATAAGCTTAAATGCCAAATCAAAGAGGATGAGGCTAGGGAAGAGGTACTTCTAGAGAAGTACAGAGACCTCAAGGAAACACTTGCAGCTACCCAGGTAGAGTGTGATGGACGGGTACAATCCTGCAAGGGTTTTGAAATGCTTTTGAGTAAGCAATCAGCTTCCAATGTGAAGTTTGGAATTGGTTATAATCACACTGCTCCTCCAACAGATTATACTTCCAGAGCAGAAGTTGAATCTGATAGGGAGAGCAATAACCAATCCTTCTCATCATGTGACCTACTATCTGATACAGCATCATCAGAAGTAGAAGTCAGCATTCATTTCTCACAGAACCAATCAGTTGATGCTAAAACAGCTGATGGTTCAAATGTTGAATGTCACATGATAAAAAAGATGATCAACTCAGGTGTTATCTCTAGTAGTACTGAAAGTACTAGAGAGCAAGTGATAACACCTGAAGTTCAAACCCTAACTACTATCAGTACTGAAGAGAAGAAAACTGTCAGTAGAAAGGGTTTGAAGACTACTAAAGAGGATGTTAGGAAAGCAAGTACTGCAAAGAAGAAAACTGCAAGTACTGACAGCAAACAGCTGAAGAACAAGCCTTCAGCAGTTTCATCTTCTTTAGTAGATGATCAACATAAGATGAAGAAGAAGTCATGTGAAATATGTGGCTTGTTCAATCATCTTACTGATGATTGCTGGTACAAAAGGGGATCCAAACTCAAACAAAAAGAGAAAATTAAAGAGAAAATGAATGAAATGAAAAATGAGTTTGAGTCCAAGTTTGTATCACCAACATCAAAATCTGAAACCCCAAAGTCAAGGAAGAAATCCAAAAAGGGATGGGGTTAATCATGCAACAGCTGAGGTTGCTCAAAAGAAGATGGTGCAACACAGGAATCCATCACCAGCAAGCACTAGTATGTCTGAGGAGCTGAAAGCTTTATCACAAAGTCAGACACAACTTGTGTTGATGGTTCAACATCTAATGGGAAGAGCCAACCAATTAGATGCTCCTGTGTTGAAACCACAGAAAAGGAAATCCAAGCCAAAGGGTTCCTCTTCTACACCATCTCCTTCACCTCAGACTGTCACACATAACAAACCTGTTAGTGTTACATCTGTTGATGGAACAGACCCAAAACCAAAAAGGTTTGGGTCTCCAAAACTAACTAATCTGTTATGATGATTGCAGGGTTCTTCAACATGCCATAGAAGCATCTGGTATGTAGACAGTGGAGGATCCATGCAGATGACAGGGAGCAGCTCTCTTCTTAGTGACTACTCTCAAGGAAAGAAGGGATTTGTTTCCTTTGGCAATGATGCAAAAGGTTACATCATCGGCAAAGGCTTTGTTTCCAATGGGGAAATAAGGTTTGATGATGTCAACCATGTGGAGAATCTCAAGTACAATCTCTTGAGTGTCAGTCAAATGTGTGATAAAGGCCATGTTGCCGTTTTCACAAGCCAGAACTGTCGGATTCTGTCATCCAAAGTTCTGAGCTTGATTGACAAGGTGTTGGATGAATATACTCTCCTGAAGGCCAACAGGACAGGAAGAGTATATGCCTTAGATCTTTCCAAGAAAATTGATCTAAAAGGCCATCCTTGCCTATTCTCCAAGGCCTCTCCTTATGAATCTACTCTATGGCATAGAAGACTGGGGCATGTTAATCTCAAAAACATGAATCAGCTGATAAGCCATGGATTAGTAAGAGGGTTGCCTTTGAAGGAGTTCAAATGTGAAGACAACTGCTCTGCTTGTTTAAAAGGAAAACAACACAAAGTTTCATTCCCTCCAATAGAAGAGCCTAAGTCCACTGCCTGCTTGCAACTATTGCACATGGATCTATTTGGTCCTGTCATGGTAATGAGTATGACAAAGACGAAATACTATCTGGTAATTGTGGATGATTACTCCAGATATGTATGGACTTTCTTCTTGTACTCCAAAGATGAAGCTGTAAAAGCTATAATGAACTTTGTGTTATACGTGGAGAAGCAGTATTCCCTTCCAGTCAAGTGTGTGAGAAGTGACAATGGCACAGAGTTTAGGAATCACACACTTGATGACTTATTTGTCAAAGGGAATCAAAAGGCAGTTTAGCATTCCGAGAACTCCTGAACAAAATGGAGTGGTGGAGAGAAAGAACAGGACTCCCATTGAAGCTGCAAGGTCAATGCTGGCTGACTCAGGATTGCCATTAACCTTTTGGGCTGAAGCTGTTAATACAGCTTGCTATGTACAAAATAGAGTATTAGTGAATCAGAGGTTGATGAAGACTCCTTATGAAGTACTTCATCATTTGGCTCCTTTGATTTCCTTCTCAACACAAGAGATCCACTCCAGAAGTTTGTATCAAAGGTGGATGCAGGGTATTTTATTGGTTATTCATCAACTGTAGGACAAAGATGGTTGAAGAGACTCTGCACGTTAAGTTCAATGAATTTCCAAAGGACAAGATTCCACAAAACCATGTGGAGTTATTTGATCTGGACATACTGCAATATGTTCCTTATCAACCTCCAGCTGTTGTTCCTGTTAACAGTTCTCCACTTGGTGGTACTGATGATTAAGATGCCAGTACTTACCTTTTCAGGTTTAGTGACAACCTGCCTGAGTCAACTAAACCTGATGCTCCTATGGCTTCAGCATCTCCATTCACAACAAATGTTGATGAGATTTCCGCATGCTCTACTTCATTTGAGCTGCCATCTCCTACATGGTTTCAAGAATCTTCATCACCACCTGTTGCTGCTGAAGGTCCTACAAACACTTGCACTGATCTTATAGTCTATCAAGAGCTGAAGAATCACCCAATGTCCCAGATCATGGGTGATATCAATGCTGGAGTTTCAACCAGGAGTCAATTGTCCAACTTCTGCTTCTATGCTCTCTTCATCAGTCAGCAAGAGCCAAAGAATTATCATGTTGCCTTAAGAGACAATGGATGGGTTGAAGCAATGCAGCTTGAGCTTCTTCAGTTTAGAAAACAGCAAGTGTGGGAGCTTGTTCCTTTACCCCAAGGTAAGTGTGCAATAGTCACTAAATGGGTGTTTAGGAACAAAACTGATGAAAAGGGCCAAATTGTCAAGAACAAGGCCAGGCTGGTTGTATAGGGGTTTGCATAAGAGGAAGGCATCGATTATGATGAAACCTTTGCCCCTGTAGCCAGACTGGAGGCAATTAGAATGTTCTTAGCTTATGCTACCTTTCACAGTCTTAAAGTTTATCAAATGTGTCAAGAGTGCATTTCTATATGGTAAAATAAAAGAGGAAGTTTATGTGTCTCAACCACTAGGCTTTGAGGACAATAAACATCCTTATTGGGTGTATAAGCTTGATAAGGCTCTTTATGGGCTGAAACAAGCTCCTAGAGCTTGGTATGAGACATTATCAACTTTTCTTCTGGAAAATAAGTTCACTAGAGGCACCATTGATAAAACTTTATTTATTAAGAATGTGGGACATCATAAGCTCCTTGTTCAAATTTATGTAGATGATATAATTTTTGTATCCTCTGAACCCCAGTTGTGTGATGAATTCACTAAGCTCATGAGCAAAAGTTTGAAATGAGTGCTATGGGAGAATTACAGTTCTTTCTAGGGTTGCAAATCAAACAAAGGGCTGATGGAACCTTCATTCATCAGTCCAAGTATACAAAAGATTTGTTGAATAAGTTTGATTTACAAAACTGTAAGCCCTGTTCTACTCCCATGAGCAGCACCACACAACTGGATGTGGATCAGAAAGGTAAAGCGGTTGATAAAACCCTTTACAGATGTATGATTGGGTCCTTGATGTACCTTACAGCTTCTAGACCAGATATCATGTTTGCAACATGTGCCTGTGCTAGATTTCAGGCTGCACCTAAAGAATCCCATTTGATTGCAGTCAAAAGGATCTTTAGATATCTGCAAGGTACCCAATCACTAGGTCTTTGGTATCCAACTGGGCATTCTTGCAAATTAGTTGCTTTCTCTGATAGTGACTATGCAGGATGTAAAGTCACCAGAAAATCCACTTCTGGTGGTTGCCAATTCCTAGGCAATTGTTTAGTTTCTTGGCAGAGTAAGAAACAAACGTCAATTGCTACATCCACTGGTGAAGCTGAGTACATTGCTGCTGCAAGTTGTACATCTCAGGTACTTTGGCTTCAGATCCAACTTTTGGATTATGGCATTACAGAGACTAAGACTCCATTATTAATGGATAGTGCTTCAGCTCTTTGCATTGTTAAAAATCCAGTCCAGCACTCTAGGACCAAACATGTTGAGATCAGACATCATTTTATTAGGGATTGCTATGAAAAAGGTCTGATTGATCCAAAGTTTGTGCCTAGTGCTGATGAGCTTGCAGACATCTTTACTAAGCCTTTAGATAGTGCCACATTTCAAAATCTGGTACTAAGGCTTGGTATGCTTCAGCTAGAATAATTTGACTAATACTGATGCTCTCAGCTCATAAGTACTGATGAGCATTAGTATGCAAAAGTCAAAAATAAGTACTGATGAGTAAGTTAGTCTTCAGCATTTTTCATAACTACTGAAGACTAAAATGCTTCAAAGTACTGAAGTACATTATTTGTTGAAAACAACTGATATAGTTACAACTACTGATATGGTTATAACTACTGATGTATAATTTTCAAACAAATAAGTACTGAAGAACAAATTCTGTTCACAAGTACTGATGTGTAATCTTACACATAAGTACTAAAGACAATTTGTTCACCAGCTCTGAAGAATAATTTATCAGCACTTATAAATATCTAATCACAAGAGCTGAGGAATAAAATATTCATAAGAGCTGAAGGGCCAATGAAACATCTAAAAGTCAGCCAAAGAGCTGATGAGTAAATGTGGAGGTCAGAATGAAACAACTGAATTGACGGAAACAGCTGATGAGTAACTTTACTCTTCAGCTGATACGTACATCTGCTGTTTCATACCCAAACAACTGAAGGACAAAACCATGTCTTCAGTAGTTTCATAACTACTGATGACTAACACCAAGTCCTCAGTTGTTTACAACAACTGAAGCAAAACCATGTCTTCAGTAGTTTATAACTACTGATGTTAGTAGTTTACAACTACTGAAGACTAACACCAAGTCTTCAGTTGTTACAACGTCTGAAGATGAAAACCATGTCTTCAGTAGTTTATAACTACTAATGACTAACAACAAGTCTTCAGTCGTTTACAACATCTGAAGGACAAAACCAAGGTCTCAGTAGTTGGGAAACTACTAATGACTAACACCAAGTCCTCAGATGTTACAACTTCTGAAGGTTAAACCACGTCATTAGTAGGTTCAACAACTGATGACTAACACCAAAACCTTCAGTCGTTTTCTTTCAGCTATTTCCATACCCTATAAATACCCAACCTACCCTTCAGAGCTTTTTGTTCTCATTTGACCAAAAATTTCAAACACTCTGAAACCTCCCATACACCATTAATGGCAACCATGCAACTAAAGCCTCGTGTCGCATACCTCACAAAGTCACCATTCTGGACAAAGTTCCATCACGCCATCGATCTTATGCTCTATTCTCCATACCAAACGACCTTCCTATTAAATCCAATCATTCATGCTGATTCCCTATCAGAGTTCTGGACAAACGTTACCGTTCAATCTGGAGAGAACGATGGTGAGGTCGCTCTCCAGTCGTCCCTGAACAACAAACCCGTGGTCATCACTCCAGCTATCATATGACAAACCCTAAAGCTGGAGGATACCACCTTCCCAACTGCCTACCCCAAAGGCACCCTTGATCTCTCTTTCACTGCTCATGATTATCAGGGTGACCTCTCTGCCTCCACCTTGCTGAAGAAACATTTTCCTGATCCACAACGACTTATCTTCTACATGGTGAATGTTTCTCTGGCCCCGAAGACATCCTCATGGGACCAGATGTCCACAAGGTGGCAACAGGTATTGTACTCTATCTTTGAGAAACATCCATTAAATTTTACTGAAATAATATTTTTGGAACTCAAAGACATGGCCTCAAAACCATTTGCAAACTGTTGTATTTTATATCCACGGTTCCTTACGGCCATGATAGAGAGTCAGCTTAATGCTGAGGGACTAGTTGGCACTGGAGTCCCTGCCATGGCTGTACTAGCTGAGGTATACTCTAGGCACAACACCGACCACACACTCAAAAAGGTTGCCAAGCTGCGTAAACCCATGCAGCTGGAACCCACAGCCTCCACCTCCAAGTCTAAAGTCCCTCAAAGCCCAAACCCAAAAAGAAACCCACAAAGGCTACTCAGGGAGATGAGTCCCTTGAGGATGCCCCTGCAACACAAACACAGGAAGTGACTGCTGGCCAGATTCTCCCAGCAGACACCACGACTCTACCTACCATAACCACACAGGTTTCCTCTTTACAGGAGCCTGATGCAACCATTTCAGGGGCTGCCACACATCTAGAACCTTTCTCAATTAAGGAGGTTACCATTGAAGAGCACATTCATCCCCATGTGCAATCTACTTCTAGCCCATCTCCTACTGAAACTGCCCCTCAAAGCCCTACTCTTATAATTGCCAAAGTGTTGACCTATCTGAACACTCCACCCTCTCCCCAGAAACCAATCACAACTGGGGTATCTCCAACCAAAGAGAGGGTGGAAACAAGTGTTAGTGGGAGCCCACAACACCGAGAATCACATGTCTCATCTCCTAGTGTGGCTAGGGAGATAAGACAATCTGGTGAGGCTGCTACTTCCCCTGCATCAACATCTGAGCAGGAAGAAGCTGGTACCATCACTAAGACCTCACCAGAGGCAACTGCCGATGATGGATCCAATCCGGAGGCTGGAAGTCCCCAGAACCAAGACAAAGGGGCATATGCAACTACTGAGCCACATTCAGTGCATGTATATCCTAACACAGTCAGGAGGTCAGGTAATTCAGTGCAAACTGATGATGACCTGAGCTTCTTCTTTGATGTAGTTGCTCAAAACACCATTCTTGAGGAGGAGGTGAGCAGACTCAAAGAGCTGCTCGCCAAATTCTCCCAAGAACAAAGTCCATCTGCCACAATTAACCCACAGATGGCACCTTCACCTGAAGGTCTCACATATACTCAGCCACTCCCACAAACTGAGCCACCTGCCTCTGCTTCTGGTACTAGTTCTCAGGAACAGAACCCTCCTGAGCAATTAGTTGCTATCTTCCAAAAATCCCTGCCTCTCATCACACCAATAATCACAGACATTGTGATGAAAACCCTTGATGAGAGGCTTCCCTCACAAATACAGCCCATGGTGGAGGCTGCTGTGGCCAAAATGCTTTATGATAGTCAAACCCTAACCAATGCAACCAAAAAGGGGGAGAAATCAGTGAAAGCTAAGAGGAAGAGGGTAGAGGAGGAACAAGAAGTGGTGGAAGAGGTGGAAATCGAGAGGGATGTAGTTGAGGAGACTGAGAGGGTGAAGGGGAAGGAGAAGGAGAGGGAGGAGAGAGCTGAACAGATCAAAGTGGCTAAAATCCAAAAAGATTTCAATGTCACTTACAAAAAGAAGAAAGGAGAGAAGGAGGGAGAGAAGGTGGTGAAGGAGACTGATCTAGTAGTCCTGGTCAAGGAGGCTGATGATGAGCATAGCCGATCAATAGACTCTATCATTGATCAGCTGTTCAGGCAAGGCTTTGACAAGGACACTACCATGCTAGATCAGGAAATTAGGAAGTTAGAGATAAAGGAGATAGAATATCGGTGGACCAGTCATAGCCAAGAGGAGAGAAAGAGACTCGATGCTATGACTAGGTTCATTTCAAGTACCTGGGGAGACCAGTCCTAGATGTGAGAGCTTGGACTAGGGACAAAATCTTGGCTATATTAACCAAGATCTGTTCAGCTGGTGAATTTACCAAGGGACTGGTCGCAGAAGCCCTGTCAGAAGCCGATGTTGGGAACAGGACTTTGCTAGTCAAACAGACTAAACCTTCCCTCATTTCTAGATTACTAGCAAAGCCTGCCCAATCTCCCACACCAACACCAACACCTACCCAACCACAACCCACAAAACCAACCCCGTCACCATCAAAACCCATTGCCGATGATACACCCTTGCAGAAGAAGAGAAGGGTGTTGAGGCTGAAAGAAGAAGAAGAAGAGGAGGATGGGGAAGATAGGTTGCCTCTCTCTGCAGTCATATCTTTACCCAAAGCCAAACCTATAACCATCACTCCCACCTCACAGATGGAAGCTGTTAAGGTTAAGCTTGAAGAAGAACAGCAGCATAGGCTACATGATGAGGAGCTGTTGAAAAGAGTAAATAAAGCCTATGCTGCTACCTCATCAATCATAAACATGAGGAAACAAGCTCTGAGATTATTCACTTTAAGGCATACATTCCAATTTCAAAAGGACAAAATGAGTATTTGGCCTCATCCCAGGTTGTCTCACAGAATTATGAAGAAAGATATACCAAAGAGATACAATGGCCTAGTGAAAAGGATCGTAGGTGAAGAGATCTCCTTGGCCATTGTAATATCACCCTGGGAGATCATAGAAGATTTCAAGAAAACCTATCAGGTAACCTCCCACCACAAAAGATGTTGGAGAACAGAGTTGTTAAAAAGGGGTTAGTCTATAAGAGGTTTGAGAAACTTCAGAGAAATGAGATCCAGTTGTTCTTAGAGGGTAATCACCCAGACGAATTCGCCTATAGGGCCATAACAACTGTGGAGCTCAAAAGTGGTAAACAGGCCAAATACATCTCAGAGCTCTATGGGCCTGAAGGATTCTTTGAAGGTGAGGCAGAAGTACTTACCATGGAGGAACAAGTGATGTTTTTAGAGGCCAACACCATAGAATCCTACAGGCTCATAGTTAGGAAGTAGGTCTTATGGATGGGACAACAACTCTGTGTCCAGTTCCCCAAAACAGAGTTCCCATCCATAATATGCCAAACAAATTCTTAAGACCTCTTCCCAGACCAGTGCATAATTGGGTCATCTTCTAATCTGATCAAGAAGGAAAAAGACCAATCTTCCTGCCATCAATAAGTGGGACAATAAATTGCTTAGAGCTTTTGGCTGCATTGGTTCAGGGGGAGATTGTTGGACCAAAAGAACCAACGAGCCAGATCAGAAAAACCTCTAAGTCCCACAAGACATCACAACAACTGCTGAAAGCTTCATCAGTAGTTTGACAAAGACTGAAGACTTCAACAGCTGATGATCAAAGATCTGAAGAACAACAGCTGAAGATCCCAAGTACTGAAGTCAAGTGCTGAAGATCAAAAGCTGAAGTACTGAAGAACTGAAGATCAACAACTGATGCATAAAGTCTGAAGACAAAGACTGAAGACATCAGCTGATGACAACTACTAAAGTCATCAGCTGATGAAACATCTGAAGATCAAAGTCTGAAGACCAAGTGCTGAAGCTTCAGAGTTTGTCACAACAGCTGAAGAAGTTGTCTTCAGTTGTTGTGATGGTTTTTCTCTTTCAGTAGTTTGTATTTTCTCTTTTCAGTAGTTTGTACAACAGCTGAAGAGTTTGTTCTTCAGCTGTTATAGTTCAGTAGTTGTAAATGACTGAAGAGCTTTATACTTTCAGTAGTTTCTTTTCTTCAGTAGTTTGTAATAAGTTAGAATACTTAGCTTTTTGTTGGAAGATGTCAGCTGTTTGACATCTTCAGTAGTTTAGTGTTCTTTCAGTAGTTGGTTAATAACCGTTTGATGTCACTATCAAGTGACATCAGCATACGTCATTTCTCCTATAAAAGGAGATGACTTAATTGTAATCCTGGCTGAAGCTTGTGATTCAATAGAAAACACCTTTTCGCAGAATTGTTCTCTCTCTCTATAATTTTACTGCTACATGCAAAATCATTTGTGTTCTTGCTTATTTGTTTAATTCTCGTGCTAAATCCGCTACGAATACAACCTAATTGATCAAACTAGAGGCTGAGATCCTTTCAATTTCTATTTCCCAAGATTTTAGAAAAATCCGAAGTCAATTTAGGCCCATGAGCACTATGTAGGCGCATGAACAGTTGGGCGCATGGGCAAATTTCAGGCGCACGGGCCATTCCAGATGCATGGGCACTATGTTGGCGCATGGGCACTATGTTAGGTGCATGGGTACTATGTTAGGTGCATGGGCACTATGTTAGGCGCATGAACACTTAGGCGCATGGGCAATTTCAGGTGCATGGGCAGTTGGACGCATGGACACTGATGTGCTCCAAATTATACATAAAAACACTATCAAAAGCACATCAATTGTTCCTTAATATGTTTCTTAAAATGATGATTATGTACTTAAAATCATTTAATTATGTTTTCAGGTGTTGTAGAGGGCAAAATGGACAAAAGAAGCATATTTAACAAGAAATTGAAGAAATCCGAGCTTTCAAGTCCAAGCATGGGGTCGTGCCTCATCAAGCACGCCCCCATGCCTTGCCTGAAACACACCCTGTGCTATATTGGCACATCCCATATTCGGACATCTGACAGAAAAAAAGTACTGTCCCTAAAAGTGAACACGGTGCCGTGCCCCAGGAGGCACGGGGCCGTGCCCCAACTCAAACATGGGGTCGTGCCCTATTTTTCATGACAACTTCTGCACGTACAAGCCAACCAACTTTTGTAAGCATTGTACTAACACAGGGTCGTGCCTTTTAGGCACGGGGCCATGCTTAAACACTCCAGAAAGCCTATAAATAGAGGCCTAAGTTCACCATCTTGTCAAGCTTTTGGTGGGGTGTTACTCTGTAGAATTCTCTCGGGAATCAAGTCTTGAAGACCATTTGGAGGCTCGGGAGGTGCATACAACACTTGGAAGAAGCTCGGGATTGTCTAAACATCATCCATTATGGATCACTAGTTTGATTGTTCCATTTCACCAATGAATCCATATCTATCTTCTATGTTGTGTGTTGTTATGTTCAAGCTCATTATGAGCTAAAATCTTATTATCATCCTAATTGGATGAAACTTATGTAATTTGTGATGAACGTAATGGTGTGATTTATATTGTGTTAATGTTATGGTGGTCATAGGAAAACTTTCGATGGGTAGCACCTAAATTTGAATGGGGAGTTATAAACTAATGATTAGTAATTGTGATTGTCATACACGGTTGAAAAACGTATGATCAACTTTTATTCGTGAAATCGATCTTCATAACAAATCCATGGCTAATTAAGTATGTTGGGGTTTGTTGCATGTTTATCAAAGATTGTTTAACCATTTAAAGAAAAAAAATGTAGTGGATATTTTGAGATATAAAACATGCTTTAGATGCTGAAAATAAACCATTTTATGTTCAAGAAGACAAACCCAAGAACAAGGATCATGTATGTGAAAACAAATGCTATCAAAATGAAACCAACCATAGGGTGTTCTTAGATTACTACCTTTCTAAGAACAAGAATATGTGAGATAGATAATAGATGAAGAAGATGATGTTCTTGAATGGAATCCTTCAATGAAGAAGACATCAAGCTAGTATACCCATAAGCCTCTTGCATACACACCTAACTTGTTAGGGAGTTAACACCAAAAACTCCTTCTTGACCTTTCTTCTTGGCCAAAAATGCAAAGAGAAAGAGAGGAGAAGAGAATGTACTTTTGTGTGTGAGAGAGAATGTTGGTTGAGTGTTGTGTTTAAATGGGTTAATTCGTGTAATAAATCAAGGCAATAGAATCCCAAGGAAGGCCACCAAGAGGCGGCCAAAAATCATTCAAATGGGTTCCCACCCATTTTAAATTTTTATCACATATATTATTTAGTATAAGTTTATAAAATTAACCACTACTACAAAGCTGTTATTAAATGACATGCAAAAGATGACGCGCGAAGAAATATGACACGCTTTTTTGCGTATTATAAAAGTTATGTCATATTTTAAAAGAATTATAGATAAAATGACACGCATTGTTGTGTGTCATCTTTGTCCGTAATCTTTTAAAACACGCGGTCAGTTAAATTTTCAATTCCCCCGCTTCTGACTTATTAACCCTAATTTCTCAAACCTCCATTCTCCTCACCTTACCTCCAAATCAAAGACGACGACCACCAACTGCTCCATTCTTCTATCACCGCCTCATCACCAGCCACCGCTCCATTCTACTATCGCCGCCTCCATCACCGGCCACCCTATCACCACCGCTCCATTCTTCTATCACCGCCTCTATCACTACCATCCAGATCAAAACCCCAGTTCAATTCACAGCCCCTTTTGGCTTTTCTGCTATTTTCACCAACTTCAAAGGTATTTACACCATAAAGACTCAAACTTTTATCCACAATGGTCATTGTTCTTCGCTACGACCTGCCGATCTACCTTACCTTATCAAAACGCAAAAGGGGGTTTTGTGTAATTTGTTCAAGAACATCAATTTGTGTAGTGCGTGTGAACATGTGTCGATAATCTGTTAATCTTTGTGGGTTTTGTTGATTGATTGGTGGGTGGGGGTTAAACTTCATTTTTGTTGGTCCCCTTTGGTTATAAAAGGTGGTAGGTTGGTGGGCTTACTTAATTTCTATGAACAGAGTTGGGGTTTCTTGCGACAGTTGTTCTTTTTGGGTGGATGTTTGTTCAATTTAGGGTATAATTTGTGTAGGGTTTAGCGCTTTTGGGATTGATTTAACTTTGTCTGTGAAAGTTCGGAAATTCAAACGTTTACCCCATTTCGGTGTTTGAATTAAGAACATAATTGCAGGTTTTTGTCGCTTTTTGTTCAATGATTTTGTGTTTGTTTTGGTGATTATATACTGTAAAGCATCAATGAAGTGGCGTTGACATGAAATTTGGTCGTCTGTGAGTTTATGTTTTATGATGTTAAGTGCATCTGAATTTGACCTCTAGGTGTTTGATTAATTGCCTTAGTGGTGTAACAGTTAAGATCCTCAAACCCCTTTTTCACCCTACATCAGTAGTAAATACCATATGGGGCAAAAATCATAATATATAGCTAACATATACACTTATTAATGTGTGTCTTTGTGAGGTACAAAGTTATAATGCAGGGTGGGTAAGGGGTGTATCTAGGGGTTTGATGATTTTGACTTGCGTTAGTATGGAATTAAGATTCTGTCCATTAAGAAAACGCGACTGTTGTGAATTGGGACATGACTTAGGTAATTAGCAGCAAATCTTCTTGTTGTGATTCTGAAATGTGTTTGTGTAATGGTTTGTTTCAGTGGTGTTGTATCTGATTGTGTCTGTATAACTTGTTAATCATTTCATTGGATGGTTTAGGTTTGTGGTTGTGGTTGTGGTAGTAAGCAATGGTGAGCATTCATCAACAAAGATTGATCAAGCTTATGGTACATTTTAATGTTTTGTCACCTGCTATAATATAGTTGTCTTGATTGTTACTTGAAACTATGTATTAGGTTCTCTTATGGATCTTGTTACTGGGCATATTTGTTATCCTCTTCCAATTTTTTCATGGCTGACATCAATAGAGGTATTTCTTACCTAATTTGGCTACTCAAAATTATATTTCTTAATATCGAGATGTTTGGATGTAAACATTTACGTGAAAATGATTCTAATAAGGTGCTGTAACAAGGAATTATTTATAATAAATGTTGTAAAGTTGCAGTGATATTATTAGGTGAAAGATTTAACTTTACATGAAATATGTTTGAATTGAATATCAAATAGGTGTAGCTTTCGTAAATTTAGGTTAGATATGTTTGAAGTGAAAGAGAATTTTATGATATTTTTAGTACTGGCTTTAAGATTTGTATAAAGTATCAAATTGATCAATCTTTAGGTGTTTCTATGAGATGAAATTCTTTTTCAATTGAATATATTTACATGTTGGGTTTATATACTAACGAATATTGATATGAATCTTGAAGATTTTATACAAAGGCCGCAATTATACCCGCAATTTCAGAGGCGAACTCGCAATTTCTTCTTCGATACGGTATGAAATTCCTCCGATTTGTCTTCTTTTCTTGGTTTTAATTGCTGCTGCAATTATACTAGTGTGTAATTGAAGTCACATAGTGCATTTCCAGATGTATTTGACAACACTAGAACAATTTTAACTTGACATACAATGAAAACACACTCAAAGATTGGAAAATCTAACGTCATGCATCGAAGTGTAAATTTATTTGTTTAAAATAATATAGCAGCTCAACTTCGTTGTTTACACTGATCTATAATTAATCACTGATTATTTCTTTCAGTTTTGTCTTCAGGATTTAGCCAAAGGATCAAAACAAGAGCCTATAATGTCTATTAAAGGTCATAAGCTTTTCTAAACGTCAGCGATTCTAACAAGGTATGCCCTATGTTGCTTATAATTGAGTAGATTCAGGATCTTGAAGTTATTTTTGACATTATATGTTGGCTGGTTTCCGTAATTGAAGAGTTTTATTTGATATTCTTGTTTGCCTTTTTGTGACTCATAAGATAAACTCTTGTTTAACTTGCTGAATTTTTTATGCTCCTAACTTTCATCACATTGCAAGTCCATCACCTGTCGAAAAATGCTAGTCTGTCTCAGTTCTGGTTTAGTTATATAACTTATGTGACAACATTGATATTTTGTAGTCTATACTTCAGACAACCAAGTCATCCGGTGCTAAATACAGATTGCAATAAATCTGTCTAGTTTTCCAAGTTTTAATGAAATTGGTTTTGTCTTAAGTTGGAGGAGGTAAAGATTGAATACACCGATGGTGGTTTGGATGAAGTTCGTGAAGACGGGTCGCGCTACGTACCGGATTTCATTTGTAGGCCTGCAATGATATATTTGGACTTGTATTAGTATGACAATGAATTTAGACTTGTATTAGTATTGGTATTGCAATGAATTTGGACTTGTTTTATGCTTTGTAGTTGATGTTATTTAACAACTTTTGTAAATTTTGTTGGTATTTGAATGGATTTCGCTTTTAGTGTTATTCGACAATTTATTTTATAATACAACAGGTAAATTTATTAAAAATAAAAAAAATTAAAAAATGCACCTAATTTTATGACGTGCATTGCTCGTCATCTATTGCACGTCATAAAAATTTCATAGATGACACGCGCATGTGCGTCATCTAGTCATTTGACTACCCTTCCTTGACGCGCATTGCGCGTCATCTTCTGCACGTCATAAAATGCGCGTCATCTTTCGCGCGTCATAAACAGATGACGCGTGGATGCGTGTCATCTATCATTTATGACTACCCCTTCCTTGACACGCATTTTCGCGTCATCTGACCCCAAAGATGACGTGCAATGCGCGTCATCTATTGCAGTTTTTCTAGTAGTGTAACTTCTTTAAATTTTATAACTCAACCACACTCTTATTTTTTATTATTTAACCTACTTAAATAATAATAAAAATAATTTCTCATGAACAAATTATCCATATAATTTGTTCTATTTCAAATGCAATAATTTAGAAAACCCATTTTCTAAATTGGTATCAATATTTATTTGCTTGATCATATCAACAAATAAATATTTATTGGTGTTTGCTTAGCTTATTATTAGGTATGACTGGAATTGGATCATAACATACTAACCACATCAATCTTGTATTTGTCTTGGGCACATAAGACCCAACAATATCCCACTTGCACAAGATTCATAGAAGATTGATGCAAGCAGTAAATACCGCCTAACAACGGTTTACAACCCTTAATACGTATGACTAAGTGCCATTTAATAACATCATCCCTTTTAAGTACCTTACTCAAAAATGTTTTCGGTAAATCAATCATCTATCCTTTTGCCATAGATGTCATATTAAATCCCAGAGACACAGAGTGATCATTCTCCATTGATTTAGCTTTAGCAGGCCTTAGACATCTTACTCTCAACGAATAAGAGGGACAAATCCAATCTTGACTACATAAGTCTCTCATAGTCACCTCGTTCTATACCTGAATTTAGCCTTGAGTGCTGCCATGTTTCAGAACAGTGAAGAACTAAGTCAAGGTATAATACTTGATGAATATCAAGACCCAATATGTATCTCAGGTCAGAGGATACCAAATGATATTCGCCTTTACTCAAAATTACTTATGATCAATCAAGAAGATTCCATGTAGTAATATTTCAGATGTGGGTCAGTCCAATATTTGTATCCCACAAATATCTATGAACCTTGGCAGCAACCCTTTGCTCTATATTCATCCATATGAATATCCACCAATCCAAGTTCATAATAGTCTTACCCTCATACTTGTTCCCACAAGTATGAACGACTACGGACGTTTTGAGTAAACGATTTACACATGGATTAAACATGTAAAATAAGAACATTAGTTGAAACATTATAACCAAATAATTTATGCAAGTAATGAAAGGTTCAAATATCCAAATACAAAATTAAAAGATCAAATCCAGTCACTAGAATATCAAAGTCCTGTGGCACAACTATGACTTTCATGCTTTGCCTTTTCAAGGAGCTTCGTGAGTGGGTCCGTAATGTTTTGATCCATGTGAACTTTGCGAATACATATCTTTCCCTTTTCAACTTCATCCCTTATGTAGTTGAATCTCCGCTCAATGAGCCTAGTCTTTTGATGTGCACGGGGTTCCTTGATTTGAGCAATCGCACCCTTGTTATCACAAAGAATTTCTAGGGATCCTGAATGGAAGGGACCACTCCTAGATCGGAAATTAATTTCTTCAACCATGCAACTTCTTGAGCTGCTAATGAAGCGGCGATGTATTCTGACTCTGTAGTTGATAATGCCACCACATCTTGCTTAGATCTCTTCCAAGAGACTGCTCCTCCATTCAGGATGAAAATTTATCTCGATTGTGATCGTGAATCATCCCGATCAGTTTGGAAACTCGCATCCGTATAACCTTTTATCACGAGTTCCTCCTCACTAGATCCATAGATTAGGAACATATCTTTAGTCCTCCTTAGGTACTTAAGTATGTTCTTAACAGCCATCTAATGACTATTTCCAGGATTTTGCTAGTAGCGGCTTGTCATGCTCAAAGCGCATGACACGTCCGCCCTAGTGCATATCATTGCGTACATGATGGATCCTGTTGGACTTTGAAAGGATCATACATGCCAATTCAAGTAGTGGATGATGGTTGTTCTGCTAGAATCTCCCTAAGTCCAAGAACCAATATGGATGAAGAATCTGCATCAACAAAGAAGATAAGTGTCGGCTATACGTATTTGTACATGTGGATGACCAAAGAACAAATTATGACAAGTACTTGTTCTTTCGCATTAACAAATGCGGACAGCCGAACAAATGCTGCCAAGGATTTACTCTTCTGCATTAACTAATGCGGATGTTCAGCAACAAATGCGCTAAGTGTTTGTTCATCCGCATTTGTCAATGCTGATGACTAAACACTAATGCGGTTGAGGAAAAACAATGCAGATGGAGTTCAACACATCCATATTAGTCAATGCAGATGAACAAAACAAATGCGGATAAAGACCTTTTGTACTTAGACTAGATTATGTATAGGGGTATTTTAGTCTTTTTGTAAAGGTTTCATGTCAGCCTATAAATAGAATAAACAACCTCGTATGTCAGGTGACTTTAGACTTTAGACTCTATACTTTCAGATAACCTAAGACAATCTGAATATCTGTCTTTTGTCACCAAGTTGTCCAGTTACTGTATATTGCTCAAACCCTAGCATTTATGGTAACTTTCAACTTAATCAATACACAGAAGCATTTTTGAGTATTTCTTGCATTCAATATTCTGTGTTTGTATGATTCCGCCATATAATCACTGACTCAATCATCATATTCGGTCCTTGTTGTTTCATAACAACAGAGAATATCATTCTCATGCATTCAAAAATTCAAATGAGTGCTCTGGTGGAACTCAAATTCTTTTTAGGAGTGCAAGTCCAACAAATAGCAGATGGAATCTTCATTAATCAATCAAAATATGTGAAAACAATATTGAAGAAGTTCAAGTTTGCTGATTGTCAGTCCATCAGAACTCCTGTTGACACTGAAGTGAAGATTGGTCCAGATCCTGAAGGCAAATCAGTGGATCAGACTCACTATAGTTCTATGATAGGCTCACTTATGTTTCTAACCGCCAGTAGGCTTGACATTATGTTTGGTGTTTGTGTGTGTGCCAGATATCAAGCAGATCCCAAGGTCCCATGTGAATGCAGTCAAGAGGATATTCAGATATCTTAAGGGCAAGCTTGCTCTTGGATTATGGTATCCAAAGGAACGAGACTTCAATATCTATGCATACACTGATAGTGATTATAGGGGATGCAATTTCAACCGAAAATCCACTTCTAGTGGTTGTCAATTTCTTGGTCCCAGACTGGTCTCCTGGCAGTGTAAGAAGCAGACAAACATATATGTTTCAACAGCTGATGCTAAGTATATAGCAGCATCAGCATGTTGTTCTCAAGTTCTCTGGATTCAAAACCAGATGCTTGATTATGGTTTTAACTTCTTGCACACTCCAATTCATATTGACAACATAGCAACTATGTTCATAACAAATAACCCAATTCAACACTCAAAAACTAAACACATTGAAATTAGATATCATTTTTTGAGAGATTGTGCTGGAAAATGGTTAATCAAATTGATACAGGTTCACACTGATAATCAATTGGCTGATTTATTCACTAAGGCATTTGATCCAACCAGATTTGAATTCTTAGTTCAATCAATTGGCATGATTAACTTTGAGTAAAATTTAAAATCAACAAAAACATTCAAATATTCCAAAAATAAAAAAAATTAAAAAGAAGAAGTGTGGTTTATACAAGGGAAATGATATAATTACAGTCGTTATGTCATTCACTGTGCTTATTTATAAATCTTGAATGAGTAACATGGTTTATCTGATATGTGGGTAGGCTCAACTTGGAAAAGAAGATACATGCAGTGATATACTAAAGCTTATATTCAACTGCGAAGCTCTCATCTCGTAGTGTGTGTAAGTATTAGCTTATCCAAATGTATGTGTGTGTAGTAACCTAAACACACCAGGTAATGATATTATACGAATATCTTTTACTAACATCAGTTTCTCTTCTGTTTTGCTGAGCAAAGATCTAGAGAAACAAGCACATAGTGCTGATATCATGATCCATCAAGATTTCCAATGAGGAACACATCCAACTTGGATGAAACAAACAGAATAAAAATCACTCAAAATGAATAAAACAAAAGAACCCTAAGAGATCACCTTCCAAAGTGAAGTGAAAAGAATCCCAATGTGGATTAGAAGTGATAAAATGATCAAAAATAAAGAATCCCAATGAGGATCAAGTAAAATGAGATTTCACATTTTAAGTGACCTGGTTAAGTAAGATGTTAAAAGTTCTACCATACATTGCATGCAGATGGTTAACCTTAACATGCTTTTGAGTGTGAGGTACATGTTGAATACCCAATTAACTCAAAACATTATAAGCTCATTTGCATCAAAATATTAACCAAGTATGAGTTTAAAAGGATAAACATACCTTCAATCAATATATTAATGAATATGTCTGTTTTACTAACAATTGCTTGCACTTGTGAAAGGTAAGATTGATATGATCCCAAAGAAAAGTACATCTCAACTTCTTGTACAAAAATCACAAAAAGATTTTTTTTTCAAAATTTTCAGCTCTTTAAAGTTTCTATCTCATATAGATATAAACTTTAGGGGGATTAATTAAAATTTTGATTATCAATGTAGAAATGTTTTCAAAAAATTAAAAATAGTTTAGACAATCAAAAAATCTAACTGTGTTGGTGCAGACGTTATATCATATTATATCAGTTTCTTGCAAACATTTTGAAGCACAAAAGTCCAAGATCTGTCAATACTAGGAAACTTGTATCATCTCTAATAAACAAGTCAATCCAAGCAAGAATTGACAACTCAAGAAACAGACAACACTTCATAATAAACAAGCAAAAGACTCCTCTTCATAAAGTTTAAGCATCAAAGCAAGATCAACCAAAAACATCCACAACTGAAACATTAAGTATTGACAATCTCAAAACTTAATGCAAGTAAGTGCACTGGTTAATGCGGGTGAAGGTAACCTATGCAAATAACCAATATGGGTAATAGTTTGGAGATAAAAACACAAGTGAAAGTAATGCGGATAAATTAACTCTACCACATTAGTCTCACCACAAATATTAACATTTTTCAAGTATGAAAACTAATGCGGACAGAAATTTGTTCATCCGCATTTGTTTTCTCAGCCGCATTTCTCTAATATGGCTGAAATTCTATACATGAACTTTGTTACATATTTGCATTTTAGAAGTGTGCTCACACTCTTCTGTCATTATGTATGAAGTTCAAGAAATGCGGACAACTCAATTGTTCTTCCGCATTTGTTGAAGTAAATTCAGGAAGACAAGTGTTCTTCAGCATTAACTACAGTGTACAAATGCTGACTAAAGTAAAACATCCACATTTGCTATAGTGCAAAGACGTATGTAAACTTAAAGAATCCGCATTTGCTACAGTGTTAGAAAGTTTGAACTTAAACCTTCCGCATTTGCTACAGTAAACAAATGTTGACAGAGTTTACTCTTCCGTATTTGCTATAGTAAGCAAATGCTGATTGTTTTAGTCTTTCGCATTTACTACAGTAGTCGACCGCATTTGTTTTTTAACACTCGCATGCACTACAGTAGTCGACCGCATTTGTTTTTAACACTTGTAAGATTTAAAAGATCATTAAAAGGACTATATAAACAGATCACTATGGTTCATTTAACACTTTTCAAATTTGAGAGACTCTATAGTGCGACGAGCGAAAAACACAATTCCTACTATTCTTCATCCATCATTAAGATTCATCACCATCATCAAAAGATTCAGTGTTCATTGAATCTAATAGTGCCTACATTTCGATTCTATAGCATCGTAGTATCGAAAACAAAGAGATTCTCAGATACAGTCGATGAACTCATTTCAAAATTTAGAACCCTAGAACTGAAAGAATCATAAAACATCCACAAACTAAGGATTAATGAACATTTTCAAGCTAAATGATACATAGGATCTTGAAAATCGACACTAGCATTTGATTTTCGAAACCCTAATTATCCTTCAGATGAGCAGGGGATCTTCAAAACTAAAAAATGTGTCCTCAAAACTTATGTTTGAAATAAAAATGGAGTTGAATCAGAAAAAAAACATCAAAATAAAGTATAAAGCATGATAACAAAATCATACATTGCACAATCAATATTAGGTCAAAATTCATATGTAACAGTACCCTTTGATTGCTTAATTTTGACCACTAAAAGTCAAAATGAAATAATCAACTTGATTTCATCAATGTAATTGATAAACTATGATCCACATCTAACACATATGCATCTTGTGTAGAATCTGATGGCAAACCTTACATGGAGCAAGCTCCATAATGTCAGTGGTTATCTTGACCCTGATGCTCTCGAGGCTAAAGGTTTAAGGGACATGATCAGATTCATCCTAACTACAAGAGTGGCACATGACATTACTGTCAGGCCTATCATCTATAAGAACTTCATCAGATATTTCTGGGGAACTGCTGAGGTGACAGACATAGATGGTGTGAGAACTCTATCAGGAAGAATCACTGAGGATCATACTCTAGTGATTACTGAGCAAACTATGAGACAGTGTCTATAGTTTGGGGATGATGCTGATACTCCATTAGAGCTGGATGATGAAGAGATCATGCTCTTCTTTACCAACATTGGGTATGAAGGTGTATATGAGGGGAAGCAAATAGTGAAAGGGCTGGTAGACCTACAATGGAGATTCCTTATTCATATCTCCCAACATTGCTTATCTAAAAGGAAGACTGGTTGGAATAACATTCCTGTATCCACATTATCAGCTATATGTGCTCTGTGCACAAACCAACAATTTAACATGTCAGTCTATGTATTTAATGGTTTGGTATCCAACATCCAAGAGGGTAGAAGACACATGTTACTAATATATCCTAGATTTCTTCAATGCTTTATCAATGAAGCATTTCCAGACTTAGTACCTACAGGACTAGTGATGGACATTCCTCACTACACTGCTAAGTCCTATAACTACTTAAAGAAAAGAGATCCAAGAAATTTTTTACCGTAGCACTTTCTTTCCTCTACTACCATGGATGCTTCAACAAATCAAACCAGATGAGGATGTTGAGGATCAAGGACAGGTGGCTGCTGTGAATGAGCCTATTCCAGAAGAAGAGCAAGCTACTCCAAGTCAACACAATGTTGAGGAGCAAGCTGGCATGGCTGAAGAAAGACAAAGGCCCGTGTCACCACAAGTTGATGTAGGTGGTGATCTTCACACTAGACCTTCTATTCATGCAGTGGATATAGCCTCACCTTTTGTACCTACACCAATCCAATCTCCTTAAAGATCACCAATCCCATTTCCTCAATCACAACCAATCATCTCACCACATATATCACCCATACACTCACCTCATGTCTCACCCATTCATTCACCCCATATTTCACTAATTCATCACTCACCCATATCTCCCATTCCTTCATCTCCCTTTGCTGCTCATGCTGAATTTGGTGACTCTGCCAGCTCCTCAGATGAATCCAAATCATCATATGATGATAAGTATGATCAGATGCCTATGCCTGTAAGGCAAGTGATTTCAGAAGCTGCTCCTTCTGAGAGCTTTGCTAAATCAGAGATTAACAAACCAGATGAAATGATCTTTAAGCTACTAAAGAACATAGCAAAGATAGAAAATCTCCTGAAAAGAAGATTTGGTATCATTCAAGACAGACTTCTGGAGATGGATGAAAAAAAAGAGAGCTGAAAGAAATAAAGAGTAAGTATGAGGAGGAGAAGAAAGAAAAGGAAGAGGAGATTAAGAAATTAAAAGAATCTCTTCAGCACTCAAAGGATGATGTAAGTGGTCACTTAGACACTTTGACCATCCAAACTATTGCAATGGAAGAACAAGAAGTGCTAATTAAAGAACAAGCTGTCATAATCATTGACCTGCAAGCTCAGGTAGCATCTCTAAACAAGAGAGTGTCTGAGTTAGAGATGTTGGTTAGAATTAAACAAGAAGCTGAAAAAGACCAAGATGATTAAGATGATGGCAAAGATAAGAAGAGAAAGAGGGCAAGTGACTAAGATGATAGTGATCAAGATTCATCAAGGGAAAGTGATAATGACTCCCCACAGGCTACAAAGATGAAGTTCAATGAGCCTGAAAAAAAGGCAGAGACTAGTGAAAATAAAGCAGATGAATCTAGTATGGTGGTTGTGTATTCAATTGAATAAACCGAAACTCACACTGAAGAGGCTGAATTTAGTGACATAATCACAGATCTTGACTCATTCACTGCTAAAGAATTTATCATTGATGATGACTTCTGGGATTTCATAATCAATCAGAGGGGAGGTACTAAACCAATAGTAATTATCCCTTAATATCCTGTCCTAATTGAGAAGGAATTGAGTTTACAAATAGTACCTTCTGTGTCCCTATCTGATGAATAAAAAGAGCTAATCAGAAAGCTTTGTGAAGAACAGCAGCAAAGAGAATCAGCTATGGCTGGTGTAGATGAGCAAGAAAAAGTAAATCTGAACCACTACCCAAAGAAGCAGAACCAGCTGAATCCTCTTATGATCCTACAGTGCAAACTTACACCAGAAGAAAGAAGTACTTGGATGAAAAAGCCAAGGGAAAAAGACCAGTTGAAGAGGAAGAACCGGTCAAGAAAAAGCAAAAGGATGACCCTCGTAGCCTTGCAGCAATTGCTGAATTTTTGGAAGAACATGAAAAGGCTGAAGCACAACTGAAAAAGAAGGCTGAGGTCATTTATTTAGAAGAAGGAGAAATAGAGGGTGGTTATATGGTTGATGAACCAATAGCTAAGGAAAGCCCTGAAGAGGAGAAACCATCAGTTCATGAGGTGGTTGAGAAAACCAAGTCAGATGATCTAATGAAAAAGGTCATATTCTTGATTAACCATGGTTATGATACTGATGTGGTTTTTATATGACATCTGAGGGAATGATAGCCGAAGAAGAGAAGCTAAACAAACTGCTGGACCCTAAATTTGAGACTGAGTATGAAAGGTCTCATTCTCCCAAGGCTCCTATGCTGAAATTATCTTCTAAAGCCAAGCAGACATCTTCTTCTCAATCTCTGTATCCTGATCCTTACAGTATGAATGATAAGGAAGAAGGACTATTTGTCTGAACAGGGATTTACTAAAAGAAAATTAGGGAATATGAAGACAAATTCTCTAAGGGCTACCATCCTTAGAATGATTAATGAGAAGAAAGATAGGCTGAAGAATATGGAAGAAGAAATAACAAGAAAGCAGCCCTAATCAAGAGTTTCAGCTCAAGACATGCAGCTCACCCATAGAGATCATGACTCTTTGGCACCTATTCTCCATAGATATCCTGAGTGGTTTGCTGAGCCTTCACAGATAGAGCTACATGAAGGACTCACCACTACAGAGATGATTAGAGGTGTGTCTACTCCCCAGGCTAAGACTGATTTGAAGATAATTGCCTGGAAGTATGACAGTGACTGGAACATGTTCATGGTTAAGAGGATCTCAGGATTAGTCCAATTCTTCACAGAGTACTCTACTCTGGTGAACTCCATGTAGATCCATGATTTAAAAGGAATAGCCAATCTGAGATTGATTAATCATAAGGTTATGTTCAGGGGTTATGAGTTTGAAGACATTCTAAGGATGTTCAAAAGGACATACAACTTTAAATCTCTCAAGGCTATCTGTTTGAGGAAAGATAGATCCTTTGTTAACCCACTTGAAAAGAAAAAGACCAAGTCAGCTGAAGAAATAGTCTTCCCTGAGCTCAAGGTGAAGCCTACTGAATCTTTGAAAAGAAAGATGGTAGCTGGAACTCATTCCTCCATCCCAATCTCAAATGTCTACTCTGATGAGAAGACATATGAGTTGCTGATTGAAAGAAGATAGGGAGGAAAGGAAGGGGATGAAATTATACTGTTTAATGGATATGAGGTAAGAGTGCTTGATGAGTCCTATATCCACTACATTTACACAAAGCACTTTAGAGATATCAGCAACAAGCATGGAGAAGCTGATATATAATTCTTTCTGAAATGCATAAGGCTCCTGAAGATGGCCTATGATAGAATACTTCATAAGAGAGAGCAGAGGAGGGAGAAGAAGACTCCTTTGCAATTTGGGAACATTATGAAGATGGAGGTGGATGCGGAAGGATCTTTACTTATTCACAGAGATGGGATGTCAATTGTGTCATTCTAGGAGCCTATCTCTTTGAAGAAGCTTCCCATTGAAGTCATCCATACTATGAGCCAAATGAAGATCCGTGTACTGAGCAGAGAGAAGCTAGCTGATGCAAGACAGTTCTCTAACATGACCAAAGCCATACTGGATCCTTCTTACATAGACCCAGCTCCTATTTCATCTCCTCCTACTGATCAAGACCCAGCAGAATCTTCACAACCTCATCCTCCAAACCCTTGAAGTTCATAGGCTGTATGATCCTTAGGGGGAGTATTGATAGACCCTGAAAAAATCATACATGCCAATTCAAGTAGTGGATGATGGTTGTTCTGCTGGAATGTCCCTAACTCAAAGAACCTATGCGGATGAAGAATCTGCATCAACAAAGAAGAAAAGTATCGGCTATCCGCATTTGTACATGCGGATGACCAAAGAACAAATGCTGACAAGTACTTGTTCTTCCGCATTAACAAATGTGGACAGCCAAACAAATGCTGCCAAGGATTTACTTTTCCGCATTAACTAATGCGGATGTTCAGCAACAAATGGCCTATGATAGAAAAACAAATGCTAATGGAGTTCAACACATCCGCATTAGTCAATGCAGATGAATAAAACAAATGCTGATGAATAACTTTTGTACTTAGACTAGATTATGTATAGGGGTATTTTAGTCTTTTTGTAAAGCCTTCATGTCAGCCTATAAATAGAATAGACAACCTCATATGTGAGGTGACTTTAGACTTTAGACTCTATACTTTCAGATAACCTCAGACAATCTGAATATCTGTCTTTTGTCCCCAAGTTATTCGATTACTGTATATTGCTCAAACCCTAGCATTTGTTGTTACTGTTCAACTTAATCAATACAAAGAAGCATCTATGAGTATTTCTTGCATTCAATGTTCTGTGTTTGTATGATTCCACCATATAATCATTGACTCAATCATCATATTCGGTCCTTGTTGTTTCATAACAACATAGAATATCATTCTCACACCCAGTCAGATCCTATAGCAGACGTATACGGGATTCTCTTCATTTTATCTTGCTCAACCTTTGAGCTTGGACATTGAGTCATACTCAATATCATTCCTCTTTGAATAGGTACCGTACCTTTCTTAAGTTTTCCATCTTGAACCTTTTCAAGTTCTTATCAATGTATGCACTTTGATTTAAACCTATCAACCGCCTTGATCTATCCCTATAGATCTTTATTCCCAAAATATAGGAGGCTTCACCAAGATCCTTAATAGAAAAACAGCTTCCAAGCCAGGTTTTTACACCTTTTAAGGTTGGAATGTCATTTCCAAGTAGTAGGATGTCATCGACATACAATACTAGGAAAGTGATGATGCTCCAACTAGCTTTCTTGTACACATATGCTTCATCAACATTTTTGATGAACCCAAATTTGATTACCTCTTCATCAAAACTATGATTCCAACTTCTTGATGCTTGCTTCAATTCATAGATTGATTTCTTTAACTTGATACTTTGTTAGGATGTTTTGGATCAACAAAAGCTTCAGGCTGAACCATATAGACATCTTCCTCAAGATATCTATTTAGAAAAGTGATGGGTTTGTTAGAACACAAAATCGAAGTTTAACCTTTTAAACTTTCTGAAAACGCAGTGGATATATATAGCTTTAAAACTTGTTTAAAAGCTGAAAATATGTTCTTTAGATGAGCATTTAGATGTATAAAACAAACCCATTAACCAAAGGATCATTATATGTGAATGAACAAGCTATCAACATATGTAATACTACATAAAATCACAGCTCTTTGAAGAGCTGTGATTTCTACCTTTTAGCAGCAAGAAAAACGACCAAGAAGGAGATGTTGGATGCTCCAAAACGGCCAAGGCTCCAAGGAGAGGATCCCTCAAGCTTGTATACCCAAAGCTGGTGAAGCACACACCACTCTTGCTAAGGAGAGTGCACCAAAAAACCAAAACAAAACCCCCAATGCTGCTGCCTAAATACCGAGAGACAAAGAGAGGGAGAGAGAGATTTTTGGTCTTTGTTGCATGTAGTGAATTATGAGATTTTTGGAGTGCAAGACTAGTAAATGTTTTGTGTCTTTTCTAGGACACAAAGGTCCAATAAGAATGCAAGAGGGGGGCAGCCAAAAGATTTAAAAAACAAGAGTTTTCCCTCTTAAAATTAATCACACATTATATAAGTTAACTAGTCTTCTAACTAGATATATACAACTAACCCTTTTAATTGTATAATCTATACACTCCCATTATTAATTTGTAATGTTATCTAACTAATTTAAATAACATTACAAATAATATTATTGAACAAAATATCCTAATAAATTGTTCCATCTCATATGCAACTTGTTTAGAAAACCCATTTTCTAAATTGGTGTTAATATTTAATTGCATGATCATATCATCAATTAAATATTAATAGGTGTTTGCTAAGCTTGTTATTGGGTATAACCTAACTTGGATCATAACGTACTAACCATATCAATATTCTAAGTGTCTTGGGCACATAGAATCCTACAAGTAGTAAATACCGCCTAACAACGGTTTACTACCCTTAATACGCACGACTTTTAGCCATTCAATAACATCATCCCTTTCAAGTACCCTACTTGAAATGATTTAGGTGAATTAATCATCTATCCTTTTGTTACAGATGTCATGTTAAATCCAAGAACATAGAATGATCATTTCTTGTTGATTTAACTTATCAGGCCTTAGACATCTAACTCTCAACGAATAAGAGGAACAAATTCCATCTTGACTACATACGTTTCTCAAAAACACCTCATGTTATATCTGAACATACTTATTATGTACTGTCCACTATTTCAAGACAGTGAACAATTTGCTCAAGGTATAATACTTGTTGAATATCAAAACCCAATATGTTTCTTAGGTCGGAGGATACCAAATGATATTCACCTTTACTCAAATTTACTTATGATCAATCAATGAGATTCCATGTAGTAAAATTTGAGATGTTGGTTAGTCCAATATTTGTATCCCACAAATATCTATGAACCTTGGTAGCAACCCATTGCTCTATATTCATCCTTATGAATATTAACCAATCCAAGTTCATAATAATCTTACCTTCATACTTGTTCCCACAAGTCTGAACGACTACGGACATTTAGAGTAAACATTTTACTCATGGATTAAATATGCTAAATTGGAACATTAATTGAAACATTATAACCAAATAATTTTATTCAAATAATAAAGAGTTCCACATATCCAAGTACAAAATATACAGATCAAATCCAATCACTAGAATATCGAAGTCCCATGGCACAAACATGACCTTCATGCTTTGCCTTTTCAAGGAGCTTCGTGAGAGGATCCGCAATATTTTGATCCGTGTGAACTTTGCGAATACATATCTTTCCCTTTTCAACTTCATCTCTTATGTAGTTGAATCTCCGCTCAATGTGCCTAGTCTTTTGATGAGCACGGGGTTCCTTGATTTGAACAATTGCACCCTCTTTATCACAAAAGATCTCTAGGGGGTCCTGAATGGAAGGGACAACCCCTAGATCGGCAATGAATTTCTTCAACCATGCAGCTTCTTGAGCTGCTAATGAGGCGGCGACGTATTCTGATTCTGTTGTTGATAGAGCCACCACATCCTGCTTGGAGCTCTTCCAAGAGACCGCTCCTCCATTCAGAATGAAAATGTATCCCGATTGTGACCGTGAATCGTCACGATCGGTTTGGAAACTCGCATTCGTGTAACCTTTTACAATGAGTTCCTCATCACCAGATCCATAGATTAGGAACATATCTCTTGTCCTCCTTAGGTACTTGAGTATGTTCTTAACAGCCATCCAATGACTGTTTCCAGGATTTTACTGGTATCGGCTTGTCATGCTTAAGGCGCATGACACGTCCGGTCGAGTGCATATCATCGCATACATGATGGATCCAATAGCAGATGCGTATGGGATTGCCTTCATTTTATCCTGCTCATCCTTTGAGCTTGTATATTGAGTCGTACTCAATATTGTTCCTCTTTGAATAGGTACGGTACCTTTCTTAGAGTTCTCCATCTTGAACCTTTTCAAGATCTTATCAATGTATGCACTTTGATTCAAACCAATCAACCGCCTTGATCTATCCCTATAGATCTTTATTCCCAGAATATAGGCGGCTTCACCAAGATCCTTAATGGAAAAACAACTTCCAAGCCAGGTTTTTACACCTTCCAAGGTTAGAATGTCATTTCCAAATAGTAGTACGTCATCAACATACAATACTAGGAAAGTTATTGTGCTCCCACTAGCCTTCTTATACACACAGGCCTCATCAACGTTTTTGATGAAGCCAAATTTCTTTACTTCCTCATCAAAACGGTGATTCCAGCTTCTCGATGCTTGTTTCAATCCATAGATTGATTTCTTTAACTTGCATACTTTATTAGGATATTTTGGATCAACAAAACCTTCAGGCTGAACAATATAGACATCTTCCTCAATATATCCATTTAGGAAAGCGGTTTTGACATCCATTTGCCAAATCTCGTAATCATAATGAGCAGCTATGGCAAACAATATCCTTATAGACTATAGCATCGCAACAGGTGAGAAGGTTTCATCATAATCAACCCCTTGAGTTTGAATGAAACCCTTTGCTACAAGTCTAGCTTTATAAATATCCAAGTTTCCATGCATATCGGTTTTCTTCTTGAAAACCCACTTACTTCCAAGTACCTTGGAATTAAGAGGTGGTACAACAATTTTCCAAACTTGATTGTCATACATGGATTGCATCTCAACGTTCATGGCTTCTATCCATTTATCACAATCCGAATTGGACATTGCATTATGGTATGTGGTTGGTTCATCTAAATCTACCACATAGCATCCATCCATGAAAAATCCGTATCTTTCAGGTGGATTACTAGTTCTACCACTTCTGCGAACGTCTTCTGTGTATTGATCAACCCTTTGATCATCTTCAACATCCTCATGTTGAGTGCTAGTTTCAACCAAACGTGCATCGGGTTGTGGTTCTTAATCCTCTTTAAGATCCACTGTTCTACTGCCAACTCCTTCCATAAGGAACTTTGCTTCTAAGAACTCACCCTTTCTGGCAACAAACACCTTTTGTTCCAGTGGATCCTAGAAATAATATCCCATAGAATCTCTAGGATATCCAACAAAGATACACTTGGTGGATCGGACTTCTAATTTGTTTGGGGTGGAAGTCTTAACATAAGCCTCACATCCCCAAACCCTTAAGTATGATAGGGATGGAACTCTTCCATGCCATATCTCAAAAGGTGTCATTTCCACCTTTTTGGTTGGGGCCATATTTAGAATACGGGCCGTGGAGAGCAAAGCGAAACCCCAAAATGATAGAGGCAATGTGCTTCTAGCCATCATAGATCGGACCATATCCAATAAGGTTCGATTCCTCCTCCAGACACACCATTATGTTGTGGTGTTCCAGGTGGAGTGAGTTGTGAGACAATCCCACAACTTCTAAGATGATCTTGAAAAAACATCACTTAGGTATTCACCTCCTCTATCGGTACGGAGAACTTTAATTGATTTATTGAGTTGATTTTCTACTTCATTCTTGAAGATTTTGAACATTTCAAAAGCTTCATCTTTGTGCCTTAATAAGTACACATACCCATAGTGACTATAATCGTCGGTAAAGGTAACGAAGTATCTATCACCATTCCTAGTCATTGGTTTAAAAGGACCACATACATCCGAATGTATGATTCCTAATAAATCTTTTGCCTTTTCGGTAGTTCCACTAAAGGGTGCCTTAGTCATCTTACCTTGTAAACAAGATTCACAAACATCAAATGAATCACATTCATTTGTTTTTAAAAGACCATTCTTTTGAAGTGTTTGTAAACGTTTCTTGTTTATATGACCAAGACGACAATGCCAAAGATAGGTATCACTCAAGTCCAACTTGAGTTTCTTGGTGTTAGTTTGGTACAATGAACTATTTAAAGTATTTTCATGAACCAATTCATAAATACCATTAATGGGAATAGCTTTAAAATAAAACATACCATTTAAAGAAACATGAATATAATTTCCAATAAAGGATAATACATAATCATAATGTCTTAATTGGGATACAGAAATAATGTTCCTAGTCAAACTAGGAGCATATAAAATATTCTTCAAAATAACATCCAAGCCAATTGGAAGTCTTAGGATGTAGTCCCCACGAGCTTCAACTAAGACTTTAGTTCCATTGCCCATGAAGAGGCTAACATCCCCTTGATTGAAGTCCCTACTTCTTGTGAACCCCTGCAACAAATTGCAAATATGAGTTCCACATCCGGTATCCAATACCCACGTGTTAGAAGATATAACATTAAGATCAATATGAATCATGTATATTGTAACTGAGGTCTGCCCGGCATCCCTCTTTGCTTTCAACTCTTGGAGATGGACAGGAGAATTCCTTTCCCAATGTCCTATCTCCCCATACTTGAAGCATGGTCATTAGTAGCAACATTTTGCTTCTTCTCTTGTGGTTTGGGTGGTACCCTTACCACCCCTTTCCCCTTTCCCCAAACAGGTCCCTTACCCTTGGCAACCTTTGCCTTGGGTGCGGGATGAGGCCTTTTGTTGTTCCCACCTTCATTGATGGTGAGAACGGGTATAACCCTTTTACCCATGGCCGCCTCGGCCGTTTTGAGCATTGAGTGAAGCTCACCAATGCTTTTGTCCCATACATTCATGTTGTAGTTCAACACGAATGTCTTGAACTTCTTGGTGAGGCCATTTAGGATCAAATCCGTGGCCAATTCCTTCGAGACGGGACAATTTAGCCTTTCGAGGCGGTTAATATGACACTTCATCTTAAGTACATAAGATGAAACAGATTGGTTGTCGTCCATACGACATGCATGGAGTGCTCGAACAGTTTCGAAGCGCTCAACCCTTGCTTGCTGTTAGAACGTTTCCTTCAGCTGGGTTATTATGTCGTAAGCTCCGTGATGTTCATACTCCTTTTGGAGATCTGGAGTCATTCGGTAGGTTGATCAGGGATAGGGTCGTCTAAAACATATGATCTTCTCTCTTGCTTGAGAACGATTCTCAAGTTTCGATACCAATCAATAAAGTTGTTATGATTTAGACGTTCCTTTTGGAGGATCGCTCGTAATGATTGGTTGGACGCGGATGAGTTATCGTGATTTTCATTATTGGTGGCCATCTACAAAATTTAACAAAGATCTATTTTAGTATTTTCAATATTGCTATTTTTAATAATTAATCCCTTTTAAGGTCATTTTTATATTAAAATCTAGAACCCAACATTACATTTAAATTGTGGTTAGGTGACCTTTATCCCAAGATTTAAATTAATAAGGTGGTCAACGATTGACGGTTGCAACCATTTGCAACTTCTAGAGGTATGGGATCGACTTTTGAAAATCATATGTAAAGTCAGCATGTTAAACCCATCAACACCATTTGGAAACCATATTGTAGGTGATCCATTTAACATGGTTTGCAAATCAAGTTATCCTACTTGCACACACATGTGAGTTTACCAACATAAGTGGTTAGGTGACCTTTATCTCACCAATGTGGTATTCCCACCTTAAGTCACAAGTTCCCTCAAAATGGTTAGGTGACCTTTATTCCATTAAGAGTTTCCAAATGACTTAAGTGTTGTACAAAAGGACGGTGTTAAACTTGTTTGTTAGGTATTCAATGTTTTCATAATTCTAGTTTACAAAACTCTATATACTTGTATTTGCATGCTTTCAAATACAAGATACCCTATGGTTCTTTTAATAAAACCCATTTTATTTATAAAACCATTAATCCTTTTAATAGCCATTTATTAATGCTGAATGATTAAGAACCACATTATATTAGCTTGTTAAGATCATTTTTATTAAGATTGTTTATTATATCCAAATATCATACAATCATTCATAAAACCACAATGAAATAAGCATAATATAAACAACCACAATTTGCATATATGCATAACCATAGCATCTAAAGTGGTCCACACTTGTTTGCCATCACAAGTATGGTCCATAGGGCATTCCTAAGGGTCACAAACAAATCATATAGAAAGCTTCCAAAAGCCTCCCACTTGAAACCGCATCCAAAATGCTCCATGTTTCTTTTATGACCTTCCTTTGTGCTTCCAATGTGTATGTCTTCATATTACAAGATATAAAGTCCTAATACAAGATATCTAGTAAAATGAAAATACACCTAATCTATTTATTACAATCCAATAATAAATAAATTACACTTGAAACAAAACACAAACAATAGATAATACAACCCAATTGAATGAATGAATACAACCATTACAAACATCCAAACAACACAAGGTCAATGGCTAGGTTATGCACACTAACATCCAATGATCATATCATCCAAACATATAATGAAACCCCACTTAAAACCACCAAATTTCAGCCAACATAAACTGAAATTTTGGGTTTTAAACATTGTCCAAACAATCAACATTTCGTAATATATATCTTTCAAGGTCTAATCACTAGCATGTGTGATATGACCTTGAAAGTTTGGGGAATCATTCATACAAAACATAGCAGCCCAAAATCAGCCTATACTAAGTTTATAATCATCCTTTAAAACTAATTTTAAAGGACAAAACAAGCAAGTCATCCACATAACCGGCTCTTGATGCCATTGATGGATTTGTTAGAACACAAAATCGAAGTTTAACCTTTTAAACTTTCTGAAAACGCAGCAGATATATATAGCTTTAAAACTTATTTAAAAGCTGAAAATATATTCTTTAGATGAGCATATAGATGTATAAAACAAACCCATTAACCAAAGGATCATAATATGTGAATGATCAAGCTATCAACATATGTAATACTACATAAAATCACAGCTACAAAGAGCTGTGATTTCTACCTTTTAGCAACAAGAAAAACGACCAAGAAGGAGATGTTGGATGCTCCAAAACGGCCAAGGCTCCAAGGAGAGGATCCCTCAAGTTTGTATACCCAAAGATTGTGAAGCACACACCACTCTTGCTAGGGAGAGTGCACCAAAAAACCAAAACAAAACCCCCAATGCTGCTGCCTAAATGCCGAGAGACAAAGAGAGAGAGAGAGAGGGAGAGATTTTTGGTCTTTGTTGCAAGTAGTGAATTATGAGATTTTTGGAGTGCAAGACTAGTAAATGTTTTGTGTGTTTTCTAGGACACAAAGGTCCAATGAGAATGCAAGAGGGGGGCGGCCAAAAGATTTAAAAAACAAGAGTTTTCCCTCTTAAAATTAATCACACATTATATAAGTTAACTAGTCTTCTAACTAGATATATACAACTAACCCTTTTAATTGTATAATCTATACACTCCCATTATTAATTTGTAATGTTATCTAACTAATTTAAATAACATTACAAATAATATTATTGAACAAAATATCCTAATAAATTATTCCATCTCATATGCAACTTGTTTAGAAAACCCATTTTCTAAATTGGTGTTAATATTTAATTGCATGATCTTATCATCGATTAAATATTAATAGGTGTTTGCTAAGCTTGTTATTGGGTATAACCCGACTTGGATCATAACGTACTAACCACATCAATATTCTAAGTGTCTTGGGCACACAGAATCCTACAAAAATCGGTTTTTGTAGGATTCTATATGCCCAAGACATGTAGAATTTTGACGCGGTTAGTACGTTATGATCCAAGTCAAGTTATACCCAATAACAAGCTTAGCCAACACCAATTAATATTTAATTGATGATATGATCATGTAATTAAATATTTACACCAATTTAGAAAATAGGTTTTCTAAATAAGTTGCATATGAGAATGAACAACTTATTAGAATATTTTGTTCAATAATATTATTTGAAGTGTTATTTAAATAAGTTGGATAACACCAAATAATAATGAGAGTATACTACGTATACAATTAAATGGTTAATTGCATAAACTAGTTACAAGACTAGTTAATATAATGTATGTGTTTAATTTAAAAGAGGAAAACTCTTTTAATCCCAAAATTTTGGCCGCCCCCCTTGTTTTTATTGGTTCCTTTCCCTTGAGAACACACACATCTTTTACTAGTCTTGTACTCCTCTTTTTCTCTCATATCCATACATGCAACTTGGATCGAAAACTCTCTCTTTCTCTCTAAACCTTTTGGCCAGCAGAATCAAAATAGAGGGGGTTTTGAGTCATTTGGTGTTGTTTTCTCCCTAACAAGAAGGTATTTGCAAAGGGCTTGGGGTATACAAGCTTGAGGGATCCTTTCTTTGGAGCCTTGGCCGAAATTTCAACATCCAACACTTCCTTTTGGTCGATTTTGCTGCTCTTGAAAGGTAGTTTTCACAGCTCAATGTAGCTGTGATTTTATGTACATTTATATGTGTTCATAGCTTGCTTATTCACATAAAAGATCCCCTTTGTTCTTGGGTTTGTTTACACTTTAAAACATCAAATAGAACATGAGTTTTTCAGCTTATAAACAATGTTATAAAGCTTAACTTCCACTATTACAAAGTTTAAGTGGTTAAACTATGTCTTGTGTTCTAACAAACCCCTCCAATGGCATCTAGAGCCGGTTATGTGGATAGCTAGCTTGTATTGTCCTTTAAAAATTCATTTTATGGACTTTAAAACCTCTTTTAGGGGCTGCTATGTTTTTGTATGTTGAATCCCCAAACTTTCAAGGTTATATCACACATGCTTATGATTAAACCTTTAAAGATACGTATGATGATATATGTATTGTTTGGACAATGTTTAAAACCCGAATTTTCAGTTTATGTTGGCTAAAAATCGTGGGTTTTAATGGGGATTTATTAATATATTTGGATGATATGATGAATGTTCATATTGGTGCATAACCTAGCATTTGGCCTCATGTTGTTTGGATGTATGCAAATGGTTGTTTTGGTTTATTCAATGGGGTTGTATATTAATTTATTTGTGCTTTGTATAAAAGATGTAATTTAATTATTATTGGGTTGTAATAAATAGATTAGGTGTATTTTTTATTTTACTAGATATCATGTATTAGGACTTTATATCTTGTAATATGAAGACATATGCCTTGGAAGCACAAAGGAAAGACACAAGAGAAACATGGAGCACAAGTAGATTGATGGGGCAATACTTGTTGGTTATCAGCTCCCTGAATTCGGTCCAGCTCATTTGATTTGTAGCATTCCTTCCCCGAGCTTGAGTGATCGACTTCCACCAGTCCAATACCGATCCTTTCAGTGATTAGGAAGCAAATCTCACCATATGGTCCATTTTGCACTCGCTGATGTCCAGTACAGCCTCCATCTCGTCAATCAACCTGTAAGTCTCTATAGCACCCTCAGTGCCATAGAAGTCCTTAGGTTTGCATGCCATAAAGGTCTTATAGGAGCATCCATTCCTTAACGCCTCAGATTCCTCATTGTGGTCCTCGTTGTTTTCAGTCCCACTACTACCTCCGGCAACATTCCGGCCAGCATTGATCTGAGCGATGATGGTTGGTATCGCGTGTGCAATTTGCTGTGCTAGGAGGTTTGCTATCCTCTTGTCATTCCCTGAGTTAGCATTCCCCCTGATAGGAGTCTCTGGAGGAGTAGGAGGTTGATTTCTTGTTCGCCTTGCTCCTTCATGACGTCCTCGGTAGGCTCCTTGCCTCCCGATACGTGTTCCTCTTCTGGTAGGCATTCTAATAGTATCACAGATAAAGTCATTTTAGCGTCTTATAATTTGTTTCAAACAATCTATGCATCAATTCCCTACAAGGCTCCCTCTATATGAGGAGAGAATACGGTGTATAATTATACACAACCTTCCAATTTCCCACAGATTACTAATTTAAACAATTTAAACAGTCATTAAGAATGGCATGGCCCAACACCATGAAATACATAACACATGGCAGATAATCATAAATGTTTCAACAACATTGCATCATAGAAATCAGTTCAAAATAGGACAAAGTCAATAGTATCAGAGTCTAGCTCTTACAATTTGAAAGGTCCCATCACCCCCATGAATAATAATAATAATAATAGTGTCAGATAACGATAAGATTGTTTCCTTCAACTGTTCAAGATAGATATTCTTCCTCCTTCCACATGTCACCTTCACATCCACTTCTTCTTCAGCCATCCCATCCATCCAGAGCTCTTCTTCTTCTATTCCTGCTCCAACCTCTGCACCCCATGTGAAGCCATCATAGCCTGGAATTGAGCAGACTGGGAGGTCCGGGTAGCATGCTGAAGAGTCAGCTCGTGGCGACGGACGGTCTTCAAGATCTCATCCAGTGCTGCATCAGTGGGTCCTACGTCACTTGCCCGACGGCTGGATTGGGAGTACCTATCTCCTGCCAGTACGCTAGGGCTGTCGTGTATACTGTGCCTCGGTGGCATCCAGGGCTCATCCTGTAGGTGGCGTCGGAGTGAGTCAAACGGCGGTGGTGCGGGTATAGGAGTCCTAACCGGTGGTGGAGGAGGAGGTGGCGTCCTAAATGAGACTAGAGGTCCAGGCCTAGCACTCTTGCGTTGACGAGTGACAACATGTGCTCCCCTATTCCCGATAGGTACGATAGGCGAGTGAGCAGAAGCAGCAACGTGTGGAGAGTGGGAGCGTGTCCGGCTCCTGGAAGGTGTCGTTGAGGAAGAGTCCTTGGAAGCTTTGGTGTTGTCCGATGTGACGGATATCCATCCTGGGTGTCCGCATCTTCGGAGGTATGCCTCGTACTCAGTCTACGGTTTCGCTCTTCTAAGGGTTCCAGTAGGGGTAGTCTCATTGTCTGGGTGTGCGGGCACCTTACTTTTGTCAGCCATAGTTTGTTTCCTGTAAAAAGACATCATGAGTAATTTGGTTTCTCATAGCTCATGATAGTCTTACTAATAATAATATACTTATAGTACTGGTGATGGCATTACTATCAGGAATCTCTATGTATCCATCATCAATGATATTAGAATCAATTGTTTCTCAAAATAATGTCAGGTAAAACAGTTCATCTTTAAAACCCATTTCTAATCCCTAGTCAAAATAAGTTTCAAAGTTCATCAGCATTAAACGTAAAAGCCCAAACATAACATAGAAGTTCGTGATGGAAATTACGCGTCCGGTAAATTCATGATTACGTTGATCAAGTCTAATCATCAATTTACCCAACCCGATCATCCCAACACTTTCCCACAAGGATAGTCCTAGGGTATCAGGGTTGTAGCCTAAGGTCTACTATGGTATTCTCGACTTCTCTACAACCTTTTGCTCTGATACCAATCTATCACACCCCGGGCCCAGGTAGGGTGGGACGTCACAGACTAGCAACAACGTACATGGCAGTGGAAACAAACCAATATAGGAGCTCAAAGGGAGAGAACGTCACCTGGCATTTAAAGTTTTAAAAAACACCGGGCTGGAAACAGATCCAGTCTCAAATGTTTACATAGTTCAACATAAGTCAAATAGTCATTGTGTCAACATTTTCCATCATTGTTCAAATTGTTCAAATCATAATTTTGGTAACACAAGCAAATGCCATGGTCTCGAGGGTTGAGTCTCAGTCTTCCATAATAGGTAAGAGTCTTCACGGGTTGCCTGAAACATGCTCAAAAGAAAATAGAGTCAACTAAAAAGTTGGTGAATTCAAGTGCTTAAAACTTAAAAACAATAAAAGGAACTTTTAAAGTTCACATTAAAGGTTTAGAATCAAGTGTGAAAGCTCAGGAAAAATCTTATTTGTTTTTTTTGAAAGCATCAATTTTAGTATCAACCATTGTGGGGTATCACAATCAACCCTGCACTCGGTCCCCGGTTGGCCTCTTCTAAACTTGCGTTTAACCGGATATTCCCGAAGGAAGGAACCAAGCCTCAAAACAGTGAACCATTCCTGCCAGGATGGTTCACCATGGTTTCTTACTCAAAACCTGTTACATGCCACATACGATCCCTCAGGATCTCAGTGGGGTACCTCCCTGTGGCGGGAGCCACTGTGTGTGGGGGATTCCCCAAATAGATCTATCCACATAAAACAAGCGGTTCACAAAAGAATTAATGATCATGATATAAGTATCAGCAGGTATCCATAAGTCTCACATACAAGCATCATGTAAAGCACAATCATAGTTCATAAAACAACAGAGCATGTTTCATCCCAAAAACAGTAAGTAAAAAGGGGATCACTAGAACTCACCTTAGGTGTTAAGCAAAAGAAACTCTTCGTGTGCCGGGAATATCTCAAGTCTAGCACCCTAACATGAATATATTAAGTGATTAGATACTGCTCTAAACCTATTCAAGGTGCAACAAGGGTGTCTAAGTCTTAGTTTGTCGGATTCGGCTTTGATTCGATTAGGGTTTGCATAAAAAGTTTCCTTTTATGGAAAGTCAAGGTTTCTCATACAATCAAGGATTTTTACATTATTAAGTCAAGAATATATGGTAAATATGATATTCAAGTGACTAAAGGGCTCATTTGAGTCGGTTATGAAGTTGGGCAAAATTTTACAGTTTAGCCCCTGAAGTTTCAAAATTGACAGTTTCTACCCTCAAGTTTGGTTTCTTGCATTAGATGGTTTTCATAACCAAAAATCAGTTTCATGACCTTAAACTAACTTATTTTTAAGAACATATACACAAATTTTTAGGTTATGGGTTAGGTTTATTAATTACGCGTTTAACGTTCCCGATTACGGTAAAACCGAAGGGTTTCAAATGGTTACTTATGAGTTTTCATGTTTTTGAGCCATTGACCAGTAGCTAACTTTTTAAAGACATTTTTATAAGTTTCCAACCTTTTAAATCACAAAATTTGCCTCTAGTAGTTGAAAGACTCGTTTTTTCGATTAACCCGTTAAAACGCGTTTTTAACCGAATTTGACCATTTAAAAGCTCGTTTGACCAACTTTTATACTTTATAAGTTATTTTCCCACTTAATCTTCTGAAATAACATGGTTTTTATAATTTTTAACTTTATACTCATTTTTCTTAAATTTTCCTCAAAAACGTTACTCGGTTAGCATCCGTTTTCACTTAAAAATCCATTTAAATACCCTTTTGATCACTAAAATTTCCCATTAACTCCAGAACACTTTATTAATCCTTAATGAACCTGGAATTCTCTTTAAAAAGTTTTATAGCCCAAGCTTTCTTGTTTTCAAGTAGTTTTACCATGTTTTCGGGTCCCGAAAGTGACTAAATTGGGTCCAATCACAATATGTCCTTTATTCCAGAGATTAACCATCATTAAAACTCTTAATATTCATCAAAACCTTCTGTAATTTCAGTCCCAAATCATGGCCTAGTTGTTCTACACATCCATAGACTTCAAATATATAGAAAATGTCATAACCGACCATTACACATGTGTAAATCATTGTAAGTTGAGTTTATACATTACCAAAACTTCATTTAACTTAAAAATCAGATTGTTGGGGTGTTTAAAAGTTATTTTTGAGTAGGTTATGACTCTTGTTTGAGAGGGTTTTCAAACAAGTGTTTAAAGTGTGTTGTTACATGTAGAAATAAGGATTTTGCAGGTGTTCTTATGCTATAACCTCCCACTCATGGTGTACACCCATTTGTAACATTCAAAACAGGTTATTAGATGTTACATGAACCATTCAAAAGCAGGTTACAAGTTTAGTTTTCAAAGGTTACAAGGTACACAAGTTAGATGGCGCAAAAACACACAAAAATAGGGTTTTCAAGGGGTAAATCGGGCTCTACCCTTTAGAATGACCATCATATCATGTGATTTACCTTCAAGAACGTTGGGAACTCCTCAAGAACAAAGTTATGGTGAGAAGTTGTTGGACCAAAAGAACTAATGAGCCAGATCAGAAAAACCTTTAAGTCCTACAGACATCATAACAACTGCTGAAGACATTAGCTGAAGTACAACAACTGAAGATATCAGCTGATGTACAAAGACTGAAGACATTAGCTGAAGTACAAAGACTGAAGACAACAACTGAAGACATCAGCTGAAGACATCAGCTGATGACAACAGTTGAAGACATTAGCTGCTGAAAACAGCTGATGTTCAAGTCTGAAGTTCAAGTACTGAAGACTTCAGAGGTTGTCACAACAGCTGAAGAAGTATTCTTCAGTTGTTGTGATGGTTTTCTCTTTCAGTAGTTTCCTTTCAGTTTTTTCCTTTCAGTAGTTTTCTTTTATGTTTCAGTACTTTGTAAAACGTCTGAAGAGCATGTTCTTCAGACGTTGTAGTTTCAGTAGTTTCTTTTCAGTAGTTGTAATAGTTTACACGTGTCTTTTGTAAGAAGATGTTAGCTGTTAGACATCTTCCGTAGTTTAGTCTCTTTCAGTAGTTTGTTGTAATAACGGTTAGATGTCACCGTCAAGTGACATCAGCTGACGTCATCTTTCTTATAAAAGGAAAGATGACCTAATTGTAAAAGTATCGAAGCGTGTGTTGAATGAATATATACCTTTTGGCAGAAATTCTCTCTCTCTCTATAATCATACTGTTTCATTGATACATCTTATGTGTTCTTGCTATAATTTTTTCTAATTCGTACGCTATTCCGCTTCAAATCCAATCTAATTGATCAAACGAGATGCTTAGATCCTTTCAATTGGCATCAGAGATGGTTAATCATTGATCGATTTAACAATTGATCATTGAAACTGCTCTTTAGACACCTACATTCGATCAAATTAGCAAATTTGCAAGAATTGGTTATAGAGATTGAGTTTCTGCTGCTTCTGGTCATTCAATTTGAGGTTTGTTGGTCCATTGCTGATCGATTTCAGTGCTAATGAATGATAAACATAGAGATATCCCACAAATATTGAATCAACAGAGCAAAACACAGAAATGAGTTTCAAAATAAAGCCATATGATCCAAACTCAATCAATACTAACAAATAAGGCTCAATGATGTGAAAACAAATGCAATTCCAGCCCCAAACATGCTATGAATACAGTAATGCAAAAGTATATCTCGATTAGGTTTGGCAAACCTTGCTCCCAAAGTTACAAGAGTTGCAAATATATAAACAGTGACAAATTCGCTGGTAGTTTCGCTTGAGCGAAACTACCCTGACCAGAAAGTAAGTTCACCCGGCAGCGAACAACAGTTTCACCGGGTGACCTTTATCAGCTGACTACGAGCAATTCTATAGCGAATCTATAGATTCGCTCGTAGTTTCGCTGGGTCAGTGCGAAATAAAGATAAAACAAACTAGACATTACTTACATAAATGTAAATCATCTAACATTAGTCCTATTACATAAAAGACAAAATAAGCTAATCTAATCTAGGTGAGTCCAACCTATCTAGATCATCAATACTCCCCCTAGGTTGGACCTCACCTAGAGGGGTCTTCTCAGTTAGCTCTAGCTTCAGCATCAACTTGAGCCTCAAAATTCTCAATGAAAGCTCCTGCCCTTGACTCAATCCTGGCCAATGGATTAGTAACATCTTCAGATCCTGCCTGTGATTCACTATCAACAATAAAGTTCTCAACAAACCCAGCTTCATTGACTTCTCAATCTAGTGAATCTTCAACTATAACCTCCTCCTGATCTTGCATAGTTTGCTCCTCAGTATTAGCTCCAGACCCACTAACCTCATCCACCACCGGCTTTTCAAACCTTCTTGAAATTGATTGATCCAACTGTTTACTCAAATCATCCACATCCACCCTTGTTTCGTCCGCTTGAATGATTTTTCTTGACAGCTCTCGGACATCAGCTCTGAATCCCCTAGCTTTGTTAGCTGCCCTCATAAAGAGGCTAGCTTCTTCCAACGTCTTAGCTCCAGCCCTAACTTTTATATGATTCTCGCACAAAATCACCAAATCACCAAATCATCATCACAGAAAGAAAATACTTCCATTGGATCAAACAGACTGATTTCAGGGACACCTTTCACTCTAATCATTGCATCCCCTGTGTTGTTATCATAGAACCATTTTTCAAATGCTTGCAGTCTCGGGGGAAGAGGACCAGGTATCCTAATGCGATCAACAGTCATTGCTGGTTTCAGTTTAAGCACAATCTTCCCTTTCCCAGTCACCCAATCAACGTCTTTCTTCAACCTCTTTCTTTCCATCTTCATGAAACCAAAAGCATTGAAGTTATCAATCAAACCCCTTTTAATTTCTATCTCTAGCAACTTGGCCCGTTCACTCTGTTCAGCTCCAAGTAAAGGAATCTCTGCCAATCTCCTTAAATCCCATCTTGGGAGAGTTTTGAAAGCTTTTCTTTTGTGAACATATGAGATTCCCCCTCCCCTTCTCTTGATCATAAACAACTTGAGCTCAGAGTTGTATTTCCAGCTGAAGATCTTCTTATCACTCTCTTTTCTTATTGGGTTTCTGATGTTCTGGAACAGTGGAGTTATCTCTTCAGCCTCCTTTTCTTTAACAAACCAATCAGATTGATCTAACTCCACCGTTCCAGTTTCAGATGACCCAGTTTCAGCCACATAGGTCACTGGACGTTCATCTACCTTATAAAATTTAGGTTCTGAGCTGTAATCCACCAGCTATTCCTCAACTTCCTCCTCTTCATCCACTAACTTCATCTCAGTTTCCTTCTCTTTCTCCATACGTTGTTTCTCCCCCACAACCTCCTCACCAGTTAAATCCTTCTCAATGTCAAGCCCCAAATCCACAAAATATGCGTCCACAACCTCCACATCATCATCCTTACCCTGTGTTCCTTCAGCATCAACAGTTTCTTCATTTTTGTCCTTCCTTTGACTCGATCCTACAACATTACTAGTACCAGCTGCTGAACTTGGGCCCTCTCCTGCCATAGAAAATCTCCCCACCTTCAGAAATGCGTATTTGGAGGCATCAGTGAGTTCATTGAGTTCCTCTTCAGATCTAACATCTTGCAGGCCAGCCGCTTCCTTTAGAGAGTTCACCTCCTTGAACAGTGTCTTGATCAGTTCTTGTTGATCCAGCACCATCTTTGTCAAGCCTTCAATCATATCATCCTTCTTTTTCTCCCTTAACTCTTGGTTTATCAGTTTGGTTTTCACCATGCTCTGCTCATTGGCCACAGAGGCACTGACGTTTCTAATCATATCTTGGTCAAGTTCAGATCTTGCATCTTTTCATGGAGGATTTTCTGTGAATGCCTGATGCTTGTGTTTTGTTCTCCTCTCTGATGCTTCAGCATGACTGCTTTCTTCAGCTCACTGCTTTGTTCTCCTCTCCTTCTCAACTCTCATTTCTTGCATTGCTTGCTCAATCTCATCCTCAAAGTTATACTCTTTCTCTTTGGCATACTTTTTCCTCTTTTTAACTATTTCCTCATGTTTTTCCCTGTTCACCACAGATCTCTTTTCTTCTGTTTCTATCACTTTCTTTATATATGCCCATCTTTTAGCTGAATACATGTTTTCTCATAAGTGGGTAATCTTCCCACTGAAGTCATGTCTTGAAGAAGCACAGTCTGCAAATATCCTAGAGCTCATCAGGGCAAGTTTCTTTATTTCTCCATGCTTTGGGATGTTTGGAATTAAATCATCAACTAACATTTGAACAAATCTAAGATACAGAAGCCACTTCTCCTTCTTAACTGCCATGATGTTATCACACATGCACTCAAAAATCAGTCGGGCTATGTTTGCTTTTTGGCCTCTGCAAAATATCACCATTGCATTGGCCCATCTCAAGTTGAGACCATCTGATCCTCCCTTCCTGTCGTCTAAGCACATGATGAATATGTGAGCTATGTATCTCCACTCTTTAGATAGCATGGACTTCTTTATCTCTTTCTTTGAACCAAAGGATGGTCCCTCATACCCCATACTTTTGAATCCTTCCATGACTTGATTTTCAGAAAGCTCTACTTCGTCTCCCTGATCACCTTCTAGACGAAGCACTCTGGCTATGATTTCTTCAGTAATGGCAATGTCATTCCCTCCTATTCTTGCTCGAATGCAGTTTGGATTGGCTTTGAGATCCAGCTTGGCTGATCTCCAGAAATCTTAAATGTGCAAGATGTAGATAGACGGTGAGTGAATGATAGCATAATGAATTGGAGACTGTTCCATCCACTTTATGCATTCTCTGAACCCTGTACCTTTAGGATTATCTTCATCTAAAAGAGCTACAGTGTTGTTCTTTTCATCAAACTTGAGGTTAGCCATGATTGCTGAAAATAAATTAGAAAAGTGTAAGTATACAACATGATAAATATAAATTCGTTGAAGTGAATCTATAAATTCGTTGAGGAGAATCTATAGATTCGCCAGAAAAACAATAATTTCGCTAGGGTGAATCTATAGATTCGCTCGGTTCATGTGAACTTTTGTTCAATTTCGCTTGACATCAGCAAATTTACAGGGTGAATTTATAATTTCACTTAACTTAAGTGACTTTTAGTTCCAATTCGCTGGAAAACATTAAGTTCGCTAGGGTGAATTTATAATTTCGCTGGGTTCAAGTGAACAAGCATAGTTGCTGGGTGAATTTACAAATTCGCTCATTTTTCAAGTGAACTTTCGTTCAGATTCGCCTGAAGATCAGCAAATTCGCTGGACGAGAGTTCTCGAACCCTAACCCAAGCGAACCTGCAAAGTCTCACAATGCGAAGTAAAATACACTGATTAAATCGTTTAGCATTGTTCGCAACACCCACCTTAACCCTTTTTAGCAAACAACACATACTGAAATCAACACTGAAGAGACAACCTGAAATTCACACTATGAACAAGGGTTTTGAGTTTTGAGTTACTGTGTAGAATTTCCCTTTCACTGTGCGTTTTATAGGACATAGATTCGCTGTAGCGAATCTATAGATTCGCCCGGTAACATCAACAAGTTCGCTTGACTTACAACTGATCGAGCTTACTGGCGAAGTTATAGGTTCGCTCTGGCGAATCTTAATTTTGCCTGACTCAAAGACAAAATTTAAAATAAGATTAAAAATTAAGAAATTAAAATAATGCTAATAATAAATAAGAATAAAATAAGTTAAAATAAAATAAAATAAATAAGAAAATTGCTTTTTGAATACTTTATTGCCCCATGATATCAAAATCCATTAAAATAAAATAGGACTAAAATGAAAATGAAAATAAAATTAAAAACAAAAATAAGAATAAAAATAAAATTAAATGGTAAAAGGATATAATATCATCTTTTTCTCGAAGTTTTTTAGAGGGGTCATGACTTAGCGAGATTGCTGATATGTTTGTCCGCTTAAACCCATTCCCTGTTCTTTTCAACTCGTGATCTGTAACTGTTTTTCATCTTCTGAATTGTCTTAGTAACTCAGCAACTTGGTCCCCACTGATAATTGATAAAGAACTAGTCTCGTCATCAAGGTTTATTGAGCATAATCATTGATTTTGCCTGATCACTATACTGAATCTACTAAAATGCAACCACAATGACTAGCATAATATACATATGGGGCACTATAATGTACAGATACAGACACACATATATGCAAGGTATACACATGAGACGCAGACTTAACGTACAACTAATTGATGAGAGCTTCAAGTCAATGCTTTAGCATGGCAGAGAAGATCATCTAGGCGTGTTGGTGAGAGCTTCAGGTCAATGCCACCACATAGCAGAGAAGATCATCACTCAAGGTCAATGCTTTCGCATAGCAGAGGAGATAAACACACATCTTTTTCTATCTAATGTATGAATGTATATACAATAATGGGCTATTGAGATTATTTAATGTTTGACTTAGAGGGCATTATCACCGAGTCACCATCCCAGTAGGAAACACCATAAGCTTCACATCGATAACCTAATCCCAAAAGTAAACTCAGTACAGGAGCAAGACATCAATTAGCAACTCTCAACCAAGTTTTAGACGAGACTTGTATCTTTGTGCAAACCAAAATATCATGAGGATAATCCTTATTACTGAGTTATGATCATTAATTTAGCTGCATGATCACTTGTTTACTTCATTTTTGGGATGAGTCTACCATGCATATCCCAGCATAAGATGTTCCCCTCTTGCTTACTTCATTTTCTTGAATTCCGGAGAGATTAAAAAACAAAAAAACTTATTATTAGCATTAATATCTCCCCCGAAATTTTCATTTAATAGCTTACTTAATAGAAAATTTCTGTTTTTCATGATTTCTTAACAACTAAAGTAAGAGAAGAGTAAAGAGATATGGGACATAAGAATTCTCAAGGCAGACAACAAAAACAAGACCAGAAAGCAAATATGTACATATATACAGGTTAAACAGATTTTATTTTAGGGAAAAGATTTGTCAGAAAGATATCAATCCCGACATGGAGATCAGTTCATAAAAACGTGGTTTATCAAAAGTTTTTGTGAAAAGATCAGCCTTTTGTTTTCTTGTTTCAATGGGAATGATATCAATAAATCCCTTTTCCTGGGCGTCACGGATGGCATGAATTCTTGTTTCGATGTGCTTGGTTCGAGTATGATGAATTGGATTCTTGGCAATTCCAACTGCGGCTTCATTGTCATAGAAGATCGGTGTGTGGAGGAAAATGTTGGACCAAAAGAACCAATGAGCCAGATCAGAAAAACCTCTAAGTCCCACAAGACATCATAACAACTACTGAAAGCATCATCAGCCGTTTGACAAAGTCTGAAGACCTCAACAGCTAAAGATCAAAGTACTGAAGAACATCAACTGAAGACTCAAGTACTGAAGACTCAAGTACTGAAGACTCAAGTACTGAAGGCACAAGTACTGAAGACTAAAGTACTGAAGATTCAAGTACTGAAGACCATCAGCTAAGTACAAAGTACTGAAGATCAACAGCTGAAGCACAAAGACTGAAGACAAAGACTGAAGACATCAGCTGATGATAACTACTGAAGTCATCAGCTGATAAAACATATGAAGTTAGAGTCTGAAGACAAGTGCTGAAGCTTCAGAGTTTGTCACAATAGCTGAAGAAGTATTCTTCAGTTGTTGTGATGGTTTACCTTTCAGCTTTTTCTTATCAGTAGTTGTAATTTTCTATTTCAGTAGTTTGTAAAACGACTGAAGAGTATGTTCTTCAGTCATTGTAGTTTTCAGTAGTTTCTTTTCAATTGTTGTAATAAGTTTAACACTTAGCTTTTTGTAAGGAGATGTCAGTTGTTTGACATCTTCAGTAGTTAAGGTAGTTTCAATAGTTTGTTCAAATAACGGTTTGATGTCACTATCAAGTGACATAAGCTGACGTCATTCTTCCTATAAATGGAAGATGACCTAATTGTAATCCTTGCCAAAGCGTGTGATCTAATAGAAGACACCTTTTTGCAGAATTCCTCTCTTTCTCTATAACCTACTGTTACATTGATATATCTCTTGTGTTCTTAGTATAATTTGCTTAATTCTTGTGCTAAATCCGCTACGAATACAACCTTATTTATCAAACTAGAGGCTGAGATCCTTTCAAATGGTATCAGAGCGGGTTAATCATTGATCGATTTAGCAATTGATCATTGAAACTGCTCTTTTGCTATCTACGTTTGATCGAATTAGCAAATTTACAAGAATCAGTTATAGAGATTGAGTTTCTGCTGCTTCTAGCCATTAAACTTGAGTTTCTTATGGCTTTGAGCTAGATTTGTTTTGTTTACCTTGAATTTGCTTGAAGTCTGAGATGGCGACACCAACTAATGATCCTCACAATACTGGCTCCTCAACAAAGCCTCCGATGCTTGTGAGGAGTGAGTATAACATATGGCAACATCGTATGCTCCATCACTTGTCTTTCAACAGTGCTGGTTGTTGGAAGTCAGTGGTACATGGACCATACAAGCCTATGGTGAGCGTTCCTGAATCAAATGAGAGGGTTCCAAAGAAACCTGATCAATATTCGGACGAAGATCTTAAGATGTTCGAGATTGATGCTAAAGCCCATGGAATTCTGGCCATGGCACTGCCTAATGAAATCTATTCAGGACTTATGCATCATGAAACTGCTCATGATCTCTGGGTTGCTCTGAAAGAACAACTCGGAGGAACTGATGAGGTCTTAGCAAACACTAGGGAAATCCTCGCCCAATAATATGAGACATTCTCTCATAGGAAGGGTGAGACTCTGACTCAACAGTTTGAGCGATTCTCTTGTTTGATTTCTGAATTGAAAATGGATAAACAAGAGTATTCAAACAGCCAGATGAACAACCGATTCCTCAGATCACTGCCTGAGAGATGGGACACATACACTATTGTCCTACGCTCTAGTGGAAATCTGAGCACTCTATCTCTCACCCAACTTCATGGGACACTGCTTACATTTGAAGGAGAGATAGAACAGAAAAGGAAGTTATCATCATCTGGTAAACTCACTGATGACTTTGTATCAGGCAATACTACCCTGATAGGTCATGAGTCAGAATATGCTGCATCAGAAAGTGCCTACGATGAGCATATTGATTTCTCTACCAATTCTGAACATACTTTTATTGGTGTTGATGGTAGTTTAGGAGGTAGCACTGATAACCTGTACTTTCTGATGGAGGATTTAAAGGGCATTCCAGATGATGATCTGGAAGAGATGGATATTTTGAGTCAAATGGTAATGATAAATATTAGATCTCAAAAGTTCTACAAAAGAACTGACAGGAAATTTCCTGGTCTCTCTGGCAAAACCAATGTTGGTTTTGACAAGAGAAGTTGAGGTGTCACAAGTGCCAAAGGCTTAGACACTTTGCTAGAGAATGTAGATCATCTGGATCTAACTCCTCTGCACCCTTTATGACTTTTCCAAGCAATAGCTCACAACACAAAGGGCAACATACCACCAGTTCTGGTCATCCATCACCAGCTCAGGCATCACCAGCATACTTTGTGCCTCAGGGTCATATGCCATACCCATACCCCTGCTACTACATGCCTCAATCAAGTCAAGTTCAAGCACCCACTGCTCAGCAACCACATGCTCTCCGTGAGCCTTAACCTTCTCAATCTCATCATCAAACCCAACCTCAACAACACAGCTTCTTCACCCCAGGAGTTGTTGACTGGAGCAGTTTACCAGATGATTTATCTGGTCATGAACAACTGTTTCCTGGTGCTGGTCAACATGGTGGTGATCATCCTTTTGGGAACCTTGCTCTCATGGCCCTGGAGTCTGATGATGGGTCATCCTCCAATGCTTCATCACAGGTATCTTCTGAGGCAAAAGCCAAGCTATGTTCTGAATCTTGCATAGCTGCATTTGCATCTATTAGAGAAGCAAATGTAGCTTTAATTGATAAAAATCTTGAGCTAGAGCTTTAGTCTGTGCTTAATGATAAAAATGATGAGATTTATAAACTTAAATACAAAATCAAAGATGATAAGGCTAGGGAAGAGGTACTTCTAGAGAAGTACAAAGACCTCAAAGAAACACTTGCAGCTACCCAGGTAGAGTGTGATCGCTGGGTGCAATCCTGCAAGGGTTTTGAAATGCTTCTGAGTAAGCAATCAGCTTCCAATGTGAAGTTTGGCATTGGTTATAATCATACTGCTCCTCCAACAGATTTTACTTCCAGAGCAGAAGTAGAATCTGATGGAGAAAGCAATAACCAATCCTTCTCATCATGTGACCTACTGTCTGATACAGCACCATCAGAGGTTGAAGTCAGCATTAATTCCTCACAAAACCAATCAGCTGATGATACAACAGCTGATGGTTTAAATGCTGACTGTCACATGATCAAAAAGTTGATCAACTCAGGTGTTGTCTCTAAAACTACTGAATGTACTGGAGAGCAAGTGATAACACCTGAAGTTCAAACCCCAACTACTGCCAGCACTGAAGGGAAGAAAACTGTAAGTAGAAAGGGTTTGAAGACTACTGAAAAAGATATCAGGAAAGCAAGTACTGCAAGGAAGAAAACTGCAAGTACTGATAGCAAATTACTGAAGAACAAGTCTTCAGTAGTTACATCTTCTTCAGTTGATGATCAACTAAAGATGAAGAAGAAGCCATGTGAAATATGTGACTTGTTCAATCATCTTACTGATGATTGCTGGTACAAAAAGGGCTCCAAACTCAAACAAAAGGAGAAAATTAAAGAGAAAATGAATGTAATGAAAACTGAGTTTGAAACCAAGTTTGTAGCAGCAACATCAAAACCTGAAACCCCTAAGTCCAAGAAGAAATCCAAAAAGAAGGATGGGGTTAATCAGGCAACAACTGAGGTTGCTCAAAAGAAGATGGTGCAACATAGGAATCCATCACAAGCAGGCACTAATGTGTCTGATGAGCTAAAGGCTTTATCATAAAATCAGACACAGCTGGTTATGATGGTTCAACATCTAATGGGAAGAGTTAACCAATTAGATGCTCCTGTGCTGAAACCATAGAAAAGGAAATCCAAGCCCTTCTACACCATCTCCTTCACCTCAGGCTGTCACATATAACAAACCAGTTTGTGTTACATCTGTTGATGAGAACAGACCCAAAACCAAAAAGGTTTGGGTCTCAAAAACTAACTAACTTGTTGTGATGAATGCAGGGTTCTTCAACATGCCAAAGAAGCATCTGGTATGTGGACAATGGAGGATCCATGCATATGACAGGAAGCAGCTCACTTTTTAATGACTACTCTCAAGGAAAGAAGGGGTTTGTTTCCTTTGGCAATGATGCAAAAGGTTACATCATCGGCAAAGGCTTTGTTTCCAATGGGGAAATAAGGTTTGATGATGTTAACCATGCGGAGAATCTCAAGTACAATCTCTTGAGTGTCAGTATAATGTGTGATAAAGGCCATGTTGCCCTTTTCACCAGCCAGAACTGTCAGATTCTGTCATCCAAAGTTCTGAGTTTGATTGACAAGGTGTTGGCTGAATATACTCTCCTGAAGGCCAACAGGATAGGAAGAGTATATGCCTTAGATCTTTCAAACAAAATTGATCTAAAAGGCCATCCTTGCCTATTCTCCAAGGCTTCTCCTCAAGAATCTACTCTATGGCATAGAAGGCTGGGTCATGTGAATCTCAAAAACATGAATCAGCTGATACACCATGGTTTAGTAAGAGGGTTGCCTTTGAGGGAGTTCAAATGTGAAGACAACTGCACTACTTGTTTCAAAGGAAAACAACACAAAGTCTCATTCCCTCCAATAGAAGAACCAAAGTCCAATGCCTGCTTGCAACTTTTGCACATGGATCTTTTTGGTCCTATCAGAGTGATGAGCATGGTAAAGAAGAAATACTGTCTAGTAATTGTGGATGATTACTCCAGATTTGTATGGACTTTCTAATCTAGGTGAGTCCAACCTATCTAGATCATCAAGGTTCTATGTGGTTTTGAGCTAGATTTACTGAATTTTTTTGAATTTGCTTGAATTTGTTCAATGATGACACCAACAAATGATCCTCATAATACTGGCTCCTTAACAAAGCCTTCGATGCTTGTTAGGAGTGAGTATAACATATGGCAATGACGTATGCTCCATCACCTGTCAGTCAACAGCGCGGTTGTTGGAAATCTGTGGTGTATGGATAATACAAGCCTATGGTGAGTACTCCGGAGACAAATGAGAGGGTTCCGAAGAAACCTAATCAATATTCGGATGAAGATCTAAAGATGTTTGAAATTGATGCTAAAGCCCATGGATTCTGGCCATGGTACTGCCTAATGAAATCTATTCAGGGCTTATGCATCATGAAACTGCTCATGACCTCTGGGTTGCTCTGAAGGAACAATTTGGAGGAACTAATGAGGTCTTAGCAAACACTAGGGAAATCCTCGCCCAACAATATAAGACATTCTCTCATAGGAAGGGTGAAACTCTGACTCAACAGTTTGAGCGATTCTCATGTTTGATTTCTGAGCTGAAAATGGTTAAACAAGAGTATTCAAACAGCCAGATGAATAACCGATTCCTCAGATCCCTGCCTGAGAGATGGGACACTTACGTTATTGTCCTACGCTCTAGTGCAAATCTGAGCACTCTATCTCTCACCCAACTTCATGGAAAACTGCTTACATTTGAAAGAGAGATAGAACAGAAAAGGAAGTTCTCCTCATCTGTGAAGCTCACTTATGACTTTGTATCAGGCAATACTGCACTGATAGGTCAGGAGTCAGAGTATGCTGTATCAGAAAGTGCCTATGATGAGCATATTGATTTTTCTACTAACGTAGAACATGCTTTTGTTGGTGTGGATGGTAGTTCAGGTGGTAGCAGTGATAACTGGTGCATTTTGATGGAAGATTTGAAGGGCATTCCAGATGATGATCTGGAACAAATGGATATTTTGAGCCAAGTGGCAATGATCAATATCAGATCTCAAAAGTTCTACAAAAGAACTGGTAGGAAATTCCCTGGTCTCTTTGGCAAAACCAAAGTTGGTTTTGACCAGAGCAAGTTGAGGTGTCATAAGTGCCATAGGCTTGGACACTTTGCTAGAGAGTGTAGATCATCTGGATCTAACTCATCTGCACCCTTTGTGACCTTCCCAAGCAATAGCTCACAAAACAAAGGGCAACATTCCACCAATTCTGGTCATCCATCACAAGCTCAGTCATCACCTGCATATTTTGTCCCTCAAGGTCATATGTCATATCCTTACCCCTGCTATTACATGCCTCAGCCAAACCAAGTTCAAGTACCTATTGCTCAACAACCACATGCCCTTCCTGAGCCTCAACCATCACAATCTCATCAACAATCTCAACCTCAACAACACAGCTTTTTCACCCCAGGAGTTATTGACTGGAGCAGTTTACCAGATGATATGTCTGGTCATGAACAACTGTTTCCAGGTGCTGGTCAACATGGTGGTGACAATCCCTTTGGAAACCTTGCTCTCATGGCTCTAGAGTCTGTTGATGGTTCATCTTCAAATGTTTCATCACAGGTATCACAGGTATCTTCAGAGGCCAAAGCCAAGTTATGTTCTGAATCATGCATAACCACATTTGCATCTATTAGAGAAGCAAATGTAGCTTTAATTAATAATAATCTTGAGCTAGAGCAAGCACTTTCCAAAATAAAAGCTGAGTTTGAGTCTGTTTTGCATGATAAAAATGATGAGATCTATAAACTAAAATGCCAAATCACAGATGATAAGGCTAGGGAAGAGGTACTTCTAGAGAAGTATAAGAACCTCAAAGAAACACTTGCAACTACCCAAGTAGAGTGTAAACGTTGGGTGACCTCTTGCAAGGGTTTTCAAATGCTTCTCAGCAAGCAATCAGCTTCAAATGTGAAGTTTGGAATTGGTTATAATCACACTGCTCCTCCTACAGATTTTACTCCCAAGGAAAAAGTAGAATTTGAAGGATAAAGCAATAACCAATCCACCTCATCATGTGATTCATCTTCTGATAAAGCACCAAAGTCAGAGGATGAAGTAAGCATTAATTACTCACAAAACCAATCAGCTAATACTGAAACAGCTGATGGTTCAAATGCTAACAGTCACATGATCAAAGAGTTGATCACTTCAGGTGTTGTCTCACAAAGTACTGAAAGTACTGAAGCACAAGTTACAACACCTGAAGAACAAACCCAACCTGAAGTACTAGCTGGTTCAACCATGACCGAGCAGCAGCATCGCGACGACCTAACCCTGCTGTCCTCTATGCTCCCGTGACGAGCTATGCTCGAACAGTGAGGTTTCAAGCTCCATCATCATCATTGTACACTGCACCCTGTTCCTTGTTGTTGCTGCTGTGAACGCCGCCCATGTCGAAACCGAAAGGGGGCTTGAATTGCAGAATGGGCGTGACCAACACCGCAGCTAAACCATAACCGACCACCAACATTCGCGGCAGAACTCCCGATCCTAACCTCAACCAGAGACGCGAGCACCAATCGAGTGGGATGAGGAACCATGTAGGGTGGGGGGTAAGAGGAGAAGTTAGCGGCCGATTTCTATGGGGGGGGTGTGAGGTTGCTTCTTTGATCATCGCCTTGGCCGGAGCAGGCTGCCGGAGCTCCGACCGTAGCCACGAAGGTCGCCGGAGAGGGAAAGGGGGGAAGAGGTTCGCTCGGTGGGGAGGGGGAGAAGAAGGGTAGCGGCCGATTGCTATGGGGGGTTTAGGGTTTTTATATAAATTTCATCTTTAGCCACATTTGATCCCTCAAGTTTTCAACATTTTGTTTTCCCAACCTGAACTTGACAAACTAACCAATCTTTTCGAGAATAAAATTCAATAATACCATTATTAATATTATTTCACCACTTAAGTTCATTTTCGAAATTTGGGGCGTTACAAGTCTATCCCCTTTAGTTAGGTTTCGTCCTCGAAACCTGTTGGTCCTTATACAACGTGGAATAATACTTTCTCAATCACCACAGATCCTCATGTTGCTTCTAAACATGTTCCACACATACCATATAAGGTATGATCTTCTTTAGCCGTCTGCACATAGTCTTTGCAACCTTCAAACATCCTAACGCACTTCTCTTATGGATCAATTTCATTAATGCAAACATTATGAGTACGAACCCTAATTCATGAGGAAGTATATTATTATCTTGTATTTAACCTTGTGAACAACATAACCCTTGTTCCGCCATGTTGTATTGAATATATATATATATATATATATATATATATATATATATATATATATATATATATATCAGTTAGACATTTGTATGGAACACATGGTTCTAGGTTTTTTTTTACACTTACTGATAACATTATCTCCAAGACTCATGTTAACCTTCCTTATTTAGTTCATGTTCACATTTATTAACTAACTTCTCACTCAGACTTGGTGTCATTTCTTGTGAACCTTACAAATAGCAAGATTATCTTTAGGGAGTATAGAATAAATAATCTATACTAATCGGTTACTCCCGTAAGCTATGGATTTTTGACATTATTCTCTAGGAACCCTTTTACATTACTGCTTCTATTTTATCAAGATCTATCATGATTTCAAGAACTTTGCTTCACATAACTAGATTGCTCGCTCTAAGGACGTTACTTATAATTCTTATTCATTTCTCCTTGACACTTCGCAAATGTGACATGTATAGCCTTACTTACTCTTGGAGTTGATAAGTACATCCTCCATAACACTATCACAATTGCATTGAGCGTTGATTAGTAATTTCATATTCATTAAGTCCATGAACTATGCAAAGGAGCTCATCATGTCCCAACTGGTACTGGAATGTTATTTCCAGGGTATCATACTCTTTTACCAATAACTATTGATGACTCCTTCTACACTTGGTTCTAAAAAAACAACTTGCCTCTCACAATTGGTGAAACAGTCTGTTAATTCAAGGTCATAGTTATCTATTGTTCACTGTCTGTTTATTCAGCTCTCTACAATCCTTACACATGTACCTTCTTTCATTTTTTATTCTTTTCAGACAACACCGAAGTATTATATGGGTGCTATAATCAATCTGTCAAAACCTTTATTAAGGGGGTCTTGAAACTATGTCACTAACTCTTTCATTCCTGACAAAACAATCATTACGGTGACATGACTACAAGCTGAGTCCCAGAAGACAAGTTGATCTCAAACTCTTTCTTCTAACTCCAAAAAGGTCCTCCGGGGTCACATTAGGAAGGCACGCTCTATAGCTACGTCTGTCAACTTTAAGACTTCGCCCTTAGCATCTTTTATTTACATAAGATATGCTCCTCAACCTTGTTTCATAGACTTTTCTATCTCATTATTAGGATCATCCCTGAAATCATGCAATTCTAATTATCATGAGTCATGACCATACTTCCATCATGTACAAACCAACAGGTCATATTTCCATGTTGTGCAGTATCAGTCCCGTATGCATCTAGTCGATTCATATCCAAGACCATATTACGTCCAATTAGGGTAGTAACAGGCAATCCAGAAGAAGGCCCTACTTTCCATTACTATTTACAGTCATTTACATACACTTCTATCCAAATAGCTTTACTAAAGGTAGCTCCTACATTATCGCTTTACCTTCTTAAAACATCTCATCAATCATTTAAGCTACCTACAAGATTCGGACAACTAACGTTATCATTCAAGGCAATGGTCCAGATCATGACGAGTATTGTAAGTTTTCATCTCTATCAGTAGTTCCTTGTCGAAAAACCATGCAAGGAAATACTCATCTGAAGAAACCTATTCCCCTGGAGATCTTGTAACTTAAACCGTTAACTCTTCTCACTTGTGAGTTAGCCCATGGGTACAACACTTTTGAATTCCTGGTTACGAAGTCTAGAACTTTATTATATGTTTTTGCTGGTATCGCTGTCAAGTCTCTAATGGTCTCATTGGGGAATCACACACCTCGTACACATCAGTCAACTTTCCACTTCCTATAAGATTCAAAATGTCAATATGGTCTATCAAGGCAAGTTCAGATCATGACAAGTTTCGTAAGTTTTTAATAACAGTGGCCAGTTGTGATTAACTACTTACAGAACTTCTCATGTCCTAAACTCTCCTATCCTGAACCACGCTAACACTCGAACCTACTATCGCTATTCTATGCACGTATAGATCACATAAATTCAAGTAAGCACAACAATTAATGTTATCATACCCTATCCTTGATTCTAACTTCGGTAACAAGGCACTACCTATCAGAATAGCATTTACAAGATGTTTCGTTACCTCTTGGCATGGAGCTTCATGGACTGGCATCCTTTTATTTGGTCTCATTTTCTGTTTAAGTTAAGTTTATAAATTAGTTTTCCCCAAATCTCTTAAACTTTGGCTCTGATACCAACTTGTAAGGCCCCGAATCCGGAAACCTCACAAATTGGCCATTTTGCATAAAACCTTATTTTTAGTTCAATACTGATAAAGTGTTATTTATTAAAACAGCGGAAATATGAAAATGTTAATTATATAAATAAAACTAAAGCACCAACTTAGAGTCAAACCCGGATTTGAACTAAAATTTCTTTATTTACAAATCATTATCTTAACAAATTTACTCATTTATTACTACACAAAACATCAAAGCTGGTTGAATCTTTACAGGATGCCAGTCTTCACCCTTCAAGTAGCTCCTAATCAGGTCCTGCCCTAAAACTTGATTTACCTGCCAAACAATCTAACATACATACAAAAGTCAGCTTTGCTGAGTGAGTTCTAGTTTTATGTAAATAAGAAAATATAATCTTTTATCCTTTCATATAATGAACACGCATACATCATACTACAAACATTACTTGCATCACATTAGGCACGTTCATTATCTTTCATTCTTTCATTATGTTTCACTTCATCATAGGAGAGATTTGCACAAAGCAAGATCTCCATGTTGATTGACAACGAATGTCAATCCCCGTCGGTAGACGTTATCCATGGTCGCTACCCCCGACGGTTGATCGATCCCCGTCGGTACACATCTTCACGGTAGCTTCCCCCGACAGTTGATCCATACTGCTAGGCACATAGCCCGCTCATGAATACGGATCCATCATCATACATCAGACTCACATAAGTGAAGTCTATCATAGTGCTTGCAAGACTTTTCATCATCAAACGAGCCCGGGGGTAACATTTGTTAAGTTCCACTTCTCATTAGTATCATCTTTCACTTAATATATATAATACTTAGCTTATTAAGTACACACATACCAACTACTAGTCATCATAACGCGTAACCGTATCTATTTAATTGTCACATTTTTCTTTAAATCATTCTATCTATAGGCAATAAATATACGTAATTCACAGTTATTACTTTATCAAATCATATAACGAATTATTTAAAAGTAATTTTAATTATAAATCATATGGTATGTATTTCGTCCCCAAAACAGTAAAGCATGTATAAAAGAAGGGGATCTAGAACTCACCTCGATGTCAGGGACTCAGCAACTTAAGAGAAATCCTAATAGCACTCACGCACCAGAAAAGTTTGCTACAAATCTACCTAGCGAACTTATAAGTTCTCTAGCTTATCCGAGCGAGACTATAAGTTCGCTTGCAACTTCGATCGTCATAAAATGTGAACTTTCATTCACAACTTCGTTGGTATGATCGAAACCTCTCTAGACACATTGTATGAGCTTTCGTTCATAATTTCGAATGTATCTTTTCTCGGCTAACATTGGGTCATAAGTCATCCTCTACTCCTATTAATGAACTATATACCACGAACAATTATTATCAAACCCATCAGCTTATCATAACCCAAACCATCAAACATTTTAAACAAACGTACCAACACCTCCTTAAGCACATACCACCATTCAACTATCCACATAATTCCCAAAACCATCACCTTTGAATCATCATAATCAACACCATCCTAGTACCCCGTTATCCTAGAATCAATATCCTTTAAAAACCAATACCATAACAACATAAATATCATCATTATCGCATAATCATCATCATTATCTTCACCACAAACACTATTATTATGAAACTATTATCGCAACGTCAAACAACTTAAGCGTTATTATTATTCTAGCCTAATAACCCCATTACTATAAATCAATCATCATCAAGGTACCATATTAACCATCACCATCGAAAAACTTGAAACCATACTTATAACTAAGCAACCATACCTGATTAATCAAGACCACCGTGGAACCACCATCATGAACATCATAGGCTTCCACCATGTATCACCTTAAGCAGCCCTTAAACAGATTCACAAACTGCCACCATACCATCATCATCATAATCTAATATCATCAATATCATCTGAACAACAACATCATCCTAATATAACATCAACATCATCATTCACGTATCATCAATACATTTTGAACATCCACATCATACCAAAATCTTGCGAAACTCGGGTTCGAGGATGGTCACAACCACCACAGAAGGGTACCGAGGCCAGCTACTAACTAGCTGGTTCAACCATGACCGAGCAGCAGCACCGCGACGACCCAACCCTACTGTCCTCTATGCTACCGCGACGAGCTATGCTCGGACTGTGAGGTTTCAAGCTCCATCATCATCATCGTACGCTGCACCCTGTTCCTTGTTGTTGCTGCTGTGAACGCCGCCCATGTCGAAACCGAAAGGGGGCTTGAATTGCAGAATAGGCGTGACCAACACCGCAGCTAAACCATAACCGACCACCAACATTCGCGGCAGAACTCCCGATCCTAACCTCAACCAGAGACGCGAGCACCAATCGAGTGGGATGAGGAACCGTGTACGGTGGGGGGGAAGAGGAGAAGTTAGTGGCCGATTTCTATGGGGGGGTGTGAGGTTGCTTCTTTGATCATCGCCTTGGCTGGAGCAGGTTGCCGAAGCTCCGACCGTAGCCACGAAGGTCGCCGGAGAGGGAAAGGGGGGAAGAGGTTCGCTCGGTGGGGAGGGGGAGAAGAAGGATAGCGGCCGATTGCTATGGGGGGTTAGGGTTTTTATATAAATTTCATATTTAGCCACATTTGATCCCTCAAGTTTTCAACATTTTGTTTTCCCAACCTGAACTTGACAAACTAACAATTTTTTTCGAGAATAAAATTCAATAATACCATTATTAATATTATTTCGCCACTTAAGCTCATTTTGGAAATTTGGGGCATTACATTGGGTCTCAAAAACTAACTAATTTATTGTGATTAATGCATGGTTCTTCAGCATGCCAAAGAAGCATATGGTATGTAAAAAGTGGAGGATCCATGCATATAACAGGGAGCAGCTCTCTTCTTAATGACTACTCTCAAGGAAAGAAGGGATTTGTTTCTTTTGGTAATGATGCTAATGGTTATATCATCGGCAAAGCTTTTTTTTTACAATGGTGAAATAAGGTTTGATGATGTTAACCATGTGGAGAATCTCAAGTACAACCTCTTGAGTGTCAGTCAAATATGTGATAAAGGCCATGTTGCACTCTTTACCAGCCAGAACTGCAGGATTCTGTCATCCAAAGTTTTGAGTTTGATTGACAAGGTGTTAGATGAATATACTCTCCTGAAGGCCAATAGGACAGGAAGAGTATATGCCTTAGACCTTTCAAAGAAAATTGATCTAAAAGGCCATCCTTGCCTATTCTCCAAGGCTTCTCCTCAGGAATCTGAACTATGGCATAGAAGGCCTGGTCATGTGAATCTCAAAAACATGAACAAGCTGATTCACCATGGTTTAGTAAGAGGGTTGCCTATGATGGAGTTCAAATGTGATGACAATTGCATTGCCTGCTTAAAAGGGAAGCAACACAAAGTATCATTCCCTCCAATAGAAGAGCCAAAGTCCACTGCCTGCTTGCAATTATTGCATATGGATCTTTTTGGTCCTGTCAAAGTGATGAGCATGGCAAAGAAGAAATATTGTCTGGTAATTGTGGATGATTACTCCAGATTTGTATGGACTTTCTTCTTGCACTCCAAAGATGAAGCTGCACAAGCTATTATGAACTTTGTGTTGCATGTTGAGAAACAATATTCCCTTCCAGTCAAGTGTATAAGGAGTGACAATGGCACAGAATTAAGAAATCACAAACTTGATGAATTCTACTTGTCAAAGGGAATCAAGCGGCAGTTCAGCATTCCAAGAACTCCTGAGCAAAATAGAGTAGTGGAGAGAAAGAACAGGACACTGGTTGAAACTGCCAGGTCAATGTTGGCTGATTCAGGCTTGCCATTGACATTTTGGGCTGAAGCTATCAACACAGCTTGCTATGTGCAAAATAGAGTATTATTAAATCAGAGGTTGATGAAGACTCCTTATGAATTGCTACATCATTTGGCCCCTTTGATTTCATTCTTTAGAGCATTTGGGTGTCCCTGTTACATTCTCAACACATAGAATCCACTCCAGAAGTTTGAATCTAAGGTGGATGCAGGGTATTTTGTTAGTTATTCATATACTTGCAAGGTATACAGAGTTTTCAACTGCAAAACAAAGATGGTTAAAGAGACTTTGCATGTGAAGTTTAATGAATCTCCAAAGGAGAAGATTCCACAAAACCCTATGGAGTTATTTGATTTGGACATACTGCAATATGTTCCTTATCAGTCTCCAGCTGTTGTTCCTATCAATAGTTCTCCACCTGGGGGTACTGATGATGATGTAGTTAGTGCTCACCTTTTCAGGTTTAGTGATCAACTGCCTGAGTCATCTAAACCTAATACTCATGTAGCTTCAGCAGCTCCATCCACAACAAATGCTGATGAGATTTCTGAGTCCTCTACTTCATTTGAGTTGCCATCACCAACATGGTTTCAAGAATCTTCATCACATCTGTTGCTGCTGAAGGTCCTACAAACACTTGCACAGATCTCATTGTTTATCAAGAGCTGAAGGATCATCCAATGTCTCAAATTATTGGTGATATCAATGCTGGAGTCTCAACCAGAAGTCAATTATCCAATTTCTACTTGTATGCTCTCTTCATTAGTCAGCAAGAGCCAAAGAACTATCATGTTGCATTAAGAGACAATGGATGGGTTGAAGCAATGCAGCTTAAGCTTCTTGAGTTCAAAATGCAGCAAGTGTGGGAGCTTGTTCCTTTACCCCAAGGTAAGTGTGCAATAGGCACTAAATGGGTGTTTAGGAATATGTTTAGGAATAAAATAGATGAAAAGGGACAAATTGTTAAGAACAAGGCCAGACTGGTTGTACAGGGGTTTGCACAAGAAGAAGGTATTGATTATGATAAAACCTTTGCCCCTGTAGCTAGACTAGAGGCAATTAGGTTGTTCTTAGCTTATGCTTCTTTTCATAATCTTAAAGTTTTTCAAATGGATGTCAAAAGTGCATTTTTATATGGTAAAATAAAAAAAGAGGTTTATGTGTGTCAACCACCAGGTTTTGAGGATAATAAACATCTAGATTGGGTGTATAAGCTTGATAAAGCTCTATATGGGTTGAAACAAGCTCCTAGAGCCTGGTATGAAACATTATCTAACTTTCTTCTTCAAAATAATTTCACTAGAGGCTCCATAGATAAAAATTTATTCATTAAGAAAGTAGGACAACATAAGCTACTTGTTCAAATTTATGTTGATGATATTATTTTTGCATCCTCTGATCCACAGTTGTGTGATGAATTTACAAAGTTAATGCAAAAGAATTTTGAAATGAGTGCCATGGGAGAATTACAGTTCTTTCTGGGTTTGCAAATCAAACAAAGGACTGATGGAACCTTTATTCATCAGTCCAAATATATAAAAGATCTTTTGAATAAGTTTGATTTACAAAACTGTAAGCCCTGTTCTACTCCCATGAGCAGCACTACACAACTGGATGTTGATCAGAAAGGTCAAGCGGTTGATGAAACCCTTTACAAATGCATGATTGGGTCTTTGATGTACCTTACAGCTTCTAGACCAGACATTATGTTTGCAACATGTGTCTGTGCTAGATTTCAGGCTGCACCTAAAGAATTCCATTTGATTGCAGTCAAAAGGATCTTTAGATACTTGCAAGGTACTCAATCTCTAGGATTTTGGTATTCTACTGGGAATTCTTGCAAATTAGTTGCTTTCTCAGATAGTGACTATACAGGGTGCAAAGTCACCAAAAAATCAACATCTGGTGGATGCCAATTTCTAGGCAATTGTTTAGTTTCTTGGCAGAATAAGAAACAAACTTCAATTGCTACATCAACTGCTGAAGCAGAGTACATTGCTGCTACAAGTTGTATATCCCAGGTACTCTGGCTTCAGAATCAATTATTGGATTATGGCATTACAGAGACTAACTTCAGAATCAATTATTGGATTATGGCATTACAGAGACTAAGACTCCATTACTAGTGGATAGTGCTTCAGCTCTTTGTATTGTTAAGAATCCAGTCTAGCATTCTAGGACCAAACATATTGAGATCAGACATCATTTTATTAGGGATTGTTATGAAAAAGGTCTGATTGATCCAAAGTTTGTTCCTAGTGCTGATGAGCTTGCAGATATATTTACTATACCTTTAGACAGTGCAACTTTTCAAAATCTTGTACTGAGGCTTAGTATGCTGCAACTGGAATAATTGACTAATACTGATGCTCTCAGGACACAAGTACTGATGAGCATTAGTATACAAAAGTCAAAAATAAGTACTGATAAGTTATTTTGTCTTCAGTATTTTTCATATCTACTAATGTGTTATAACTACTAAAGGCTAAAATACTTCAAAGTACTGAAGTACATTATTTGTTGAAAAGAACTGATGAAGTTACAGCTACTGATGTGGTTATAACTACTGATGTCTATTTCTAACAAATAAGTACTTAAGAACAAATTTTGTCCACAAGTACTGATGTGTAATCTTACACATAAGTACTGAAGTCAATATTTGTTCACAAGCTCTGAAGAATAATTCATTTCCTCAGACCTTCTGAACATCTGTTCACAAGAGCTGAAGAATAAATATTCACAAGAGCTGATGACCAATGAAACGTCTGAAAAATCAGACAAAGTCTAATGAGTAAGTGTTGAGATCAGAATGAAACAACTTAATTGACGACAACAGCTAAAGTGTAACTTTACTCTTCAGCTGATTCAAACAACTGATGTTTCATTTCAAAACAACTGAAGGACAAAACCATGTCTTCAGTAGTTTACAACTACTGATGACTAACACCAAGTCCTCAGTTGTTTACAACAACTGAAGGACAAAACCTTGTCTTCAGTAGTTTACAACTACTGATGACTACCACCAAGTCCTTAGTTGTTTGCAACCTCTGAAGGTTAAAACCATGTCATCAGTCATTTAAAACAACAGATGACTAACACCAAAACCTTCACTCGTTTTCTTTCAGCCGTTTCATACCCATGCCCTATAAATACCTAACCCTAACTTCAAAGTTTTTCATTCTCTCACAAACCTAACGTTCAAAAACTCTAAAACCTCTCTCCTCACATTAATGGCGACCATGCAGCTCAAACCACGACACAACTGTGTTGCTTACCTCACCAAATCACCCTTTTGGACCAAGTTTGATAATGCCATTGATCTAATGGTTCATTCTCCATATAAAACGACCTTTCTTCTTAATCCGACCATCTATGCCGAATCCCTAAACCAGTTCTGGACGAACATCACCCTTACCACTGGGGAGAATGACACTGAGGTCTCTCTCTAGTCGTTCGTCAACAACCAAAAGGTGGTAATCACTTCTGCAATCATTCGCCAAACCCTAAATTTGGATGATGCCACCTTCATCACTGAGTATCCAAAGGGCACAATCGATCTATCTTTTGCCCACCTTGGATACTAGGTTTACCTTAGTGCTTCTACCATCCTCAAGAAGCACTTCCATGATGCTGAACGATTGATCTTTCACATGGTCAATGTCTGTCTTGCCCCAAAAACTTCTTCATGGGATCAAATGTCATCCAGGTGGCAACAGGTATTGTATTCCATCCTAGAGTAACAATATTTAAATTTTTCTAAAATAATATTTTTAGAACATAAAGATATGGCTGTGAAACCTTTGGACAACCGATGGATATTATATCCAAGGTTTATCATGGCCATCATTGAAAACTAGCTTCAAACTGAGGGACTTGTTGGCCTTGGAGTCCCTGCTCTGGCAGCATTGCCTGAAGTATACTCCAGGCATAACTCATATCAACATCTCAAACAGGCTGCCAAGCTGCTAAAACCCAAGCAGCGGGAACCCACAGCCTCCACCTCCAAATCCAATGTCCCCACCAAACCCAAAACCAAAAAGCCCAAAAAGGCTACTCAGAGAGATTAGTCCCCTGAGGATGCCCCTGCACAACAAAAGCGAAAACTAACTACTGGTATTAATCCCCCAGTAGTTACAAGGACTCCACCAACCACAACCGCTCAGGCATCCTCTCAACAGGAGCCTGAAGCAACCACATCAGGGGCACCTACATTTCTGGAACCTTTCTCACTTGAGAAGGATACCATTGAAGCGCACCACTCTTCCCAGGTGCACACAAATTCACCCCTATCCCCCATTGCAACCGCCCCTTCAAAGTCCCACCATTATTATTGCAAAAGTTCTGACTCAACTCAACACTCCACCCTCTCCCCAGGAACCTATTACAACTGGGAAAACCCCAACCAATGAGAGGGAGGAACCAAGTGTTGCTGAAAACCCCCAGCACAGGGATTACCATGGTCTATCTTCTAGTGTGGCAGAGGAGATAAGATTATCTGGTGAGGCTGCCACTCTTCCTGATTCAGCACATGAACATGATGCAGCTGGTAATATCTCTAAGTCCTCACCAGAGGCAACTGCCGATGAAGGATCCTCTCCTGAGGCAGAAAGTACCCAGTACCAAGACAAAGGGCGCATGTGATTACTGAGCCACACTCAGCGTATGTATATCCTGATCTAATAAGGAGGTCAGGTGATTCAGCTACAACTGATGATGACCTGGGCTTCTTTTATGATGCACTAGCCCAGAACACCATTCTTGAGGATGAGGTGAGTAGACTCAAATAGCTACTTGCCAAAATGACTCAAGAATCAAGTCCATCTCCCACCATTCACCCATAAATAGCACCTTCTCCTGAAGGTCTCATAAACACAGAGCCACTCCCAAAATCTCAGCCACTAGCCCCTAGTTCTAGCACTATTTCTCAGGGACAGAACCCCCTTGAGCAAATGGCTGCTATCTTTCAAAATTCTCTGCCTCTCATCACACCCATCATCACTGACATAGTGAATAAAACCCTTGATGAGAGGCTTGCCTCAAACATACAAACCCTGGTGGATGATGCTATAACTAAAAGGCTTTCTGACAGTCAAACCCCTGCAACCAATGTAACCAAAAAGGGGGAGACTCAGTCAGTGAAAGCAATCAAGAGGAAGAGAATGGAGGAGGAGAAAGAGAAAGAGAAAGAAGTAGAGAAGGTGAGTGAAAGGGAAAAAGAAAAGGAAAAGGTGACTGAAAGTGAAAAAGACTTTCATGTCACATATAAAAAGAAGGAGGGTGGAGAAAAGGAGAAGGAAAAGGAGCCAGCAGTCCTTGTCAAGGAAGCTGATGCCCAACACAGCAGGTCAATGGATAAAATCATTGATCAGTTGTTTAGGCATGGCTTTGACACTGCTGAGCTAGATACTGAGATAAGGAAATTGGAAGTACAGGAGATCGAAAGCTGATGGTCTGGTCATAGTGAACAAGAAAATGAGAGATTAGAAGCTATGGCCAGATTCATTTCGAAGTATCTGGGGAGATCAGTCCTGGAAATCAACTCATGGTCCAGGGACAGCATCTTGGAAATAACCACCAAGATCTGTTCGTCTGAGGTATTCACCAAGGTGCTGATCATAGAAGCCCTAAGTGAAGCTGGTGCTGGGAGCAGGACTGAACTAGCCAAGCAAACCAAAGCCTCACTTACATCGAAATTGCTAGAACAGCCTGCCTAATCTCCCACACCAAAACAATCTATATCACAACCCACAAAACCAACTCCCTTTCCCACAAAACCAATAGCCGATGATGCACCCCAGAAGAGGAAGAGAAGGGTGTTGAGGCTTGAAGAAGAAGAAAATGATGAAGATGAGGACAGGATGCTAATTTCAGCTGTCATTCCATTGCCTAAGGCCAAAAGTCACCCTCCAACAATTACTCCTGAGATCCAAAGGCAAATGGTTAAAGTGAAGCTAGAAGAAGAAGAGCTTCACAAATAACATGATGTGGAATTGTAGAGAAGGGTTGACAAAGCTTATGCTGCCACTTCATCAATCATAAATATGAAGAAACATGCTAAGAGATTATACACTCTCAGACAAACATTTCAATATCAAAAAGAGAGAGTGAGGATTTGGCCTGATCCCTGGGTGTCTCATAGGATTCATAAGAAAGATATTCCACAGAGATACAATGGCCATGTAAAGAAGATCGTAGATGAAGTGATCACACTGGCCATTGTAATATCATCCTGGGAAATCCTTGATGACTTCAAGAAAGCCTATAAAGCTAATCAACCCCCACAAAAGATGCTAGAGAATAAAGTGGTCAAACAGGGGTTAGTGTATAAGAGGCGTGAGGAAGTTAGGAAGAATGAGCTCCAGTTGTTTCTAGAGGGTAATCACCCTGATGAATTTGCATACAGAGCAATAACAACTGTGGAGCTAAAGAATGGGAAGCAGGTCAAATACCTTTCTGAGTATTATGGGCCTGAGTCACTTTTTGAGGGAGAAGCAGAAGAGCTCACCGTGGAGGAACAAGTAATCTTCCTTGAGGCCTACACAAGAGAGTATTACGGACTCATAGTTGGGAAGTAGGTTTCATGGATGGGGTAACAGCTCTGTGTCCAGTTCCCCAAGACAGAGTTCCCATCCATCCTTTGATAATCATACTTTTTGAAACCTCTTCCTAGGCCTGTGCTGATCTGGGTCATTCTGAGCTGATCCAGAAGAAAAAGACCAATCTTTCTGCCAAATAAGTAGGACATCAAATAAGCTTAAAGGTTTTGGCTGCATTGGTTCAGGGGGAGTTTGTTGGACCAAAAGAACCAATGAGCTAGATCAGAAAAACCTTTAAGTCCCATAGACATCACAACAACTACTGAAGACATAAGCTGAAGTACAACAACTGAAGACATCAGCTGATGTACAAAGACTGAAGACATCAGCTGAACTACAAAGACTGAAGACAACAACTAAAGACATCAGTTGAAGACATCAGCTATTGACAACAGCTGAAGTTCAAGTCTGAAGTTCAAGTACTGAAGACTTTAGAGGTTGTCACAACGGCTGAAGAAGTATTCTTCAGTTGTTGTAATGGTTTTCTCTTTCAGTAGTTTCCTTTCAGTAGTTTTCTTTTATGTTTCAGTACTTTGTAAAACGTTTGAAGAGCATGTTCTTCAGATGTTGTAGTTTTAGTAGTTTCTTTTCAGTAGTTGTAATAGTTTACACTTAGCTTTTGTAAGAAGATGTCAGCTGTTAGACATCTTCGGTAGTTTAGTCTCTTTCAGTACTTTGTTGTAATAACGGTTAGATGTCACTATCAAGTGACATCAGCTGACGTCATCTTTCTTATAAAAGGAAAGATGACCTAATTGTAAAAGTGCCAAAGCGTGTGTTGAATGAATATATACCTTTTGGTAGAAATTCTCCCTCTATCTATAATCATACTGTTTCATTGATACATCTTGTGTGTTCTTGCTATAATTTGTTCTAATTCGTACGCTATTCCGCTTCAAATCCAATCTAATTGGTCAAACGAGATGCTTAGATCCTTTCAGAAGTTTCTGGTACAACAAGGAAAGGTAAGGTTTTTAGGTGAAAAATAAAGAAAAACATGAGAAATGTCCAAAACCGACAACATGGAGCTTACACTTGATGTAACTCACGGTTTGGAAGGTGTTGATGGTCGTGGATGGCTAGAAACTCCTTGGACTTTGCTGTAGAATCTTGAACAAAGGCTGGAAAGCACGGGTTTGCAAGTTCCAAGCACCAAAAGCTCACACAATGGTCACCTTCTTGCGGTTTGAAGCTTGGCCGATGCTAGAAGGTGTTGTCTTCTAGTTTTTGAGGCTGAAATGAGAGACTTTGTGTGTGTGTTTTAGGAGAGAACTGAGAGAGAGAGTAGAGAAAGTGAGGGTGGATTTGTCTTGCAAAAATGGGGATTTCATGTGTAGTGAATGGTTGATATGGATGGTGGTGTGTAGTGGTAGGCAAGGGAGCCCATTGGTGGATAAGGGGGCAGCCTAGCATGGCATGTAGTGGAGGGGTTTTTGATTTAAATTGTTAATGTGGATTTATATTAGGTAGTGTTAATTTGTTGTGTAGTGTAGTATTTTAGGTGGTAAAAGTTTTTAGTTAGTTGATGTGTCTTGCATGATTATGCATGCTTAATTCGAAAATTAAATGTGTGTATGAGCACACATGCTAATTGTTTCAATTAGGATTTTAAATTCTAGCTAGGGTGACTAATCAACATTCCCGGCACTATGTTTCTAAAAGTTAAAACTTGAAATAACTAAAATTCACAAAATCACATAGAATCATAAAAATGGATCAGTTAACAAATGGTGATTCTAATATTATTGATATAGTTAAATTGTTTCTATTATCAGTACTCATAAGATGGGAAATGATGCCATTAAATTAGGGTTTAGAATAGTGACCTTGGGACCGGTTGTCACAGCTTTAGATGATTTTCTTCTTATTCTTTGATTCTTTGATTTAGAAGAACTTGGTTTAATTTGTGATTGAACATCTTTAGGTGAAGATTCTTTTTCATTATCTTTCAGTTTTAGATCAACAGAGTTTGAATCTTCTGATGTTCCTTCTTCTAATTTTGCTTTTTCTTTATTTTTGATTAACACTTCTTCCAACACTGATTTTGTTAGAGCACTAGACTTCTAACTTTTCTTTTTAGGTTCATATGATTTGACTTTTATGGGATGACCATTTTTGATCTTTTCATCATCCTTTTCTTCAAAGATTTTGATATTATCTTTTTTTTCTTCATTATCAGAATTCTTGTTTTTGTTCTGAAAAGCTTTGAGTTTAGCTTTGTTTTCAGGATAATGATCATGTGTGTTAAAGTTTTCTGGTAGAGTGTTGGTTATTGATTTAGGCGTTGGTTCATGAGTGAAACCTAATCATGCTTTTTCTTTATCTTTCCTTTCACTCGCCAGTTTTTCAAAAATCATTTTTGAAATTTTAACTTTAGCAAGATCAACTTGAGTAGCAGCATGTGCTATCTTCTCATATTCTAGGTTTTTAGTCATTTCTTCCAACTGTTTAAAAACAATTTCCAATTCTTTTAACGTTTTGTTCCATGACGTTTGAAGAGAAATGATCTTTTGATCTGCTATTTTATGGTTAGATTTTAGTTTATTGTGCATTGACTCCTCTTGTTTAAGTTTCTCACAGATTTTATATGAATAGCTTCGATAGTATTTGACATGTTCAAAGCAAGATTTGGTGGAAAGTTTTTCTCTTACTTCAGATGGTATTTCAGGATATTTTGGAGAAGAGGTTTTAGAGTTAGAGGATGAAGTTTCAACCTTAGGTTGATCAGACTGAGCCATCAAAGCAATTTCATCTGAATCCTCTTTACAATCAGATTTGTCACTCCAGTCATAATCATCTTCTTCATTCTCATTGTTACCTTCCACTTTTGGATCACAGTCCTCTGACCAATCTTCCCCTTGGCTTTCTACAATAAGAGATAAACTTGAGGTTAAATCATTGGTCAATTGCTCAGCATATGCACTCCAGTCATATCCATCCTTCATACTGACTACAAGAGCTTTCTTTGGTTCATCAAATGATTTTGATTCATCTTTAAGCTCGGGCATCGAAAGACTTTGATATGGCTTTTAGAATATCTACCAAGATGATTGAAACCTCTGATTGCCAGAACTAGATTAAGCATTTCCTCCATTATTCCTAGAGCTTTGCGTTCCCTAGAGAAATGGCCATAACTATTGTAGTTGAAATACTTCGACTTTGACTTGTCAAAACCAACAGTCTTATTGGCAGTAGGCTTGTATTTCCTGTTGGCATACGGGTGTTTTCGAGTTTTGTTGGCAATCATCACCATCTACCAATTCAGATCCATCTCTTCAACATCTTCAGGATCCATTTCAAACAAATCTTGCAAAACAAGATCTATTTGTGTTAGATGACTACCTTGATATTCTTGAAAGCTTGCCATGAAAGCAGTAAAGGCAGTTTTAGCATCTTCATCCTCTAATAGGATGTTATGACATCTTTAACTTTGCCAGATTTAGTAGAGCTAATAGATGGAGTCTTTGTTTTAGGCTTAGAACTTTGAGAAATAGGAGGAAACTAAGGTTGAGGTTTGGTTGCATAAGTAGGAGCACTTGTAAATGATGAATCAGCGAAGAACCCTATTCCAACAAACAGATCTCCCTCTTCTTCACGTAAACTTTCATTCTTAGCCATGAAGCATTCTCAACACTATTTCCAGGAGATGCAACAAATTGATACTGTGACATTGAGGATGTTCTGTCATTATTCATTGAACTCTCATCAATCTCCACAGATTCAATCTTAGCAATCAACAGATCGAGATCCATAGGAAATTTCTTTTTGTGCTTTAACAATGTCACTATTTCTTTTGATGATGATGGTAAAGCATTGATAAGTCTAATGTTTAGATCTTCAAGATCATGTGTAATGCCAGCAGTTGACATCTCTGTGGTAAGCTGCACATATCTGTTCATCATCTGATTGATGGTCTCACTAGATAGATGTTGAAAAAGCTCTAACTGCCTCTTCAGTTTTTGCTTTTTGAGATTTTGTATCTCTTTACCACCTTCACAGATAGTCTTTAAAGCTTTATACATTGTGTAACCAGTTTGATATCCATCAAGCCTGGCTAGGACTTCAAGAGGTAGTCCTTTACATATCAAAGAGTAAGCTTTAATGTCATTCTTAACCTTTCTAAGGTAGTCCTTTACATATCAAAGAGTAAGCTATCACGAATCGTACGTACACATAGATAATATCATTATTATCTTCTTTTCTCGTTCATTCTTTATCTTTAACTTTTATTCGTTCTCTGTCTGTCATTCATTCATTATCTCTTTTTAACTTTCATTCGTTCTCTATCTTTTGCTTCTATCGAGATCCGGTCACACTTTACCCTCTTCATCGCACACAGCCATGATTACTGAGGTCGAGTGACAAGGATCCCGTTTTATACGTCATCATTATGTTCCTTCCGTTCATTACTTTCATTCGTTCGTTCTTTAGCTTTCATTACGTTCATTAACTTTCGTTCATTTCATACTTTCTTTTCTTCATAACACTCTTTCCTGTTTCTCGTCTCATGCAATTCGTACCAATGGAGTTGTCACTAAGACCAACTCTCCTGGTGGGTGAGAACTCTTGGGTTTTAGCCAACATCGCACGCCATCTCATAGGTTAGCCCAACATCGCACGCTATATAATCCACATGAGGTAGGCCAAAATCACACGCTACATAGCACACAGTAAATACCACATCGTACGTATCGAAGCAGCTACCAAAACTGAACTCCCACTGTGTCTATGTCCCCTTATGAGTTACACCGTACATATCGCACTAATCGCACCAATGGAGAGGTCACCTAGACCGACTCCCTCTGTGTGTGTGAGGGCTCTCGGGGTTTAGCCAGAATCGCACGCCATCTCATGGGTTAGCCTAACATCGCACGCTATATAATCCACATGAGGTAGGCCAAAATCGGACGCTACATAGCACACAGTAAATACCACATCGCACGTATCGGAGCAGTCACCAAAACTGAACACCCACTGTGTCTATGTCCCCTTATGAGTTAGCCATGATCACACGCTATAATACACACACCATTGAGCTAACAACTCTCAATGAGTTATGGGCCTCCTTTCTCTCTACCTGCATGCCAATCTTACTCTCATTCTTCCGAATCCTATCTCCTGCAATACCGGAGTACGCGACATGGATCTCATTCGAGTCTGTTGCAACACAAAGTCGCTCACCTCATAACTATGTTTGGCTTTATTCCACACCCCCGAAGTTAAACATAACTCGGGTAACAACACCCCCACCGAAATAGGTAACATCACCCCGACTGAAGTGGGTAACTATACCCCCACCGGAGTGGGTAACATCACCCACCGAAGTGGGTAACATCACCCCCACCGAAATGGGTACCTGTGACATACTACACCCCCACTATAGGGGTAACTACTACACACAGTGTACCAAACCAAAGGTCAGTCACAAGACTGGAACGTCTACGTGCACCCTTAAAGATTAGCTGAACCTCACGCGGTTGAGTTTAAGGCATTTAGGGTCGTGCACTTTGGTATTAATACTTTCTATTCGTTCATAACAATACACGTAAAGATACGGAAAGATAAACATACATCGAAGCAAGGAACATCGGCATTTACAAATCATCGGTATTCACATCTATTATGGCAACATCATACTTAACATATATACCTCAAGCATATACTTACAATACTATCTCTTCCCTCGTGCACAACAACTCTACTTGGGCGTTCAGGCATTCTTCAGTCACATGGCCAGCATGCGACTGAACACTAAGCGAATGGGCTTCTGCGCGACTGAACCCTCAGTCGTACGATTGAACAGCTATGCGGATGGACCAATGCGACTGAACCATGCAGTTAAACATCTATGCGACTGGACCTCAGTCGCTTGACTCCCGTGCGACTGGATCCCCATGCGACTGGACCCCTATGCGACCGGACCTCAGTCGCTTGACTCTCATGTGACTGGATCCCTAGTCGTACGACTAGACCTTAGTCGTGCGGTTGAGCCTCATTCGTCCCTCAGTCGGCCGATTGACCCTTCAGTCGCCTAGCCCTAGCTGGGCAGCGACTGGAGTTCATCACGAACAGCATCCGTGACATTCGGCTTTTAAACCCTTCCAGACCTCGTTTGAGCTCAAATTAGCCCCTCTAATCCATAGGGAAACATACCTCGACCTCATACAAACCTATCCTAGTCCAGAATCAAGCCCTAAACGTACCATACACATACACATACGTACATACACGGGTTAAACACCCAAAACTCGAAAAATAGGGTTTCAGATGTGTTCCAGCCCCAAAATCATTCAAAAACATGTAAAATAGAACTCACCTTAGTAGCCTCCTCAGTTAGAGCTTCGATTTGACCCCTACACGTTGATTTTGGCTCATGAACCCGCTTGAACCGAGCTTTCTTCTCCCCTTTTCCCGTTTCTCTTCTTTCTCTCTGGTTTCACGAGTGTGGGGAGAGGGTAAGGGCTGCCCTCTCCCTTAAATACTATAGTTCAGTCGCCCGAGCTTCTATGCGACTGAGCCATCAGCCGCATGAGCTCCATGCGATTGGACGCTCCAGTCGTGCGACTATCATGCGCGTGGAGCTACAGTCGTGCAATTGGAGCTTCAGTCACATGATTTCCATGCGTATGGGCTTCCAGTCGCCTGACATCCCAAACAGAAATTTCCGGGTGTTGCAAGTCCACCCCCTTAAACGGGTTTCGTCCCCGAAACCAGTTGTTCCTTAAACCTTTGCGGGCAATACTGTCTCATCTCCTTTCCAGTCTCTCACCTGGAATCCTATTGCTCTACATCACTAATAATCTCATGACTTTTGGTCCATCTTTGACTATCTCCGTCAGCAACCCATGCATACTGATCAATGTTTAATTGGCCAGCACCTACGACCTTAAACATGCCATGTAGAGTGCGGTCACTACAATTAAGAGAAACATCACAATATCTGAGCAAAGACTCGGCGTCATAATCATTGAGCTTCAGAGCATCACTGAGAACCTTCAGCTTTAATGCTTGAAAAACACAGCCATCAACTTGCGTAAAGTTGCTAGTCCTTGTTTGATATTCTTTATGTATGAATAATGACCCTCTGGCAAACCCAACAACTGACAAGAAAGGTAAATCGGTTTATTTGGTGACCCAAAACAAATTTATCCTTTCTCTTTTGCTACCGATCTCCCATTCTACTTGTTTGCTATGCGTACTTTGCTATCGATGAACAATTCACAAGATGATACTATTCCTTAGACAACGAGTGACACAGCTTTCACAATTGCATCATGTAATCCTCTAGGGAATTAGGTAACCTAGTGAATCCATTAATGGTAATCTCTACATCGAATGGCTCCTAGACATTTCTTCTTCTACCATGCAACTCATAAAAGAGGGCACTAGGAATGAACTACTACTAGCATCACATCCAAGGCATAAAAGCACAAACTTAAATTATCAGAAACATACCTGACGTCAAGTCGAAGTCCGCTCTAACCTCCCTTTGGTCATGACCAAAGCTCTAGCTTCCGCCCTCTGTTCTCCTTCCTCTAGTCTTCTTCACTCCTGAACCCTCCGCCCTTGGCTTCTCACAGTTTTTACTCATATGGCCAATTCCTCCGCAATTATAGCATCTCACGGTTCCACATTTTCTAGACATATGACCAAACTTCCCACACTTGTAGCAAGTATTTGGTCCCCTTTTGCATTCCCCCGAATGCTCCATTCCGCAATTTACACACTTATCCGACCTCGCACCCGGTGCGACCACATGACGGTCATCCCCCCATGCGTGCTTATTATTTGTTGGGACACCACCCCGTCCAGTTCTCTTCCCCTTCCAATTCCGACCTACATCATCCTTCCCGCCGTCTTCAGCTACCACCACCATCGTTCTTTCATCATACAACCTCCCCGCCAAATCAACCACCGACCTAAACGTGCTTGGTCGGGCAGCGATCATATGCCTACGGATGTCCGTCGGCAAGCCCTGAATATACCTCTTGATCTTCCGCGAAAGAGGTGCCACCTGATCCGGCACTAGTCCTGCCATCTCGTTGAATTTGGTGGTGTCCTGCTGACGCGTCATCGTCCCCGCTTCCAACTACAGGAACTCCCTTTCAACTTTATCCATTTCACGGTTAGGACAGAACTCCTCAATCACCAGCCTTTTCAACTCTGACCATCTCATTCTTCCAATAGCTCGGCTACCCTCAACCTGAACTATGTTGTCCCACCAGCACAAAGCTGAGTCCACGAAAGAGTGGGCGGCAAACTTCACATTCTGATCCTCCCGGCACTCGCTGATATTCAGCACGGCTTCCATTTCCCTCACCCACCGGTGAGCAGAAGCAGCAGTGCCATTACCATCAAACGTTGGGGGCCTGCATCGTTTAAATTCCCCGTAGTTACAGCCTCGTTCCGCCTCTGGCGTTGGTTCTTCCTCCTCTTCTTCCTCTTCGTCATCGAAGAAAATCGTTCCAGTTTCAGTCCGTCTCCTTCTGCCCGAATGTCTGCCCCTTTCCTGTCTCTCTTCATCCCTAACAGCCCTTATCACCTCGGTCACTACAGACGGTAGGATTGTTTGCATGACCTGATGCACTTCTTCGACTACCGCCTCTTTCACTGAGGCCCACCGCCTCTTTCACTGAGGCCCTCAAGTTAGCACTCTCATCAGCGCCCTCCGGATTAGGGGTTTAGGGTTCCTCATGAACCACCTTCTCAACTCTCGGTCTTCCTCTCGTGACCCGTGGTTCAACACCACGTCTGCCACCACCTCCACCACATGAAGCCTTAGAAGATCTACCACCGGCCATCCTCTATCACACACTGAAAGATTCAAACACCAACACGGTCATTCAAGGGAACAGCTCAGTTCATGTGAAGTTTAGTAAGTCCCTAATTACAGTGATCAGTTATGATTAGCCACTTACCTTACTTTTCATACCCCGAGCATTACCTGTCCTGACTATATTAGCATCTAAATCTATCAGCAACACATAAGCACATAACATGCGCACATAATACCGGTTAACTTTAAGAAAATACCTGATGGCACGCAGCTACTCAGATTGGCATCCCTTCCATTTCCGTCCCATTCTCAGTTTAAGTTTAGGTTTATTTTAAAATTTTACCCATTTCACTTAAACTTTGGCTCTGATACCAACTTGTAAGGCCCCGCTCCCGGGCACCTCACAGTTGGTCATTCATCGCACATAAAAACATTTCAAACGTATATTTACTTTGCAGCGGAATTTAAAACTTTCATTTATAACTAAAACATGTCATTTCATAACTTTACAACATTCGTTTTCTTCTCAAAATACATTGACATGTCAAAATATGGATGCCAGCCTCAACAACTGAGTAGTCGCCCTGTGCCATCCTCAGCAACATACCTGCCAACTGGAAACACATCAAAGTCAGCGTTGCTGAGTGAGTTCTAGTTTTATATTAAAAACATACTTTTCAATCCTTTAAAACCGTTTCTTTACTTTTACGCTATCACGCATCGTACGTACACATAGATAATATCATTATTATCTTCTTTTCTCGTTCATTCTTTATCTTTAACTTTTATTCGTTCTCTGTCTGTCATTCGTTCATTATCTCTTTTTAACTTTCATTCGTTCTCTATCTTTTGCTTCTATCGAGATCTGGTCACACTTTACCCTCTTCATGGCACACAGCCATGATTACTGAGGTCGAGTGACAAGGATCCCGTTTCATACGTCATCATTATGTTCCTTCCGTTCATTACTTTCATTCGTTCGTTCTTTAGCTTTCATTACGTTCATTAACTTTCGTTCATTTCATACTTTCTTTTCTTCATAACACTCTTTCCTGTTTCTCGTCTCATGCAATTCGTACCAATGGAGTTGTCACTAAGACCAACTCTCCTGGTGGGTGAGAACTCATGGGGTTTAGCCAACATCGCACGCCATCTCATAGGTTAGCCCAACATCGCACGCTATATAATCCACATAAGGTAGGCCAAAATCACACGCTACATAGCACACAGTAAATAGCACATCGTACGTATCGGAGCAGCTACCAAAACTGAACTCCCACTGTGTCTATGTCCCCTTATGAGTTACACCGTACATATCGCACTAATCGCACCAACGGAGAGGTCACCTAGACCGACTCCCTCTGTGTGTGTGAGGGCTCTCGGGGTTTAGCCAGAATCGCACGCCATCTCATGGGTTAGCCCAACATCGCACGCTATATAATCCACATGAGGTAGGCCAAAATCGCACGCTACATAGCACACAGTAAATACCACATCGCACGTATCGGAGCAGTCACCAAAACTGAACTCTCACTGTGTCTATGTCACCTTATGAGTTACACCGTACATATCGCACTAATTGTACCAACGGAGAGGTCACCTAGACTGACACCCTCTGTGTGTGTGAGGGCTCTCGGGGTTTAGCCTGAATCGCACGCTACATAGCACACAGTAAATACCACATCGCACGTATCGGAGCAGTCACCAAAACTGAACTCCCACTGTGTCTATGTCCCCTTATGAGTTAGCCAAGATCACACGCTATAATACACGCACCATTGAGCTAACAACTCTCAATGAGTTATGGGCCTCCTTTCTCTCTACCTGCATGCCAATCTTACTCTCATTCTTCCGGATCCTGTCTCCTACAATACCGGAGTACGCGACAGGGATCTCATTCGAGTCTGTTGCGACACAAAGTCGCTCAGCTCATAACTATGTTTGGCTTTATGCCACACCCCCGAAGTTAAACATAACTCGGGTAACAACACCCCCACCAAAATGGGTAACATCACCCCCACCGAAGTGGGTAACTACACCCCCACCGAAGTGGGTAACATCACCCCTACCGAAGTGGGTAACTACACCCCACCAAAGTGGGTAACATCACCCCCACCAAAATGGGTACCTATGACATACTACACCCCCACTGTGTGGGTAACTACTATACACCGTGTACCACACCAAAGGTCAGGCACAAGACTGGAAGCTCTACGTGCACCCTTAAAGATTAGCTGAACCTCACGTGGTTGAGCTTGAGGCATTTAGGGTTGTGCACTTTGGTACAATTCGCTTGCAAGTCTCTCACGTTTTCATTCATTCATTAATGATTCATTCAATCATTGTATTCCTCTTTTGTTATCTTTCCCTTTACGTTATTAATACTTTCTATTCGTTCATAACAATACACGTAAAGATACGGAAAGATAAACATACATCGAAGCAAGGAACATCGGCATTAACAAATCATTGGTATTCACCATCTATTATGGCAATATCGTACTTAACATACATACCTCAAGCATATACTTACAATATTATCTCTTCACTCTTGCACAATAACTCCACTTGGGCGTTCGGGCATTCTTCAGTCACATGGCCTGCATGCGACTCAACACTAAGCGAATAGGCTTCTGTGCAACTGAACCCTCAGTCGTACGATTGAATAGCTATGCGGATGGACCAATGCGACTGAACCATGCGTTTAAACATCTAAGCGACTGGACCGCAATCGCTTGACTCCCGTGCGACTGGATCCACATGCGACTGGACCTCAGTCGCTTGACTTTCATGCGACTGGATCCCCAGTCGTACGACTAGACCTCAGTCATGCGTTTGAGCCTCAGTCGTCCCTTAGTCGGCCGATTGACCCTTCAGTCGCCTAGCCCTAGCTGGGCCGCGACTGGAGTTCATCACGAACAACAGCCGTGACATTCGGCTTTCAAACCCTTCCAGACCTCGTTTGAGCTCAAATTAGCCCCTCTAATCCATAGGGAAACATACCTCAACCTCATACAAGCCTATCCTAGTCCGGAATCAAGCCCTAAACGTACCATGCACTTACACATACGTACATACACTTGTTAAACACCCAAAACTCGAAAAATAGGGTTTTAGATGTGTTCCAGCCCCAAAATCATTCAAAAACATGTAAAAGAGGGGTCTTAGAACTCACCTTAGTAGCCTCCTCGGTTAGAGCTTCGATTTGACCCGCTACACGTTGATTTCGGCTCACGAACCCACTTGAACCGAGCTTTCTTCTCCCCTTTTCCCGTTTCTCTTCTTTGTCTCTGGTTTCACGAGTGTGGGGAGAGGGTAATGGAATTAAGGTGCAATGGAATTAAGGTGATGCTTTAACCTAAGTGACCAATTTTTAAAATCTGCTCTATTTTAAGCTTAGGAACTCTACTTTTAGAATCCTCTGATTTCACCATTTTTATATTTTGATTTTAAGATTTTTTAGTTTTTGATTTAAAGAAATGAATTAAAAATATTTTTAGATTTTTCAAATTTTTACGGAAAATCTCTAAGTGCTAAAGTGATGCGCCTGAATAGTACTGAAACACCTCAACAGTTGTGGTACTTCTGACTTAGAAACATCTAAGGGACTGACTTAGAATAATTCTGAAAAACGCCCACTTTGAAACGCTTGAACAGTTAAAATGCGCCTGAACAGTTGTAAGACGCCCAAACAGTTCTAAGACGCCCAAACAGTTCTAATGCGCCCAAATAGTTGTGATGCGCCTAGAATTACTTGGTTTCTGAGTAATTTCAAAGTGCCCAAACAGTTTAAAAACGTCTCAACAGTGGTTAAACACCTACTTCAAAAAACGCCCAAACAGTGCTAAAACGCCTGAACAGTTGTCAAGCACCTAACACTTAGGCGATTTTTAGCAGCTTTCAACCCTAATGCGCCAACTTCAACCAATTCTTATGAATATAACAAACTTAATTCTTCTAAAAATATACAAATTTAATCAAATATAAGCAAACAATAAAGAAAAATTCATAGTAGTTCATTGATAGAAAGCAAAGACAATTACAAGTGTAGTAGCAGTTACAAGTCTAATCTCTAGTCTTGTCTCCTGCCTACACACATCTAAGCTATTTATACTACCAATAAACAAAGGAACTACTATTTACAAAACTAGTCCCTATACTATGACAAAACTTATACAAATGACAAATAAAGACAACATGTTAATCTTTACGAAGTTCTAACAAAATGCCCTAGGTGACTGGGTTAGCTTCGTGCATAATGTTCGGGGTCTATTTGTAGACCTCAGGACCAACATCAGCTATGTGCATAATGCTTGGGGTATTGCTCATCGATCCGTATGAAAGTAAAAGATGATGAAAAGTACGAAACAAAAGTATGTGAATGAAAGTAAAAGATAGTGAAAAGTACAAAATGAAAGCATGTATATGAAAGCGAATGTTAATGAAAAGAATGAAACAAAAGTATGTGTACGATGATGAAAGATAATAATGAAAGTACAAATGAACGAAATAAACAATGAATATTGTTTGGATGTACGTATGATGTGCGCTCGCATACAAAAGTAAAGTATTTTATGGAAAAGTATATTTCGTATATAAAACACATAAGGTATTTTGATACTTATAAAACTAGAACTCACTCAGCAACACTGACTTTTATGCATTTAAGTTGGCAGGTAATTTGCTGAGGAAGGCACAAAGGGAGGCTACTCGGCAAGGCAAGACTGGCATCCATTCACGTATAATATTATTGTTGTTTCGTAATGCAATTAAACGATGCTTTTGTAACTTAAACAATGTTGTATTTCTTAACAATAGTATTTATCAATGTAATGAATGGTTTTTGGTTAATGAATTCAGCTGCTTATTTTATGAAATATGTATTGTTTTATGTAATAAGGCGATGATTATCCAACTGTAAGCATTCCAGGAATGGGGCCTTACAATGATATGACAAATCACAATACATCTGATTGTTTCTTTAATCAGAAAGGCTTGAGAGTTCCTCAAAACAAGCCTATTTCACCAATTCCAACTGTTAAAGTCAAAGTTAGAAGTCCACTACATAATAGACAATCAAGAATCTTAAACTCTGATGATGACTTCTATGACAATTGGCAGTCAAAGAGTGTCAAACAAAAGTTAAATAAAAATATGAAACAATCATTCAATATTTCTCAAAGATCTAAAACAGACTTGATTTCTGAAGATCAAAAACATGCACAATTTCTATTTAGAAAGAGGGATCAAAGGTTTGATGACTCTTCTGACACTTTAGTTGAAATTGAGAAAAAGAAAACAAGAAGAACCCCACACAAATCAATCAATGCATCATCCTCTAAGTCATAACCTAGAGGAAAATACAAAGAACTTACAATCTTAGATTGAAACAGGAAATCCAAGACCATTATGGCTTGGTTCCATATTTTAATTAGTTTCTTTTGCTTGTAGGGTCATTCATACATGTCCAACAGCCTATGGTACGTGGATAGTGGATGCTCCCGACACAAGACAGGAGATCGTTCCCTCCTTCATGACTTCAAGCACATTCAAGGAACGACTGTAACATTTGGTAGAGATACACAAGTTGGCAGATTACTGTGAAGGATCTATGACAAATGGATCATTGAACTTTGATAGAATGAATTACTACGAGAAGCTTAACTTTAATCTTCTTAGCGTGTTCCAGATCTGTGATAAGAAATATTCAACTCACTTCACTGACACTCATTGCTACATTTTGAAACCAGGATTTCGAATTTCTAAAGAATAGGTTGTCTTGAAGACTAAGAGGAAGAATAATACCTATGTCTTATGTAAGGTCCCGTTCCCGGGACACTTACAGTTGGTCGATCATCGCACTTGAAACACATAATTGTATAACTTTACTAAAATCATATAGTGGAAACTTTTAAATCAAAAATTTCATTTCCTTTAAATAAACACTTTTGCAAAATAATACATCGTTCATTACAAAATATCGCTCCTTCGTACTATAATGCAAAAGCGTTAAACAAAAGAATGCCATCCTAAAAGAGCCGAGTAGCCGCCCCGTGCCATCCTCAGCAACATTACCTGCTAACTGAAAACACATAAAAAATCAACGTTGCTGAGTGAGTTCTAGTTTTAATAAAACATACCTTTCAAATCATACTATACTTTAGAACGTGATCACACATCGTACGTACACACAGATAATATCATTATTATCTTCATCATTCGTTCGTTAACTTTCGTTCATTCAACGTACATCATTATCATTCATTTCTCATTCGTTCATTTCATACATTCATTCTTTCATAATTATCTTTCGCATTCATACTTTCGTATATACTTTTCATCGTCATTTACATTCTTTTCTCTTACTCTTTTCTCGTACATTACATTCGTCGGTTGACATACATCATACATACATACTGATAATAATTATTATTATTAATATCTTCATCATCATTCGTTCATTCATTCATTTCTTCGCTCATTACTCTTCATTACTCAAATCTTGTCTCATTCAATATCCTCGACTCATGCTCGAAAGCTGATACTGTGCCGGGGCCTGTACACAAACCCCCAACTCATGTCCGAAGACTGACACAACACCGGGATACACGACATATATACCATTCGAGTCAATCACATGGATTGAACTCTATCCGAGTCTTGTGTGACAACAGGGTCGCTCACCTTATTATCAATCTCAATGATCTTTATCCGAGTCTTTTGCGACAACGGGGTCGCTCACCTCATTGTCAATCTCAATGATTGATCTTTATCCGAGTCTTTTGCGACAACAAGGCCGCTCACCTCATTGTCAATCTCAATGATTGATCTTTATCCGAGTCTTTTACGACAACAGGGTCGCTCACCTCATTGCCAATCTCAATAATTGATCTTTATCCGAGTCTTTTGCGACAACAGGGTTGCTCATCTCATTGTCAATCTCAATGATTGATCTTTATCCGAGTCTTTTGCAACAACAGGGTCGCTCACCTTATTGTCAATCTCAATGATTGATCTTTATCCAAGTCTTTTACCATAACAGGGTCGCTCACCCCATACATTTGCTTGCAAGCCTTTCATTCGTTCACTCATTTATTAATGCATGCATTCTTTCATTATGTTCCTCTTTTCATTATCTTCCACTTTACGTTTCATAATACTTTCATTACATTCATTAACGTTCATCGCAACCACGGGAAGACAATCATACATAATACTAAGGAACATAACAACATACAACATCAATCACAGAAGGCAACATCGTAAACCCATAACATACATCATGCATAACATACAACATGAACAATCACACAACATCAAACATCACACGAATCACGCGCATGACATCATATAAAACCATACGGCATCACACATCATCATGCATCGCATCATCATCATCAGCTTATCATCATAAATCATCTTACATCATCCATGCCCATCACATCATCTACAACCCCAAAGGTCCGAGCCTACATCCGCACTTTCCCGAAAGTCAGACTCATTTGAGCGTATGGACCCTATTCAGTTGCATGGTCTGCCATGCGTATGAGATGTTGGTACACATGTCCCTAGTTCTAGTTCTAGTGAGCTCAAATGTAATTGACTTTCATTTTGTAACACATATGTAATGTTTGATCTATGAAATGAAAAACACTTCTTTAAATGTTTATTGGTTGTTGAATGTTATATCTATTAATATGATTGATTGTTACACACTTATATGGATATGTTATATAGGTTTACAATTGTTAGACATAGTTCTGTATCATTAAAGGTTCAGGAATATGTTTAACTAAGTCTCATGATTCAGTCGCACGACTGGACCATGCGAATGGGCCAGTCGCACGACTGAACCAGGTGATTGAGTCAATCGCACGATTTAGTCATAAGACTAACTTAGTCGTACAAATGAAACAATCGTACGACTCAGTCGCACGACTGAGCCATACGCATGGCTCAGTCGTACGAATTAGAGCTGTAACCTATAAATACCACTTAATTAATGGAAAAACAAAACACTTCGAGAATTCTTAACCCTAGCCGTTCCTGTTCGTCCAGAGAGTCCCTTCCAACTTCATAGAACGTTTCTGAGCGATTCGAATCAATTCTTAATGTATTCTCATCGTTAGTTTTGATCGGATTAACGTTCTCCCTGATTGGATCGCCAATCAAATAGGATTCCGCACTATTTGATCTGGTTTCACGTTGATTCAGTTAGTACTCCATACGTACACGGTCCTAACAAGTGGTATCAGAGCTTTGGCTCATGATTCTTCGTGGATTGAATCGTGTTTTTGCAAAAGTCAACATTTTTAATCAAAAGATCCGTTCTTTCTACATAAAAATCCAGTTTTTAAGAGTGCATGTGTTCAAAAGTGAGTCTTTTTCGAGTTTTAGCCGACTAGGGATTTCAAAATTGTATTTTTGGGTCGAATTGCGTGAAAAGTTTGAAAAATTTCGAAGTCAGCAGTCTAAGTCGCATAATTAACTCAATCGCACGACTGAATTCCATTCGCTCAGCTCAATCACATGATTGGCCCAGTCGCTTGTTCAATCGCACGATTGGCCCACTCGGTTTGTTCATTCGCACAACTCTAGTCGTCTGCTCAGTCGCACGACTAAGCTCAATCGCCCGATTGAGTCTCAGTCGCACCCTAGTCGCATCCCCAGTCGCATCCCCAGTCGCATACACAGTTGGTTTACAAGTTTTAAGACTAATTCAATATGGACACACAGAACTTTGCACTCTCTGCAGGGAAGGACTCCAGGATCTAGAATCTATTGCTTTTGGAGAATGAGATCAGGAATCACAACAAACCAACAAAGCTTCTGTCTCTGGACGATTATATTCAATGGAAGCAATGGTTTGAAATTCATATGAATGGAGTAGACACAAACCTATGGAACACTATTGGGACTTGCTACACTTTGCCCGTTGGAGCTGATGGTGTTCCACTGACACTAAGTGGTTTGACTGAGGCACAAAAGACTATGTAGAATGCTGAGAAGAAGGCCTATGCCTTGTTGACACAGTCCATTCTGAAAGACATCTTCCATCAGTTCTCAGAACACAAGCAGTGCAAAAATTATGGGAGGCTCTTGAGAAGCGATATGAAGGAAATGCAACACTTAAGTCTCTGAAGGCGAAAGCGTTGAAGAAGGAATTTGATAACTTCTCGTCTACTGGGAATGAAAGTTTGGATGATGTGATCGACCGCTTCTATTATTTGATGAGTGAACTGCACACTCATAGGGTTAAAACGTCCATGGAAGACAAGGTGGCGAGCTTGGCCGAAGGGTTACCTGATAAGTGGGATTCATTTGTTTCCACTTTGAGACATAATGCTGTGTTGGAGACTTTGGACATAAATGACTTTATTCTAAAGTTGAGGGAGGAAGAGGTTCGAAATAAGTACAAGTCTAAGAAGGGTAACTACACTCAGAATCCTTCTCTCTATAATGTGACTCCTACTACAGCGTCTTCTAGTGCTCCTTTGCAGACTGCTTTCGTGTCTAACACATCTGTAAGCATTCCAAATACTTCCTCAAGTTGTGAATCAGGTGGATCGTCAAGTGTCCAATTCAATGCTCTAGAAATTCAATCGACGAAGTTAACTACAGAGAATTTGGGCAACGTAACTGTTGAAGTTGCTAAGGAGCATATGGATCCACTTGCGGATCTTTTACATTCTTATGATGGGTTAATAGCAGGAAAGATTGGTAACTGCCACTTGGCTGACGAAGATTATGAACAGGTTGATAAAACAAAGCTTGAACGGATGGATATAACGTGGGCTCTCGCTACTGCTGTGCGTAGAGCAAACAAGTTCGTTAAAAGACGGGAAAGAACCTGGTGGCTACAAAAGATACAACATTTGGATTCGACATGTCAAAAGTCACCTGTTTTGACTACGGTGAAAAAGGCCATTTTAAGCGAGAGTGTGTCAAACCCAAAAAGACAGGAAATGGCAATCCGTTCTCATCATTTAACAGGCAGGATAAAGACAAGACTCCAAAGTCAATGTCAACCAGCTATGACTCCAAAGCAATGGTTGCACAGGGTGATCAAGGACAAGACTGGTCCTTCCGTTTCTTATCTGATGGTGAAGCTAACATTGCATCTGTTGATGATCTGAACGAAGACTCAGCGAGTGAGGGGGAGAACTCAGTTGAGCTTGATACTGCTGATGTGGATGAGACTTTGGCTACTGTGGATCAACTAGTGGAGGATGAACTAAATGCAGAATCTGTAGCACACCAGGAACCCCAGGCTGCCTTCATGGCTGGCACATCTACATCTGCACAGGTAGAATCGAAAGATGATCTCTTTGATAAACATGCATGTGTTGAATGTAATAAGTTTAAGGAAAGCATCGATCTGAAATTTGCTAGGTTATTAGAACATAATGATAATTTAGTAAATGACTTAAAACTATGCACTGAAGCTAATCATGTATTAAAGCAAAATGAAAGCAGTTTTAAGTAGAAAATTGGCTTGCTGAGTAATCAATTAAAAGAGACTGACGTTGTTGCTTTTAACCAAGAGAATGACATAAAGTTTTACTTAAAAACAATTAAGGAAACTAAAAAGGACAGAGCTATTTTACAAGTTGAAAATGAATCCTTAAAGTAAAAACTACACAGTTTAGCTAGTTCCTCTCATATCTTGAAAAACTTGGTTAATGAAAGAAACAATGGGGAAGGGCTGGGTTATAAAGTTGTGCCTCCACCACACGAGATCCTCCTGAACACCAAACAGAGACCTGTTAACAATAATCCCATCAAGGACTATGTGGTGACTACTCCTCTGGTCAGTGATCCGGACACTGCAGTTAAACCTGCTCCTCTGGTTACTGATCAGAAGACATCAACTTCAGGCACAACTGATAAAACCATCATTGAGAACAGGGTGGAAGAGGATGTTCAAGCATCTCTTGAGTTGGGTTCAAAATTTGCTATCACACAACCTAAGACTTCAAAAAGCACTCAGTCTAAGCCGGTTAAGCAAGATCATAATCAACTTAAAAGACAAAGTAATCACATTGTTAAACAAGTAAAATTTGTCAAAGAAGGTGAAAAATCAAAAGGTTGAGACCAAAAATCCCATACCTAATATGTACTCCTCACCCCACAAGAGATCTCCTAGTCCAGTTGAGAGGATATCATGCTATACTTGTGGGCAAATAGGTTACATCTCCTCAAACTGTCCTCGCTATCAGACACCTAGGCTTAAAGTTGAACTAGATCAAGAAGTTAAACAGTTTTCTTCAAAACAGAGATCTAAAACTCCTGTTAGGTCTAAAACACCTGCTAGTTCTTTTACCCCTCCCTAACACCACAGACAATACAGACAAGTCACTGGTAAGTCTGTGATGCCTGAGGTGAAACCTGTTTTTCAAAATAATCCTAAAGTTTAAACAGTAAATCAGTGATCGGTTTACCATAAACAATCCTTACGCAAAGATGGTCTGTGGAAAGCTAAAACATCTGATGTGTCTGATAGTGTTGATAAGCTGAAGCGTGAGGTCTCTCCAACTGCTAAAGGTCAGTGGGTTGAGTTTGTGATATGTGATGCCTCTAGGAAACCCAAGCTACTCAAGGCTTGGGTCCACCTTCTTAACTAATTATTTTCTATTATGTGCAGGTTGTCCGCTATAGCGCTTCTACCAACACATGGATAGTAGATAGCGGAGCATCCAGGCACATGACGGGAAATCAGTCTTTCCTTTTCAATGTCAAACAAATTAAAGGGGGACATGTTTCTTTTGCTGTAAATAAAGGAGGATACATTACCGCACAAGGAGAAGTAGGTAATGGACATGTAAAGTTTGATAAAGTTAATTTTGTTCAACAGTTGGAAAACAATTTGCTTTCAGTTTCTCAGATATGTGACAAGGGCTTCAAAGTGATGTTTGACAATCGGAAGTGTTACATTCTGAAGAAGGAGATGGAGATTCTTGAGGAGCAGGTCTTAATGTCAGCATCAAGGTACAACGATTTGTACATCTTGGACATGTCAACTGCTTCTCCTACTAAGTCTACTGTTTAGTGCTTTTTATCAAAAGTAACAGAGAAGGAGTCCATCTCATGGCACAAGAGAATGGGACACATAAATCATAGGAAGATGAATCATCTGATTCATAACAACCTAGTTGAGTGAGTTACTGTAAAGAACTTCAAACTTCCAGATTTTTATGTCTCGTGCAAGAAGGGAAAGCAGACCAAGAAGTCTCACAAGACCAACCATGTTAACTCTATCGAGATTCCACTAGAGCTACTGCTTATGGATCTATTCGGTCCTGTCAGCACAAAGAGTATCGTGGGTGACTGGTACTGCTTTGTCGTCATGGATGATTACTCACGTTTCTCCTGGGTGATGTTTCTGAAAGCTATGTCAGAAACCTTTGAGTCGTTCAAGGTGCTCGTCATAACGCTAGAGTCACTCTACAATCTGAAGGTGAGGAAGGTACATTCAGACGATGGAACTGAATTCAAGAATCAGTGGATGGATGCTTTCTGCAAGGAAAAGGGAATTGTTCATCAGTTCACCTCTGCATACATGCCACAGATGAATGGAGTTGCTGAACGGAAGAATAGGAGCATGATCGAGACTGCAAGGACTATGTTGGCAGACTCAAAGCTGCCAGTACAGTTCTAGAACGAAGCTGTTGCCAATGCATGCTACACACTTAATCGTGTGTTCGTAGTCAAGCGGCATGGGAAGACTTGCTATGAGTTGCTTCAGAAGCGCAAACCTAACCTGGAGTATCTAGAACCATTCGGAGCTCCATGCACGTTACTGAAGAAAACTCTAGAGGGCAAGTTCAGCGAAAAAGTAGATCAGGGGGTCTTTCTTGGATATAGCATATCAGACAAACGAGTTTACAACAACTCAACAGGTCCGGTAGAAGTATGGTGCAACGTCGATGTGCAACGATACACCATCCCCCCTGCTGGAAAAGGTCTATCGTCATTCTTCAACTACGATGCCTTTTTCAAATCATTCAACCTTCCTTAGATAGATTCAGATGAAGAGATTGCTGTTTAGATGATGTACGATGTCCTAAATACACCGAATCTAGATACCAACAATGTGACAACCGCTAGTGGTGCTTCGGGATCTTCAGCAGCTGCTCAGGACGAGAGTGACGATTCATCAGACGATGAAGAAGCAGTTGAGACCAGCAATGAGCATAATGTTAATCAAGATGGAAGCTCAACAGATGCTGAACATGCATCACGGAATCCGGATACTGAACCTACCGTCACAAATCTGGATACTGAAGTTGTCGTTCCTACGACACCTGTGACTAGGATCAGTGTTAATCATACCCCGGAGACTATCATTGGGGATCTTCACTCTAGCATGCAGACAAGAAATCAGTTATATTCTACTGATTATGTTGCAATTATGGAAAAGGGCTACGTGAATGACGGGGCTTTCAAACGTTTTGTTTCTCAAGTCGAGCCCAAACACCTAAGCGACGCCCTGAAGGATAAAGCTTGGGTCAATGCAATGCAGGAAGAGCTGCTACAGTTCAGGAAGCTTGGTGTGTGGACACTTGTTGACCGGCCCAAAGGAGTGAAAGTGATTGGAACCAAATGGGTGCTACGCTGCATGAAGGATGACCAAGGTGTTGTTATCAGAAACAAGGCACGTTTAGTTGTTCAAGGTTTCAGACAAGTCGAGGGAGTCGACTATGATGAAGTGTTTGCACCCGTGGCTAGAATGAAAGCAATCCGTATCTTCCTAGCCTATGCATCGTATATGAAGATCAAAGTCTATCAACTAGATGTAAAGAGTGCATTCCTTAATGGGGAAATCCGTGAAGAAGTCTACATCAGTCAACCCGAGGGATTCGAAGATCCTTATCATCAGGACAGAGTCTACAAGTTGGACAAGGCTCTGTACGGGCTACATCAGGCTCCTCGAGCTTGGTATGAGAAGCTCTCCACCCATCTGCTGAAACACGGGTTTCGCAGGGGTGTGATTGACTGCACGTTGTTTATCAAAGAGAGAGATGGAGATTTACTGATGGTGCAAATTTATGTGGATGACATTATCTTTGGTTCACGAAATGAAGATCTATGTAAAGAATTCGAATATGTGATGAAGGCAGAATTTGAAATGAGTGCCATGGGACAAATGAAGTTCTTCCCGGGATTACAGGTGGATCAAACACCTACCGGTATTTGCCATAGCTGCACATTATGATAATGAGATTTGGCAAATGGATGTCAAAACCGCTTTCCTAAATGGATATCTTGAGGAAGATGTCTATATGGTTCAGCCTGAAGGTTTTTGTCAATCCAAAACATCCTAATAAAGTATGCAAGTTAAAGAAATCAATCTATGGATTGAAACAAGCATCGAGAAGCTGGAATCATCATTTTGATGAGGAGGTCAAGAAATTTGGCTTCATCAAAAACGCTGATGAGGCTTGTGTGTATAAGAAGGCTAGTAGGAGCACAATAACTTTCCTAGTATTGTATGTTGATGACATACTACTATTTGGAAATGACATTCCAACCTTGGAAGGTGTAAAAACCTGGCTTGGAAGTTGTTTTTCCATTAAGGATCTTGGTGAAGCCGCCTATATTCTGGGAATAAAGATCTATAGGGATAGATCAAGGCGGTTGATTGGTTTAAATCAAAGTGCATACATTGATAAAATCTTGAAAAGGTTCAAGATGGAAAACTCTAAGAAAGGTACGGTACCTATTCAAAGAGGAACGATATTGAGTATGACTCAATGTCCTAGCTCAAAGGATGAGCAAGATAAAATGAAGGCAATCCCATACGCATCTGCTATTGGATCCATCATGTATGCGATGATATGCACTCGACCGGACGTGTCATGCGCCTTAAGCATGACAAGCCGATACCAGCAAAGTCCTGGAAACGGTCATTGGATGGCTGTTAAGAATATACTTAAGTACCTAAGGAGGACAAAAGACATGTTCCTAATCTATAGATCTGGTGACGAGGAACTCATCGTAAAATGTTACACGGATGAGAGTTTCCAAACCGATCGTGACAATTCATGGTCACAATCGGGATACATTTTCATTCTGAATGGAGGAGCGGTCCCTTGGAAGAGCTCCAAGCAGGATGTGGTGGCTCTATCAACTACAGAATCAGAATACGTCGCCACCTCATTGGCAGCTCAAGAAGCTGCATGGTTGAAGAATATCATTGCCGATCTAGGGGTTGTCCCTTCCATTCAGGACCCCCTAGAGGTCTTTTGTGATAACGAGGGTGCGATTGCTCAAATCAAGGAACCTCGTGCTCATCAAAAGACTAGGCACATTGAGTGGAGATTCAACTACATACGAGATGAAGTTGAAAAGGGAAAGATATGTATTCGCAAAGTTCATACGGATCAAAACATTGCGGATCCTCTCATAAAGCTCCTTAAAACGGCAAAGTATGAATGTCATACTTGTGCCATGGGACTTCGATATTCTAGTGATTGGATTTGATCTGTAAATGTTGTATTTGGATATATGGAGCTCTTTATTATTTGAATAAAATTATTTGGTTATAATGTTTCAATTAATGTTTCAATTAGCATATTTGATCCATGAGTAAATTGTTTACTCTAAATGTTCGTCGTCGTTCAGACTTGTGGGAACAAGTATTGAGGATAAGACTATTATGAACTTGGATTGGTTGATATTCATAAGGATAGATATAGAGCAATGGGTTGCTACCAAGGTTCATAGATATTTGTGGGATACAAATGTTGGACTAACCCGCATCTCAAATTTTACTACATGGAATCTTATTGATTGATCATAAGTAAATTTGAGTAAAGGCGAATATCGTTTGGTATCCTCCGACCTGAGATACATATTGGGTTTTGATATTCACCAAGTGTCATACCTTGAGCTAATTCTTTACTGTCCTGAAATAGTGGATAGTAAATAAGGGTATGTTCAGGTATGACACGAGGTGTTTGCGAGAAACGTATGTAGTCAAGATGGAATTTGTTCCTCTTATTCATTGAGAGTTAGATGTCTAAGGCCTGATTAAGTTAAATCAACAAGGAATGATCATTCTGTGTCCTTGGATTTAACATGACATCTGTAACAAAAGGATAGATGATTGATTCACCTAAATCATTTCAAGTAGGATACTTGAATGGGATGATGTTATTGAATGGCTATAAGTCATGTGTATTAAGGGTAGTAAACCGTTGTTAGGCGGTATTTACTGCTTGCATCAATCTTCTGTGAATCTTGGGCAAGTGGGAGATTGTAGGATTCTATGTGCCCAAGACACGTAGAATATTGATGCGGTTAGTACGTTATGATCCAAGTCGGGTTATACCCAATAACAAGCTTAGCAAACACCAATTAATATTTAATTGATGATATGATCACGCAATTAAATATTTACACCAATTTAGAAAATGGGTTTTCTAAACAAGTTGCATATGAGTGGGAACAACTTATTAGGATATTTTGTTCGATAATATTATTTGAAGTGTTATTTAAATAAGTTAAATAACACCAAATAAAAATGAGAACTTATAAGTTATAAGTTAATTTCTTAATTGTATAACTTATATAAATTGAACATATAATTAAGTGGTTAGTTATATGTCTAGTTGCGAGACCATTTTTTAATATGTGTAGGCATGGTTTAAAGGAGGGAAAACACCTTTGAATATATTTTTGGCCGCGCCCTCCTTGTCTCCTATTGGACCTTTTTTTGCCTTGTAAACCACATACACATTTAACTTGTCTTGTAGACTAAATTTCTCAGCCATTCATATTACATGCAAAAACACAAAAGCTCTCTCTCTTTCTCTCCTAAAACTTATGGAAATAGAAGCAGAAAATAAAGGGTTTCTGGAGTTTATTTTGGTGTTATTTCTTCCTAACAAGAAGGGTTTTGCAATAAGCTTTAGGTATACAAGCTTGAGGATCTCTACTTTCAGCTCTTGGCCGATTTCAAGCATCCAAAACCTCTTTTCTTTGGTCATTTTGCTGCTGAAAAAGGTAGTAATCACAGCTCATTGCAGCTGTGATTTTATGTACATTTACATAAGTTCATAGCTTGTTTATTCACATATAATGATCCTTTGATTTATCGGTTTGTCTTAAACAAATATATGTCACCATAAGAACATAATTTTCAGCTTATAAAATCATTTTTCTAAGTTGTTATTCCGCTGCATTTTCAGAAAGTTTAAAAGGTTAAACTCGTTTTGGTGTTCTAACAAACCCACACCAAAGTAGATGTCCTCAAGTGTCCATACCCACAAGCCTCTAAGAAAAAGAAGAGAGAACTTCTTTTGCATGTGTTAGAGAGAAAAGGAGAGTTGGAGTGATGGAATAGAAGAGTGTTGGAATTGTTTTGTCTTGCAAAAACAAGAAAAGTTGGTTCTCCAAAGCCCCCTTGGGCGGCCGAAGGGATGGTTTTTAAAATGGGTTTCCCACCCATTTTAATCTTTTGTCAAAACTACACTCTTTCATTCATTTTAGTATAAAGTTAAAGGCTAATTTAATTTTTATAACCCAACACTCTTTTATGTGTCATTATTTAACTATCTTAAATAATGAAACAAATAAATTTCTCTTGAAAAAATTATCCATATAATGTTGTTCCATCACAAACGCAATATTTAGAAAGCCAATTTTCTAAATAGGTGTCTATATTTGTTGTATGATCTTATCAATAAACAAATGTTTGTTAGAGTTTGTATAGCTTGTTATTGGGTATGGCCGGACTTGGATTATAACGTACTAACCACATCAATCTTGTATGTGTCTTGGGCATATAAGATTCAACAATCCTGACTGCCCTCAACTTATTATTTTGAGTGTTTGGTCTGGGGGCAGCCCTGATTGCAGCATGCATGAAGCTTGAAGATCCAGTGGAACTTACTTCCCTTAGCTCCTCTTTCTCTCTCTTTCCTCCTCCTCAATCTCCTTAGGGGTTAGAACCCTTTTCCCTTTGTCACCCACAGACCTTTGTGACACAGGGTGGAGATAGCTTTTGGCCTTCATTGCTTGGTGCAACATCCAAACTCTGGCCAGAGAGAGACTGTGATACACCTTCACCAGCAGGTGTTTCACTGAGGGGTTGAGTTGCTGAAGTAGTTGTTGTTGTGACAGGTGTTTCAGTCTCTGTCACTTCATCAATTGATTGTAAGACAGGGCTCTCAGGCTCTATCACTGGGCCTTCAGTCAAGGTTTTCCCTTTGAAGCTAATCTCAGGGTCTGCCTCAACATCCAGTTGACCAATGACATTACCTGATTGCCTTAGTCTATCTTCTTCAGCTTCTTGCCTTGATATACCCTCCCCAAAAAGACTGTGAAACAAGTAGTTTAGGAAGTTTACATCAATGTGAACTTGAGGAGGTTGCTGAGTAGGTACAATTACAAGAGAGGATGGTGATTCCTCACTGTTTATACTCCTTGAAGAAGTCCCAGGTTCTATGATTGTAGTGACTTTCTCCCCCTTTTTGGTAGCATCACCCTCTTATATAGGTGAGCTAGGAGTTAGGTCAACCACATCCTTAGGTTCTTGTGTTCCTAGTTTAGCTCTTCTCAAAGGTCTCTCAGCTAGTTTTTCCTTAAGATAAGATATCTAAAGTTGCTGATCATTGAACCTATTGGTTAAGGTAGTCACTTGAAATTTAAGATGGCTAACCTTAGAGACTAAGTAGGTGCATGTTTTTTACAGTTGTTGCACATTTAGTCTTAGATTCCCCTCATCTTCGTCAGAAGAATCATGGGGGGATGAAAGAATTGGACCTAAGTCCTCACTCTCATCACCAGCTTGGTATTCTAGGCCGCTGGATTTCCTTTGCTTATTGACAGCCTCAGATGAAGTGTCAATGGGTTGAGTTGCCATGGTTGAGGTCTTAATAATGTAATCACTTGCAGAAGTGAGAGCCTCTTCCATATGGATCCCCTGAATTGGTTCAAAAGGACCCACTCAGCAACGGGTGACTGATGTGGGATAGACATAGGGAATTCACAACCACTCCTCTCTCTTTGAGGAGGTGATGAGTAGAGAGACTCATGGTGCTCACTGAAGCCTAAGTCCTCATTAGTGTAGAATTCAAGGTTAGGAATTTGGTTGTTTAAGTCCAAAGGCTGGAGATGGTAACTGTCCCTGAAGGTTGTTCACTTGAGTGTTGAGACTCAGAGTGAAGGCTTAAGGCAGTTGGGCTTATGAGCTCATCAAGCTGATCATGAGAAACATCAGCACTGATCCTTAAAGAGATAGGAGTGGTTTGCTCCTCAGGAGAAGTGGGAGCTCTAGTGTCCACTTCTTCCTATATGGGTGAGTGTATGGGGGCCTGCACAGGCTCAATAACTTGAGCAGGGGTTCATTTGGATTTTCTTTGGTAAGTGTAGGTTATATGGGGTCTTTGTGAGGGTAAGGAAATGATAGGTGTGGGTTCAACACTAACTTGTGTTGCTAGGTTGTCACCTTGAGCCATGAGCTCTAACATTTTGGTGACAAGGGCTGTTTCTACCCCTGAGAAGCCTACAGTTGGCTTCATCATAATTTTAAAGATTCCTGGCTTCATCTGTCCCAGATTAAGAATATTATTTGTTTCCCTCAACTATGAGCCAAGTTCACAGTTGAGAATGTGTTGAACATATCTAGGAAACATATAGTATTCTATGGAGTCCAAGTTAGCAAGCAAGTTTGTGTATACAAACTGAGAGTACCTGAACTTGACCCCTTGCACCATTCCATGAACTACGAAGGAGAGATCCTCAGGAGTCTGGTCCCACCCACCATGCTTGTTAGACAAGCTGTGAATCACTACATGAGTAGGTATTTCCACTAGGATGAGACCTTCCCTTTCCTGAAGGTCTTTACAGCGAAATCTCCCTCCTAGCCCATCTACTCAAAGGAATAGTTAACAGCCTCCTTTAGAAAAGACAGTTCACCTTCTTCATCATCCAGCTAAAGAAGGGTGTTGATGATGGCTGGATTGATGAAGACTGCCCTTCCTTGCACTGTGGCAGACAGAGCCTTCTCCCCATACATGATAACCTCTTGACATGTCCTCCAAAAGTCAAGCAGATGATCCTCATAAAGAGTTGGATCAATGGTGAGGGAGGTGTAGTAGTGAGATAGAGTCAGAAAATGGCAAACCTCTGAGAAACTATCATATTTCTCAGAGTGCAATAGAGCAACTTGGTTGTGTTGCCTGTGAAGCTGCATGGAGAAATCGGGGTTGTTTCTGTTGTGAATGTTGGGCATTTTGAAAAGCTTAAGTGTGAAGGAAGGTGAAGAACAAATGTGATTTGAGAGAGATTAGTTCTGAGGTATGGGAGAATTTTGAGCAGGTAGAGGAAAGAGGGGTAACCGTTGGGTATTTGTATGAATTGGATTTGAGACAAAGTTAACGAAAGAGGATAAACTTTGAAATCCGTATGTCGGTCCCACCTCTGAAAATTAGTTTTCTTTTGCCCAAAAAGTAGTTTTCTTGGAAGTCGAGAAATCTTCCGAAGGTTATTTAGCTTCGGAAGTTTTGACTGAAAAGCTTCCGTAGGTTATTTAACTTTGGATGTTTTGATAGAAAAACTTCCGAAGGCAAATTTTGCCTTGGAAGATATTTAAAAAATTTTGAAGAATTTTGCTTCGGAAGCAATTTATACCAATTTCATTCTGAGATGAATAAAAGCTTCCGAAGGCAACTTTAAATCTTCCGAAGGTTATTTAAATCTTCCGAAGGTTATTTAAATCTTCCGAAAGATAAAAAGAGTAAAATTCTAAAAAAAATCTAAGGAATATCTTAAAAGAATTTTCTTCCAAAGAGAAACTGGGGCTTATTGAAGTGATAGAATAGACAAAATAGAACACACGTAGTTTTGGAAATAATATGATTAAGTTTTAAGAAAAGCTATTCAAAGTTAATCATCCCAATAGCTGATATAAGATATTTAAATCTCTGTTCATCAAAAGCCTTTGTGTATAAATCAGCATATTGTTCATCTGTGTGAACTTTGACTAGTTTGATTAATCCCTTTTCAAAATTATCTCTAATCAAATGATACCTGATGTTGATGTGCTTAGTTCTTGAGTGCTGCACAGGATTCTATGTGATTGAGATAGCACTGTTATTGTCTATGTGAATGGGAGTCTCTTTGAAGTTGAATCCATAGTCTAGCATCTGATTTTGAATCTAAAGCACTTGAGCGCAGCAGCTTGCAGCAGCAATGTATTCAGCCTCAGCAGTTGATGCAGATACACAGGATTGTTTCTTGCATTGCCAAGAGACTATCCTTCCACCAAGAAATTGACATCCTTCTGATGTAGACTGTGCAGTCATATGCATCCACCATAATCACTATCTGTATATGCATACAGATTGAAGTTAAAGCCTTTTGGATACCAAAGGCCAAGAGATGGAGCTCCTTTAAGGTATCTTAAAATTCTTTTGACAGTGATTAGGTGTGACATCTTGGCGTTGGCCTGATATGTTGCACATATGCAAGTAGCGAACATAATATCTGGCCTGCTAGCTGTAAGATACATAAGAGACCCAATCATAGCCCTATAGAGATGTTCATCAACACACTCCCCCTCAAGATCAGGTCCAAGGGAGTGGTTTCTAGCTATGGGTGTCATAGCAACCTTACATTCAGTCATGTTGAATCTTTTAAGTATGTCTTGCACATACTTTGACTGATTTATGAAGATACCCATGTCAACTTGCTTCACTTGAATCCCTAGAAAAAAATTGAGTTCCCCCATGGCACTCATTTCAAATCTATCTTTCATCAGCTTCTCAAAGTCTTTACAGAGCTTTGGATTAGTTGACCCAAAGATGATATCATCCACATACACTTGAACTAGCATTATGTCATTTCTTGTTCCTTTGATGAAGAGAGTTCCATTAATGGTACCTCTTTTGTAGCCATGCTGACGAAGATACTGAGATAGAGTCTCATACCACTTTCTTGGTGCCTGATGTAGCCCATAGAGAGCTTTGTCAAGCTTGCAGACATAATCAAGATGATCAGGGTCTGTAAAACCAGGTGGTCGTCTGACGTACACCTCTTCATCAATCACTCCATAAAGAAAAGCATCATTGACATCAAGTTGATTGACCTTGAAGTTCTTAGATGTAGTAAAAGCTAGGAATATCTTAACAGCTTCAAGTCTTGCTACAGGAGCAAAGACATCTATGTAGTCAATCCCTTCTTCTTGAGTATACCCTTGAACAACTAGTCTAGCCTTGTTCTTGATAGCAAGTCCTCTATCATCCTTCTTGTTCCTAAAAACCATTTTATACCTATGGTAGTCTTCCCTTGAGGAAGAGGACATAAGTTCCAAACCCTTTGCCTCTTGAATTGAAGCAACTCCTCTTGCATAGCTTCAACCCAACTTCCATCCTTTAGAGCTTCATCAATCTTCTTTGGCTATATTTGGGACAAGAAACAAGACTGATGACAAATGTTGGCATTATGAGACTGTCCACTTGTTTTTACACCTGTACCAACATCTGCAATGATGTTTGTAGAAGGGTGAGACTTGTGGATCCTTAGTTAAGGGATCACAGCATGTTGTTTAGACAGAACTAAATTGGAGAAATTCTGATCTGGCAAGGAGGATTCACCCTCCACAGCAGCACACTTATTAAAATTAACTTGATCCAATGAGTGTGTGACATCATTGAAATTTTCTTCAATGGAATGGTTCTCAGCATCAAGAAATTCCTGATCACTATCACCACCACCATGTTCTCCAACATTTGAAGTTCCTATATTTGAGTTTTATGCCTCAACACTAGAAGATGAAGGCAACTCAGATGTATCAGCAGGATTTGTCATTGATGTGCTGGTAGAAGCTTCATTTGCAGGATTAGTTACCACTGGATCTGGAGATATGTAGCTTGAAGATCTTCTCAGCTCAAATCTAGGATCAGAATTACCTGTAGGCAATATATCTGTGGATCCTAAAATATGCTCACAAGATTTGTTAAAACAGTTGGTAACTAAATCAAGATCAAACAGCCTATCCGGACCAGAACCTTTTACACTGGGAGTGTGTTCATTGAAAGTCACATTGGCTGACTCCTCAACTACTCTAGTTCTGAGATTGTACACTCTATAAGCTTTAGCTTGAGAAGAGTATCCAATGAAGTATCCATCATCTGATTTCTCAGCAAACTTGGCAATATGATCTGTGGTATTCAAGATGGTACAAGGACACCCAAATGACCTGAGAAAACCAATAAAAGGTTTCCTCTTATGGCATAGTTCATAAGGAGTCTTACCATGTGTCTTAACTACTAAAACTCTGTTCTGCACATAGCAGGCAGTGTTGACTGCCTCTGCCCAGAAGGTGATGGGCAGTTTAGAGTCAGACAAGATAGTTCTTGCAGCTTCAATTAGTGTCCTGTTTCTCCTCTCAGCAACTCCATTTTGCTAAGGAGTCCTGGGAGCACTATATTGTCATGTAATACCCTTTTCATCACAAAATGTATCAAGTATTTGATTCTTGAATTCAGTTTCTTTATCACATCTTATAGTTTTGACCTTGTGATCACATTGATTTTCTATCTTTAAGACGAAATTCTTCAGAATCTCAGGAGTCTCATCCTTAGTTCTAAGAAAGAAGACCCATGTGAATCTTGTAAAGTCATCTATGATCACCAGACAGTAAGAGGTCCTACCTAAACTCATTACAATGGTGGGGCCAAAGAGATCCATATATAACAAGTGTAGGGGTGTAGTGATGGAGTTTCTTTCCTTAGGCTTATGAAATACCTTGTGTTGCTTCCCTTTCAGGCATGCAACACAATGATCATCACTTGTAAACTGTCTTTTTATTCTTAATTAATTTATTCATGTTATTAAATTTTACATGGCACATTCTTTTATGCCAAAGGAAAGACTCATCACTGTTTGCTTTAGATAGAAAGCATGAAACTTCTCCTGAGGGAGATGTTTCTTGCAAGTTCATCTTGTACATGTTCCCTTTCCTGGAGGCTCTAAGTAGGATGTACTCATGAGGAATGACCACCCCGGGCTTGAGAACAATGCACTCATGCTCAGTAAACAGCATGTTATGACTCTGATCATAAAACTAAGATACACTCAATAGATTGTATCCAAGCTCCTTGACAAAGTTTACCTTGTCATTGCTGAGCTTACCATTTGTGACCTTGCCCCTTCCAGTAATGTAACCACCTGCATCTCCTCCAAAAGCAACTGGTCCTCCATCAATTCTTTAAAACTTTTGGAGTAGTGACCTATTGCCTGTCATGTGCCTGGAACAACCACTGTCAATGATCAACACATTTTTGTTTATCTGTAGTTGTTCCTGCACAAAGAGATAGTTAGTTACATTTAGAAACCCAAGCCTCATTGGTCTTGGGCTCATTTAAAATAGTGAAGACAATGCAATAGTAATAGATCCTATAGTTGTGCTTTGAGGATCTTGTGCTGTTGTTGATGAAGAACCTTCAGTCATTTGGCCTTTCTTTGACTTCCATACCACCTTTGGAAGTTTGGACTTGACCTTCAATACTTTAGAAGCTTTTGAGACTTCGGAAGTTTTGATGACTGGACCTTCGGTAGAACTTGCCTTTACTGCAGCAAGCTTCAGTACTTCGTAAGCATCCTTTCTTCCGAGACCAAATTGTCTTCCGAAGGCAGTTTTCCACTTGCCTTCTTCTTTGTTTTGGAACTTCCGAAGGAAACAGATTTTCCTTCCGAAGCTAAGTTCTTCTTGGAATTCTAGAAAGTCTCTTTGTTTATCATGTGAAGAGTACCTTTAGGATTATATGGACAATCCTTGGCCAAATAAGAAGTACTCTCACACATGACACACTTCAGTTTCTTCTTTCTAAGAGTCATCTTCATAGAAAAGGACTGAATTTGGTCACATCCCTTCTCCACCTTCACCTTTGTAGGAGCTGAGACAGTTCTTTTGGGTTGAGAACTGTTCTTGGAGTTGGATGGTCCTGGCTGTGTAGCAGTAACACACAACTGATCAGTCTTCTTCTTGTTGATGAAATGAGCTGCACATGAACTAGAGTTCATGTCTTTAGTCTTAACTACTTCAAACCCTGTAGAGATAAAAACTTGTTTCTGCTTAGAGTCAAAGGTGGCCTTGATCTCTTGAGCCTTCCTTGATTTTCTTTTGGCTTTTCTAATCAAGTTCTTTCTTCTTGACTTGGTCATCTCAATAGCTTTACTCTCCTCAGAGGAATGGTGACCCTTCTCAGAATGCTTTTCTTCAATCAAACCAAAGTAATTCTTAACCATCTCCTCTTCATCCTCTTCAGTCAAAGGATCTATGAGAGGAAGCTCATCTTCACAAGTTCCACACCTAGGAGATCTTACAGACAAGATGGTGTGTGGAGGAGCTATCTCACTAGATCCTAGTCCCTGCTTGTTTTGATAATACACTTTTGCATGCAAGGATGAGGATATTATGTTCTTGAAGGTTCCTTCTTCAAGAACACAGTTTTCTGCCTTAGCTTTGCTGATCACAAGCTCAGCCTAGCATTCAGTTAACTTAGCTATGAGATCTTTGATCCGAGTCTTGTAGTTTGTTAGCTCATGTTAAGGAGTTGAAATTGTTTTCTCTAAATCTTCTATTTTCAGTTTATAATCATTTTCAGCTCTTTTAAAATCAGCTTTCTAGATGTTTATGGACTCAAGAACAGATCTCAGCTCTAAGTTATATGACCTGTGTCAATTAACTTTAGCAATGCATTCAGAAGAGCAAAGATTTTCCAATACCTTGGTTTCATCTTGATCTGCCATAAGAGCTTGGTTGAGAGATGCATCTTCTATCTGAAAGATCCAGTCAAAGCCTCCTTCTTCAATAGCAACTGCAGCTTGCTGCGTTGGCTTCTCATTCTGGTGGGCTTTCTCAGTGTAGTTTGGTCTGGTCTGTGTTTGGCCACCATTTGTTCTTGGTGCCTTACACTCTCTTGCAAAGTGCCCCATCTGGTTACAGTTGTAGCACTTTACTTTGCTTTTGTCCAGCCCAAACTTTCCACTGGATGTATTGCTTGGAAACTTTCTCCCAGTCCTCTTATAGAACTTCTTGGCTGTGTGAGTGAGAAGAGCCATCTGCTGAACTATCTCCATATACTCCTATCATCTGGATGGATACAGTCCAAGTGTTCAAGAGTGAAAAGAAAGCTGCCAGAGGTTTCATCAGATGAGACAAAGGCATGAGAACAACTTGTCTCTTGGAAGGGACTTCCTAGAGTGTAGCTTTCTCTTGGTGTCGCTGGGAAGGTGATGAAAGGCCCCTTTTGTGAGTTGTCAGGGTAGCATAGCAACTAATGTTATGGTTCAATGCTTTCCCTTTCATTCACATGAAGAGCTGAACTCAGTTGTTTATTGGAGTTACCAGAGGAATTTTGCATGTTCATCTCCATCTGGAATGCACTCAGAATACCATACAACTCTGTAAGAGTAAAGGTCTTAAGGTTCGAGGTTCTCTTGATCACAACACAATAATGTGTCCATAGTTTAGGAAGAGAAGACATGAACTTCCTTACTATGTCCCTATTCTCAAGAGTTACTCCAATATCCACCAGAGTGTCCACTATCTCAACATACCTGAAGTATTGTTGAGTCAATGTCTCACCAGCCTTGAAAGTAAAGTTTTCAAATTGCTGCTTTAAGAGATCTTTCTTGTTCTCTTTGGTTTCCTTGGATCCTTCATACATGAGATTCAGCGCTTCCCATAAATCTTTAGTTGCTTTGCACTTCTTGAAGCCTTTGTAGATGGAGTTTGGAAGAGCAATTTGAAGACAAGTCATGGCCCTTTGATCCAGCTCTATTCTCTTTCTGTCTTCTTCTGAGTAATCATCTACATGTTTTGGGATGATACTATTACCAGTAGCAGAAGTAGTGCCTGGTATGAAAGGACCATTAACAACTGAGTCCCACATCCTTGCGTCTTGACACTTGATGTAGCCTTCCATTCTTGTGCACCATGTGTCAAAGTCTTCAGGAGTGATTAGTGGGGACTTGGTCATAGTACCAGTTTCCATATCAACTTTAAAAAGAGCTGCCATTTGAGTTGTTAAGTATTTTATGTGTGTGAGGGATCTTAAGATGGTGAGATCTTATATCAAGAGCCTGGAATGCTCTGATACCAAATGCAGGACCGGTTAACAGGTGGCACTTACAACACAACGACACAATGAGGAGAGTGTATTTAGAACACTTAACAGATCAAATAGGGAACTGGTTATGGTGATGCAAAGAACCCAAGTAAACTTAGAACAAAAAAAACAGAACGAGATAACAACACAAGTAGTTGGTTTTCAAGGATGTTATATATTGCTTCTCAAGTTCAAAGTTACAAGTATTCAGGCATAAGCATACACACTTCTAAGTTACAAGACTTGAGACACTATATACTACAACCTACAGATGGCCATACTTTGAAGGCCAGCTGGATACATGAACTAGACAACAAAATCCATGTAGAGTCAAAAGGCAGATTGCCATTTGACTAGTGACTATGACATGCCATAGCTCACATCCTAATATATTACAAAAAGGATAAAAGTACATAAAGTAGAAAGGTTTGACCCCAAGACCTCAATGTACAGTTTTCCTAAAGTATGGACCTTTTCACCAACTCATGCAAGTTGGTGACCAACCAGAGTGGGCAGCGGTAAAGTGGTTCAGCTTTACAGAAAAAGTACATCAGATAAAAGCATGTATGATAAAAGTCTTCGGAAGAATCTGTCTTGGTTCTTTGGCTTTGGAAGACTTTGTATTTGAAGCTTCGGAAGACTTCATTTCTGACTTCGGAATATATTGGTCTTGGCTTCGGAAGATTTTACACAGAATATTTCTGAAGTGTAAAACTTCCGAAGCATTTCTACTTCATGTTTCGTGCGGCATGCAGGAAGACTTAGAGTGTTTTGGCTGCATCAGACTTATAGGAATCCTTACACTTACACATAGATAATATCATTATTATCTTCATCATTCGTTCGTTAACTTTCGTTCATTCAACGTACAACATTATTATTCATTTCTCATTCGTTCATTTCATACATTCGTTCTTCCATAATTATCTTTCTCATTCATAATTTCGTATATACTTTTTACTGTCTTTTACTTTCTTTTCTCTTACTCTTTTCTCGTACTTTACATTCTTCAGTTGACATACATCACACATACATACTGATAATAATTATTATTATTATATTCATCAACATTCGTTCATTCATTCATTTCTTCGCTCATTACTCTTCATCACTCAAATCTTTGTCTCATGCAATATCCCGGACTCATGCTCGAAAGCTGATACTATGCGGGGGCCTGTACACAAACCCCCGACTCATGTCCAAAGACTGACACAGCACCGAGATACGCGACAAAGATCCCATTCGAGTCAATCACAAAGATTGAACTCTATCCGAGTCTTTTGTGACAACAAGGTCGCTCACCTTATTGTCAATCTCAATGATCTTTATCCGAGTCTTTTGCGACAATGGGGTCGCTCACCTCATTGTCAATCTCAATGATTGATCTTTATCCGAATCTTTTGCGACAACAAGGTCGCTCACCTCATTGTCAATCTCAATGATTGATCTTTATCCGAGTCATTTACAATAACAGGGTCGCTCACCTCATTGTCAATCTCAATAATTGATCTTTATCCGAGTCTTTTGCGACAACAGCGTCGCTCACCTCATTGTCAATCTCAATGATTGATCTTTATCCGAGTCTTTTGCAACAACAGGGTCGCTTACCTTATTGTCAATCTCAATGATTGATCTTTATGGGTCTTTTACGACAACAGGGTCGCTCACCTCATACATTTGCTTGCAAGCCTTTCATTCGTTCATTCATTTACTAATGCATGCATTCTTTCATTACGTTCCTCTTTTCATTATCTTCCACTTTACATTACATAATACTTTCATTACATTCATTAACATTCTTCGTAACCACTGGAAGACAATCATACATACTAATAAGGAACGTAACAACATACAACATCAATCACACAAGGCAACATCGCACACCCATAACATACATCATGCATAATATACAACATGCCTAATCATACAACATCAAACATCACACGAATCATGCGCATCACATCATATAAAACCATACAGCATCACACATCATCATGCATCGCATCATCATCATCATCAGCTCATCATCATAAATCATCTTACATCATCCATGCCCATCACATCATCTACAACCCCAAAGGTCCGACCCTATGTCCGCACTTTCCCAAAAGTCAGACTCATTAGGGTGTATGGTCCCTATTCGGTCGCATGGTCTTCCATGCGTATGAGAATACTCAGGAAAATGGACCTCCAGTCGCAAAGCCTCCAATCGCATGCTTCCCATGCGAATGAACCTCAGTCGCATGACATCCGGGCGTATGGACCTCAGTCGCATGACCTTCAAGCGGGTGGCCCTCAGTCGTACACCTTTCATGCGTATGAACCTAAATCGCACTCTTTTCGTGCATATGGACCCAGTCGCATGCCATTCGGATGCATGGACCTCCAGTCGCATAGCCCTAGCTGGGTGCAGAATGCAGTTCATCCCGAACTGTAGCGGCCAAGTTCGACCTCCAAACTCTTCCAAACCTTTTTGAAGCTCAAATCAGCCATTCTATACCTTAGGGAAGCATACCACGACATCATTCAAACAAAACCAAGCCCGAAATCAAGACGCAAATGAGTCATACACCTACACATACATACACAAACAGGTTTACACCTAAAATACCCAAAAACGATTTTCAGATGTGTTCCAGCCCCAAAATCATTCAAAAACGTGTAAAATATGGGTCCTAGAACTCATACAAACAACACCGTCGAGTAGAGCTTTGGTTTGACCCGCTACACTTCGATTTTCATGCTCAAATCCACCCGAACCAAGTTTTCTCCCCTTTTTCTCCTTCTCCTCTCCCTTCGCTGAGTTTTTGGCAAGAATGGGGTGGGTGTAGGCCGCCCTCCCCCTTTTATACCCCCACTCATCCAAGTTTCTTCCCGTTTGGCAAGTTTGGTCCCTCGACTTTGGGCTTTATTTCTTTTCTTCTTTCGTCGGCTTCAATGAAAATTTCCGGGTGTTACATCTTAAACCTTAATTCTGCATATCCTAAAGGAAAAACATGTATTATGTCTAAAGCATCATTTGATGAGTCACAACTTCGGCATAAACGCTTGGGACATATAAATTTCAAAATTATGAATAGATTGGTCAAAGGAAACCATGTAATTGGTCTTCCTCAAAAAGAATTTCAGTTCATTGACCACTGTTCAGTATGTCTCAAAGGAAAACAACACAAGTCGTCTCATTAACCAAAGCTTCTGAAGTCGAACAATACTCCATTGAAGTTACTTCACCTGGATCTTTTTGGACCAACTCATGTTATGAGAATTGGAAAGAAACAGTATTGTTTGGTGATCATTGATGATTATTCACGTTTTACATGGGTTTTCTTTTTTACTTCATAAAAATGAAGCATCACAAATAATAAAAGACTTTATAACCAAAATTGAGAACCAACTTAATCATATAGTAAAATCAATTAGAAGTGATAATGGTACCAAATTAAAAAATGAAGATCTAAGTTTATTTTGTACAACCAAATGCATTGCTCATCAATTTACTGCAACTAGTACTCCTCAACAAAACGGGGTAGCTAAAAGGACAAATATAACACTAATTGAAGCAACAAGAACAATGCTAGCAGATGCTGAACCGCCTATTACCTTTTGGGCAGAACCAGTTAACGCATCTTGCTTTGTACAAAATCAAACATTGATAGTCAAAGAAAGCAACAGAACACCATATGAACTTCTCTTTCACAGAAAACCATACATTGGATTTTTCAAGTCATTTGGTAGTCCTGTATCAATATAAACACCGTCTAATGATAGATTCTATATAGGGTATTCCTCAGTCTCAAAGGCTTTCAAAGTGTTTAATCACAGATTAAACATTATTGATGAATCAACTCATGTTCAATTCAATGAACATTCATTACCTAAGTCAACTAATGGTCTCGACTGGTTGTTTGATATTACTCATTTTCTAGATCTTTTGATCAGGTAACCTACAATCAGCTGAAACTTCTAGAACAGTAGATAGAAAAGATGATTTTCCCATGATTCCTCCTACCTCTACTGATCAACCAGATGAAAATGTTCTTTTACAAGCTGATCCTGTCAGAGAAGTTCAACAAAATCAGAGTGTGTCAACTGAGGTTGGTCCAATACCAACTCCTACTGATTAACCATCAAATGAAGTGAGGATTCAAGAACCAACTACTATTCCAGTTGAATCTAAGAGAAACATAAATGGTGACAGTGTTCAAAGTGCAGCCGATGCCCAAGCAGAAACCGGTGAAGCCTTTGATTACTTTCATTACTCTCCCACTTCACATCCTGAAAGTACCTCTTACCATGATGATATGAATGTCTCAAACCTTGATGTATTAATTGCTGGTGACTCCATTCCAACCACCAGGATACATAAGGATCATCCAGTGTCAAGTATCATTGGTGAACTAGATAAGAGGGTGACTAGAAGCAAGTCAAGTATTGCAAACATATGTTTGTTTTCTTGCTTTCTATGTCATACAGTACCCAAAAACATAAAAGAGACTCTTCAAGACAATAGCTGGATCGAGGCAATGCAGGAAGAGTTGCTCCAGTTCAAGAAACAAGAAGTATGGCAACTGGTAGATCAACCCGAAGGTCAATACCCTATTGGTACCAGATGGCTATACAGAAACAAAACTGATGATAGGGGCATTGTCATCATAAATAAAGCAAGATTAGTGGCTTAGGGATACATTCAAGAAGAATGGATAGATTATGATGAAGTGTTTGCTCCTGTAGCCAGATTAGAAGCCATTAGACTTTTCCAGGCGTTCTCTGCATCCATGAAATTTACAGTCAACCAAATAGATGTGAAGTGTGCTTTTCTCCATGGCAAAATTGCTGAAGAAGTGTTAGGTCTAGAAATCTATATAGGTTTAGTTTCTTGAATTAATCATTGTAATATCTGTTGTAACCTCATTATGTATGCAATATATGTTTATTGGTTAACCCATATGTTATGTGTTGCTTTATATGTATGTTGCAGGGAAAATCATTGACTGATTGTTGAAACATCTACGGAAGAACAAAATGTTCCTCCGTAGGTCATCGAACAAATCAAGGAATATGGAACTCCTGCGGAAGGCTTACAAGATCAATATTCAAGTTCATGTAACTCCCCAAAGAACTGACTTACTGCGGATGAACAATTAAAACAACTGCGGAAGACAATTGTCACTACGGAAGAGTAAAACTACTGCGGAAGAACAATATTCCTGCGGTAGAACAATATTCTTGCGGAAGAACATATTTCCGCGGAAGAACAATATTCCTTCGGAAGAACAATATTCCTACGGAAGATCAACGACATATTTCACCAAAATATATCAAGTTAAGAAAAGTCAATCCTAAAGTAAAAGTCAACATCTACGGATGACTTGTACTTTAGTCAAAGAATGTCACATGATCATACAATAACAACCTTACCCCGATAAGGAAGTTATAGTTTCCAAATAAGTAAACCCTAATCCTATAAATACAAGGCTTAGGTATACAATCAACAGAACTCGATTGCCGTCAAACCCTAGCCGCCGCAATTGTATTCAATAAGAGAAAAGGAAAAGACATGTTGCCAGTCCATGGATACAAGAGAGGAAAATTTGATCTGACTCTCTTCAGAAAGGGAAAAGGAAAAGACATGTTGCTAGTCCAGATTTATGTGGATGACATCATTTTTGGCTCAACCAACAAGCAACTTTGCAAAGACTTTGAAGATCTCATGCATTCCAAGTTATAAATAAGTACAATGGGAGAACTAACTTTCTTCTTAGGGTTGCAAGTACAACAAACAATAGATGGAATCTTCATCAATCAATCAAAATATATGGGAACCATGCTGAAGAAATTTCATTTTGCAGAATGTTAATCTATGAGAACTCCTATTGATACTAAGATGAAGATTGGGTCGGATTCAGAAGGAAACTCAATGGATTAGACTCATTACAGATCTATGATTGGAACACTCATGTATCTAATAGCTAGTAGACCTGACATAATGTTTGGTGTATGTGTTTGTGCCAGGTATCAAGTAGATCCTAAGGAATCTCATATAAATACAGTCAAGAGGATATTCAGATATCTTAAGGGCGAGCCTGCACTTGGATTATTGTATCCAAAGGAAGGAGATTTCAATCTTTATGCATATACTAACAGTGACTACGGGGGATGCAACTTTAATAGGAAGTCTTTTTTATATCTGGCGGTTGTCAATTTCTTGATACCTGACTGGTCTCCTGGCAGTGCAAGAAGTAAAAAATGTTTCAGTGTCAATAGCAGAAGCTGAGTATATAGCAGCATCAGCCTGTCGCTCTCAAGTTCTCTGGATTCCAAACCAGATGTTTGATTCTGGTGTTAACTTCTTTCACACACCAATTCTCATGACAACACAGCAGCCATGTTTATTACAAAAAATCTAGTTGAACACTCAAAAACAAAACATAGAGAAATTAGATATCACTTTTTGATAGATTATGCTGAAAAATGGTTAATCAAATGAATACAGGTTCACACTGATAATCAATTAGATGATTTATTCACTAAGGCATTTGATCCAAATCGATTTTAATTCTTAGTTCAATCAATTGGCATGATTAACCGTGAGTAAAAATAAAAATTAACAAAAACATTCAAATATTACAAAAACATAATAAAAAATTCATCTTGCAGAAGTATATGTTTTATACTCATAGGAAATGATATAATTACAGTTGTTATATCATGCACTATGCTTATTTATAAATCTCAAATGACTGACATGACTTATCTGATATGCGGGTAGACTTAACTTGGAAAAGAAAACACATGCAGTGATGAACTAAAGCTTATATTCAACTATGAGTCTTTCATCGCTTATATTCAACTGTGAATCTTTCATCTCAAAGTGTGTGTAAGTATTAGCTTATCCAAATGTGTGTGTTTGTAGTAACCTAAACACACTAGGTATGTCATGTGAATCTCTTTTTACTCACATAAGTTTCTCCTTTGTTTTGCTGAGCAAAGACCTAGAGAAACAAGCACATAGTGCTGATGTCAGGATCCAACAAGATTCCCAATAAGGAACACATCCAACTTGGAAGAAACAATAGAATAAAATACATTCTAAGTGAATGAAACAAAATAATCCTAATAGAGATCACCTTCCAAAGTGAAGTTAAAAGAATCCCAATGTGGATCAAACAGATGAAAGGATCAAAATAAAAGAATCCCAATGAGAATCAAGTAAAATGAGATTTCATATTTTAAGTGACCTGGTCAAGTAAGCTGTTAAAGTTCTACCATACACTGCATGCAGATAGTTGATGCAGGATCATTACAAATCACTCAACACAATGATTTTCTCTTAAACTCACTTGATATCACTCAGATGATGATAACAAAATGCTCTAAGAGTTTATAGTAATATTTTAAGTAAGCAAGGCATAAAGATAAGTTTTTTCAAGATACTTGTATATATTAATTCTCAACTCAAAGATTACAAGACTCTCTCTTAGCACTTGTTCTAATGAGCCTACAAGTAGAACTATATATACTACTATCTACAGCCAGTTATACTTGGAAAACCAGCTGGGAAATACAACTACATAAAATACTACAGTTGCTAGAAGCATGTTAACTAAGATAAAGTATTATCCTAGAATTAGGTAGTCATGACAAGTCCATGACTTACCTTTTGTCACCAACTAAGTATGGTGACTGTAATAATCTAAGATGGATGAACAGTGGACAAAGTAAGGTCAAACATACCTACATGGAGAAGCTCCATGCAGTCAGTTAGTAAAGTAGTTAACTATACTGACAGGTACCTTACTTTTGTCCACTAGTCACAGTTCGTTCTTTCGAAGGTATGTGTACTTCGAAAGACATGAAGTCTTCCAAAGTCACTTTGGCTTTGGAAGAAACAACTTCTTCAGAATCAGCTGCTTCCTATGTTTGTCTTCATGGTACTTTCGAAGAGTAACTCTCTTCGGAAGTTCTTCTTGCTAGGCTTCAGAAGACTTTTGACTTGGCTTCGGAAGACTTTTGACTTGAATTCGGAAGTGTGGCATTGTCTTTGGAAGTCCATTATAGATGTACCAAAGTAAAGCTAAGTATTGAGTTTTAGTTGCACCAGCCTCATCAGACCAAACAATCTCCCACTAGGCTGATGCTACCAAAACACTACTTATCTTTCTTCTCCAGTGCCTTACTTACCAGAGCCATAATCTTCACATCTTTCTCTCGGTTCTCCTTGGTAGATGTGAGTAGCATTTGGAGCAAGTCTGTTCTGGTTAAGACATCCAGTCTATCACCATGAATGACATGAATCCGTTGGCTATTTCCTCTGAATAAAGTAAGCTGATGGGTGCTGAAGTCATATACCTATTGAGCTATATGCTCCAAAGCTGGGTCTTGAACCCTTGAGAAAGGCTTGACCTTTTGTAGAGGCTTCAGCATCAGCAGCAGCTTGAGCTCTTTTAATCAATTCTGCTTCTCTCATATTGAGTAGGTGCTTTCGGATGAGAGAAGCAATAGAAGAGTTGGAGGGGTTGGAGAGTGGTAATTCAGCTAGATCATTTATGTCAAATCTGCTAGAGTGTAGCAGAGATGGTGTATCTAGTTGATTAGTTTCCCCACTCTCTCTTACCAACTGAAAGACATCTGAAGGCTCATCAAACCTCCATTGGACTATAGGGCTCCTTGGCACTTAAGGAGTAGTTGGAAAGTTTTCTATCTTCCTTTTGTCCAGTAGAGTCACCAGTCTTCTTCTCAGCTTCTTTTCCTTGTCATTTAGATCATGTGTGTTGAGGGAAAGAAGAGTGAGACACTAGTCCAGGGTTGTTGCAGGGAGATCCAGGAGAGCTTCCCTTGAGAGAAGATTGACTGAATTATCAAGATATTTTAGTTCAATCAAGTCTTCATCCTAAGGGAAGGAACTCAGCCTAGTGCATTGGTTGAGTTCTTCCTAAATTTCCTCAAATTCCTGTAAGGTCAGGGGTCTTGGTAATATTGAGGATGGTTAGGTTGTTGGTTTGGTTTTGGGTATGGTTTTAGGTATCAGAGTTGGTGGTGGTGGTGGTGGTGGTAGTTTAGATGTTGGTATGAGTTGTGAGATGGTTGAAGGGGTTGGTTCAGGGGTGAAGGGTTCATCTATAGGTTTAGGTTTTATAGGGAAGGGAAAGGGTGTGGGTGATTCAATGGTTTGTGGGAGTGATGGTTGTTTGATAAGAGTAGGTTTTGGCTTGGGTGTGGGTTTGGAGACCATCCTCTTACTTGCAGTTTTCCATTGAACCTCCTGCTGGCTCCCCATTCGAATGTCAGTCTTTATGTCACTCACATGTCGTTGGAGAGTCTTTGTAGCCATTGATCCTACTTGCCTGGCTGAGAAGCCATGAGCTTTTAGATTGGACTTTATCCAGTCCCTATCATCAGCTTGTTTATCTGCTAGCTTCTCAGCCTTCTCCATCTTCTTCTCTTTCCCTCTTAGTTTCTCCCTGGCAGCCCTCTTCCTTTCCTTCATGATTTTCTCTTGTTCTTTTTGAATAAGAACAAAATAGTATCAAAATCATGAGGAGAAAGTTCCTCTTCCTTATAACCTCTAGAGCAGAGAAATGCTACTTTCTCTGCTCTTATCCTGGCTTGAGCCTTGATCTTAGCTTCTTCTTTCTTCTTCTTTCTTTCCTCTTCCTTTGCCAACCTTGCTGCTTCTGCTTTCTCCTTTTGCAGCAAGGTTTCCTTCTCCAATTTGACAAGATCCTTATAGGGAAGTAGATGAATGTCTTCACTTTGGATCCCAAGATTAAGGATCCTGTCAATCAGCTCTGCCCTTCTTTTATTGGCAAAGTGCTCATGAGTAGGTGCTGCCTTTCTACTGTCAGCCAACAGCTTCCCAGAGTCCACCCTTCATTTCTTCTTTAACTTTTCCAGCCTGTATTCCTCCTCTAGCTCTTCAGTTGTCAGCTTCCTCTTTCCTTTAGGGTCTAAGGTAGCTGATAGCTTAGGAGACTCAGGTTTGGATGGTTCAGGCTGGCTGGGCACAGGAGAGATGGTTACATAGAGATTTACTATTACTTCCGCAACTTTAACCTCAACCTTGGAAGAAACTTCCATGGCTTTGGAAGTAGATTTGATTGCTTCGGAAGTATATAGTAAACCTTCTTTGGAAGGGATTTCCTTAGCTTCGGAAGGGATTTCCTTAGCCTTGGAAGGAATTTCCGTGGCTTCGGAAGAGATTTCCTTAGCCTCGGAAGAAAGTTCCTTCGCTTCGGAAGAGATTTCCTTAGCCTTGGAAGTAACTTGACTTTCTGTCCCTGCTAAGTTAGATGTTGGGCCATCAGTTTGTGTTTCCCCTTCGAAGTTAATCTTAGGTTCCACATTCCCCTTAGGTTGACCAACACCCTTCCCAGAGGTAGAAGGTCAAGTTATCCTTTGGAGCTTTTCACTTCTAAAGTAAGTGAGAGTATGATCAGGGAGGGAATGTTCAGATGGGGACATCATCAAAAATTGGTCTACGAGATTGATGGAAGTCCTGTGTTCCATCTGAACAGAAGAAATTGACTCAGGGAGAGTATGTTCAAAGAGGCTGGGATAGAGGAGGTGACTCCAACAGGAGGGGTTGTGGTAATGGTAGGCTTAATAAGGGTTGATGTCTGCTCCAAAGAGTGAGCAGCCATCTCCCCCTGAGGTGGTACCTGCTTTCCTACAAACTCTCCTCCTTTTTGGTAGCATCATCCTGAGAGTCAGATGAGCTAGAGGAAGAACTTGCGGAGACCTGGATTTGTACATGCCTAATAGATCTCTGTTTCTATTTCTCAGCTTCTTGGGCCTTGAGAGTGTTAATCTCAAGTTGCTGAGTGGCAGATCTACTTTCTAAAATCCTAACCTGAGATTCCAGGTTTGCGATTTTAGAGAGTAGATACTTGATGGTTGGTTGCATACTACTCTCATTCTCATTGAAGGAATCATCCGGAGATGAGATAACATACCTAGTATGCTCATCCTCACCACCTGATATGGTTTCTTGGCACCCAGGGTTCCTTTGCTAATCCATGTCTCCTTCAGAGACAGGATCAACTTCACTGCTCTGTTACAGCATGATAGTCTCATCGGGATGGGTTAAAAGGTCAAGGAAAGATTCAGCAAATATATCTAATGACCCAGGACCTTGGTCATCACCTAAGGATTCCCCTACACCAGTAGTGGATTCAAAGATGTGGGTGTCCCTTTTTGGCTTCTCAGGAGAGTGTTGTGACTCCACCTGAGAGCTGAAGTCTTGGTTAGTGGACTCATCTGGTTGAGACTGAGGAGACTCAACCATGACATTGAGGTCTATGTGGGAGGAAGTTGAGAACTCAGACTAAGTGGGAGCCCATGTTCCACTCTAGTCCTTTTTGGTTGAAGAGAGGGACTTGATCAATCAGAGTAGGTTGATCAAGGGTTTGTTTTGGGCATCTATGTGAGGTGAGTTGTATGGGAGGTTGGATGATGGGTGAGTCTGGTGGGGGCTTATCACTTCTGGGTTGGTAGGGATGTCACCATGAACCATTGGCTCAAACATACCTTGGGGTAGATCAGTGAACCTGCCAGTCAAATTTGGTGAAACCTTCTTCAAAATCTTAAAGACACTAGACTTCATGTGAGGAGCCGACAGTGGTTGACCAAGATGTAGTTGGTCCTGATCCAACTCACTGTTTATGAAGTACTGGATGAACTGGGGATACATATAGAAAGAATCCCTAGATAGATTGTTGATAAGGTTCATCAGCACAAACTTAGAGTAGTTGAACCTCCGGTTCCTCACCATTCCAATGACGAGCCACCCGAGATCATATGGGATCTGATTCCATCCCTAGACTTGTTTGATAGGCAATGGAGGACTATGTGCAGAAGGTGAGTGTAAGTTTCTTCCAATTCTGTTTGGGGGAAATCCATAGGGGCACCTACATCGTGGAGCTCAAGATGCTCACGAATGGTGGTTTCAAAGATGAACAGCTCTTGGCCGCTTATCGTCGACCGAATAACCACTGATTATCCAGAATTTCACTTCGACCATTGGTCTAAAATTCGGCATTGTTGGGTTTACGGTGAGGGCGGTGAAGTATGTTGACTGGTTTAGAAATTGGATGATTGGGGCATAGTCAACATCCTTGGTGGAATCAAGGAGCGCGACTGGTTATGTTAGGGATTAAGAGCCATTGTTTCATAAATTTAGTTGACTGAAGGAGTGGAAGAAGATGATGCGGATCGGGGATTCTTGGGAGGGTTTTTCTCTGAAAGGTGGGTATTTTGTAACGGTAAGAAAGGAAAGATAGTCGGAGGTTATGTATAAATGGAGTAAAATCTTATCGGATAGGGTGAAAAGATGTGAAAAGATAGTATAGATTTATGATAAGATTTAGGAAGCAAGATTAATCCATTTAAATAATCCAAAATCATTTCTTTTTGCTGACAAAATTTCACTTTTTACAGAGTGGGGCCTGAAAATGTTTCCGTTACAGTAAATTTTCTTCCAAAGGTTAAATTGCTTCCGAGGACAAACACTTGTGAATTCCTCAAAGTGTTTCTTCCGAAGCAAATCTTTTCTCCTAAGGTAAATGATGTCCTCCGACATATTTGCTTCTGAAGGTAAGATTACTTCCGAGAACATAAGTTAAAGACCTTCAAAAGAGAATTTGATACTTGATCAAAAGTCTTCCGAAGGCAAAAACTTATGCGAAAGAAGAAACACTTAGAAAAATTTATCTGCAGAAGACTGAGAGAAATTCTTCCGCAGCTAAATTTCTCTTTGGAAGAATTTATACTTTGTCAGTTTTGTGAAGAATACTTCTGTAACAGAGCTTAGATTGTAATCAATAGACAAAAAGGCCATGGCATATTTAAAAAGGTTTTCAAAAGAGATTCAATCAAGGTTGATCATTCCAATAGCTGTAACTAAATATTTAAATCCTATTCATCAAATGCCTTTATGAACAGATCAGCATATTGTTCATTTATATCAACCTAACAAGTTTTATGAGACTTTTCTCATGAATATCTCGAATGAAATGATACCTGATGTCAATATGCTTGGTCTTTGAGTGCTTCACAGGATTCTCTATGATTGAAATGGCACTTTTGTTGTCTATATGGATAGGAGTCTCCATGAAGTTGAATCCATAGTCTATCATCTGGTTTTGAATCCACAGCAGTTGAGCACAACAACTAGCAGTAGCAATGTATTCAGCCTCAGCAGTTGATGTAGACACATGGGATTGCTTCTTGTACTGCCATGAAATAATCCTTCTACCAAGAAATTGACATTCTCCTGATGTTGATTTCTTATTGATGTTGCAGCCTCCATAGTCACTGTCAGTGTAACCGTAGAGGTTGAAATCCTTATTCTTGGGATACCAGAGTCCTACTTTGGGAGCTCCTTTGAGGTATCTGAGGATTCTTTTGATAGCAACCAGGTGGGACACCTTTGGAGCAGCCTAATATCTTGCACAAATGCAAGTTGCAAACATGATATGTGGCCTACTTGCAGTCAAGTACATCAGAGACCCAGTAATTGCCCTATAGTGATATTCATCAGAATCCTCCCCCTCAGAGTCAGGACATAGATTGTGATTTCTAGATATAGGTGTCCTAGCTAGCTTACAATCTTTCATCTTAAATCTCTCTAAGATGTCTTTATCATACATAGATTGACTAATGAAAATCCCTTCATTCATCTGTTTCACTTGAATCCAAGGAAGAAGTCCATCTTGCCAATTGAACTCATTTCAAACTTCTTCCTCATGGTGCTCTCAAAGTCTTTACACATTTGGTCATTTGAAGAACCAAATATGATATCATCCACATAGACTTGTACAAAGCAACATATCCTTACCATATTTCTTTATGAACAGTGTCTTGTTTGCGGTGCCTCTGGTATAGCCACTCTTGAGAAGAAATTGAGACAAAGTCTCATACCACAGCCTAGGTGCTTGATGTAGGCCATAGAGCGCCTTATCCAGATTGCACACATAGTTGGGATGTTGTGGGTCTTCAAATCCAGGTGGCTAGCACACATAGACTTCCCTATCAATATCCCCATACAGGAATGCACATTTCGCGTCAAGTTGGTAGACAGTGAAGTTCTTGGATACCATAAAAGCAAGGAAAATCCTAACAGCCTCAAATCTTGCAACAGGTGCAAAAACATCTGTGTAGTCAATTCCTTCCTCTTGTGTGTATCCTTGAACAACAAGTCTGGCCTTGTTCTTGATGATCAAACCTCTGTCATCCTTCTTGTTCCTAAATACCCATTTGGTACCTATAGGGACTTGGCCTTTTGGTAGATGACATAAGTTCCATACCTTTTGCCTCTTGAATTGAAGTAATTCCTCTTGCATTGATTCAACCCAATTATTGTCCTTTAAGGTGCTTTCCACTTTCTTGGGCTCAATTTTGGAGAGGAAGCATGAATCCAAGCAAACATTCCCTTAATGGGTTTGACTTCTTGTTTTTACTCCCTCTGTGACATTCCCAATGATGTTCTCAGTTGGATGGATGTTCTGGATCTTGAGCCTAGGAATCACATCTAGTTGCAGAGATAGATCCAGGTTAGAGATGTTTTGCTCAGGATTATGAACATCACTACTAGCTAGTGTTTCACATTCATTCAATGAGGACTGATTTAATGAATGTGTTACAGGATCAGTCATGAGTTGTTATGAGGCAGGATCAACAGTTTCCTGTTCCTCCAAGTCATTGCCTTCATCAGCTTGGTATTGATTTCTGAAGTTGTCTGTTGGTGAAGATTAGGGCTCATGTGGTTGACAACTTGTTGATGCTCCATTGGTTCTTGAGATGGTTAGACTATCTGGAATACTGGCTATGGGAGCTTGACCTTTATGTTTGCCTGGAGATCTTGGAAGAGGTCTTGGCAACTCAAACATTCGATTTGCATAAGGATCTATTTGTCCACCTGTTCCAGCTGAAACAGTCTCACAGGAAGGTTTATAATAGTTGGGAAACATTTCTATGTTAAAGATATATTCAGGGCCATTCCCCTTAAAATAAGGAGTGTGCTCATTCACAACAATATTGGATGATTCCTCAAATTGTTGGTTCTTAATGTTGTATACTCTATAAGCCTTGGAGCTTGAGGAGTATCCAACAAAGATAGCATCAGCTGACTTTTCAGCAAATTTTGCTAAATTTTCCTTTGTGTTAAGTATGGTACACCTGCTACCAAAGGACCTAAGAAAGCCTATGAAAGGTGATCTCTTCTTCCATAGTTCATAAGGGGTTTTACCTTGGGGCTTAACTATAAGAACTCTGTTCTGCACATAGCATGCAGTGCTGACTGCCTCTGCCCATATTGCTAGAGGCAGCTTTGAATTAGCTAACATAGTCCTAGAAACCTCAATAATTGTCCTATTTCTCCTCTCAGCAACACCATTCTGTTAAGGAGTTCTAGGAGCACTACATTGTCTGGTGATTCCCTTAAAATTACAGAATGTGTCAAGAACTTGATTCTTGAATTCAGTCCCTTGGTCACTGCTTAATATTTTTACCTTATGATCTATCTGGTTTTCAATTTTAAGAATAAAAGATTTTAGAGTTTTAGCAGTTTCATCCTTAGTTCTTAAAAAGAAAACCCATGTATATCTAGTAAATCATCAACAATCATAAGGCATTATGATTTCCTTCCAAAGCTCATTATACTTGTAGGACCAAAAAGATCCATGTGTAACATGTATAATGGAATGGTGATATAATTCAATTCTTTGGATTTATGAGGTACTTTATGTTGATTTCCTTTCAGGAAAGCAACATAATTATCCATATAAATAAATTCCTTCTTTGGCACACCATGTACCAAGTCATTCTTGACCAACGTGTTCATGGTCTTGAAGTTGACATGGCATATTCTCTTATGCCATAGAGTGGACTAATCACCATTTTCTTTGGAAAAAAGCATGATACTTCACCTAAAGAAGAAGCATTGTTCATATCCAGCTTATACATATTCCCTCTTTGGGAGAACTAAGAAGCACCGATTCCTGAGGAATTGTCATCCCAGGTTTGAGAATGATGCACTATGTTCTGTGAAAAGCTTCTGGTGCTTTTGATCATAAAACTAAGAAACACCAAGTAAATTGTGTTCAAGCTGTTTGACAAAGTTAACTTTGTCAAATTTTAGCTTACCATTGGATACAACCTCTACCTGATATGTATCCTCTGGCTTCACCTCCAAACTGCACAGGGCCTCCATGAAAATGCTCAAATTGTTCTAGGAGAGCCTTGTTTCCAGTCATGTGCCTTTAGCATCCACTATCCATAATCCACGAATTCCCATTTTTGTCATGTGGATGTCCCTGCACATAAGATGAAAGAGTTAGTTTTTGTTGGAAACCCAAGCCTCATTTGTCTTGGGTTGTTCCATTTTAGAAGTAATTGAACCAAAATGAATGCATGATGGTCCAACTTCACTATTTGAAGAAAAGGATTGGGCTGCAGCATCATGTTTGATCTTCCACTCTATCTTGTGGTTAACCAATGTTGATGAGCTAGAGCAGGCTTGAGCAGCCAGATTTGCTTTTGAGGCTTCTTTGTACTCGGAAGAAGTCATAACCACCTTTTCTTCCGAAGGAGTTTTCTTCTTGGAAGATTTCAGGGAAAGGTTTTTGTTTCTTTGTTTTACTTCCGAAGCTCCTTTTCCTTTGGAAGAACTTTCTTCCGAGGACATTTTTGCTACGGAAGAAGACTTGGAAATTTTCAATTTGTCTTCCAAAGCTATTTTCCCTTCTGAAGAGTTATCTTCCGAGAGTAGCTTGGCTTCAGAGACAAATTTTCCTTTCCTTTTCACTTGGGCCACTTGAAATGGTCTAAATGTGAAGTCCTCCTTGGCTCCTTCCTTCTTGGTATGACATGCATAGTGAGTGCTTGTAGGATTGTAGTAACAATCTTTGGCCATATGATTTGCAAGCCACAAAATATGCATTCAACCTTCTTTTTGTTGGGAATAGATGGTTGTTGTTTCTTGCATTTCACAATCTCACCATCTTTTTCCATTAGCTTTTGATCTCTTTTCTAAGGAAGTGAGTTGGTACTACTCAACTCCTCAGAGTTAGGATTTCCCACTACCTGGAATCCTGCTAAGATAAAAACACCCTTTTGCTTGGGGTCTATCTTCAACTTTGACTCTTCTACCTTCTTAGCGGTTCTCCTTGATGCCTTTACTCTTCTTTTTCTCTCTTTGGTGGGCAGGGGTTGAGTTTCAGCAGTGTGGGTCAGATCTTCTACCTTACCCTTCTCAGTAGTGGTTGAATCATCCTTCCACTCAAAGGGTTGAAGGTCAACAGATGGAACCTCTTGCTCTTCAGTACCACACCTTGGTTGTCGTATAGACGCAAATGAGTGTGTTGGAGCAATTTTATTGGTTCCCAACCCTTTCTTGTTTTTGTAACAATCCTTAGAGTGGGAGGATGATGTAAGAATGGTCATGAAGTTATGTTCCTCAATGACATACTTTTGTGCTTGAGTCTCAGCTATCACTAGCTTAGCTTGAGCTTTAGTCAGTTTGGAAATTAAATATTTGATCTGAGTCTTGTAGTTAGTGTGTTCATGTTCCAAAACAGACACTATTTTCTCTAACTCATTAATTTTCATTTTATAGTCAGATTCAGCCTTTTTGAAATCAGATTTTAGGATATTTTAAGGACTCAATATCATATCTAATTTCCTTGTTATATTCCTCATACATCTTAACCTTTTCAACATAGGCTGGGGTGCAAAGATGCTCATATACCTTTGCATCATCAGTTCCAGCCATGAGTGCCTGAGCTGGAGTCACATCCTGTACCATGAAGCACCAATCTACTTCTTGAGCAACTGCTGCAGATTGCTGCTCTGTAGGCTTTGTTGTAGCTTTGGTTGAAGCAGGATGTTGAGTGGCCTGGGGACTCCAGGGTTGGATCTTGGAGCCTTGCATTCCCTAGCAAAGTGTCCAAGTTGGCTACAGTTGTAGCATTTTGCCTTGGTATTGTCGAATCCAAACTTGCTATTAGTTGGATTCTGAGGGAACTACCTTCCTGTTCTTTTGAAGAACTTCTTGGCTCTATAGGTTCAGAGGGCCATCTCTTGGACAATGTCCATGTACTCCACATCATCCGGGCTAAAGCACTCTAGATCATCAAAGCAGAATTGAAAGTCACTGGAGTGATCACTTTCTGAAACAAAGGCACAGCTGTCCTGGAAGGAATTTTGCTGAGCCTGCTGAGACTTTGGTGTTTCAGGAAAAGTGATTTATGGCCCAGTGGAAGGAGAAGGCTATTGATGGTAGTTCAAGTATAACTGGGACTGACTAGATCTTGGTCCTTCAGCAACGTGAAGAGCATTTCTAGTGGAAGGACCAGATATTCTGTTCATATCATGACCTTTCTGATTCTCCATCTCTACACGGAATCCATCAAGAATACCGAATAGGTCAGTCATTGTGAGACTATTTAAGTTCTCTGATCTCTTGATAAAGACACAATAGAAAGTCCACTCTTGAGGAAGTGCACTCATGAACTTCCTTGTTAGGTCTCTTTTCTCAAGAGAAACTCTAACTGACTGAAGTGAAGAGATAAGATCCATGTACCTGAAATATTGCTAGCTTAGAGTTTCACCAGTGATATAAGTAAAGATCTCAAACTGCTGCTTCATGGAATCTTTCTTGGAGTCATTAGAACCAGAGTACATCTGAGTCAAAGCATCAGAGAGTTCTTTGACTGTCTTGCAATGCTCAAAGCCTACCATCATGGACTTTGGTATGGCTGTAAGCAATACAGTCATGGCCTTGCTATCGATGTCTAGCTTCTTATAGTCTTCATCTGAGTAATCTTCGACATCCTTTCTATCATGGCACCTTTCCCATCGGGAGATGCCACCTTTGGTTTGTAAGGACCATAAATGATAGATCTCCACATTTGGCTATCTTGATACTTGATAAAGGCTTCAATCCGTATCTTCCAGGATCTGAAATTTTCAACAGTGATGATAGGAGCTTTAGTCATCGTTCCCATTTCAAATTCTGGAGATTTTTGGTTTGTAGCCATTTTTGAGTGATATGAGTGTATGAGTGAAGAGTAAAGATAATTTGGGATGGTAAGATCTCACAATCAAGAGCCTGGATGCTCTGATACCAATTGTAGGATCGTTACAAATCACTCAACACAATGATTCTCTCTTAAACTCACTTGATATCACTCAGGTGATGATAACAGAATGCTCTAAGAGTTAATAGTAATATATTAAGTAAGCAAGACACAAAGATAAGTTTTTTTCAAGATACTTGTATATATTAATTCTCAACTCAAAGATTACAAGACTCTGTCTTAGCACTTGTTCTAATGAGCGTACAAGTAGAACTATATATACTACTATCTACAACCAGTTATACTTAGAAAACCAGCTGGGAAATACAACTAGACAAAATACTACAGTTGCTAGAAGTACGTTAACTAAGATAAAGTATTATCCTTAAATTAGGTAGTCATGACAAGTCCATGACTTACCTTTTGTCACCAACTAAGTATGGTGACTTTAATAATCTAAGATGGATGAACAGTGTATAAAGTAAGGTCAAACATACCCGCATGGAGAAGCTCCATGCAGTCTATCAGTAAAGTAGTTGACTATACTGACAGGTACCTTACTTTTTTCCACTAGTCACAGTTTGTTCTTCTGAAGGTAAGTGTACTTCGAAAGACATGAAGTCTTCCGAAGTCACTTTGGCTTCGGAAGAAACAACTTCTTTAGAATTAGCTGCTTCCTATCTTTGTCTTCATGGTACTTCGGAAGAGTAACTCTCTTCGGAAGTTCTTCTTGCTTGGCTTCGAAAGACTTTTGACTTGGCTTCGGAAGTGCAGCATTGTCTTCGAAAGTCCATTGTAGATTTACCAAAATAAAGCTAAGTTTGAGTTTTGGTTTCACCAGTCTCATCAGACCCAACAGTTGATCTTACCTTGCTTTTTAGTGTGAGGTACATATTGAATACCCAATCAACTCAAAACATGATAAGATCACTAGCATTAAAATATTAACCAAGTATGAGTTAAAGAGGGCAAACATACCTGTAATCAATATATTCATGAGCATGTCTGTTTTACTAACAATTGCTTGCACTTGTGAAAGGTAAGATTTATATGATCCCAAGAAAGGTATATCTCCACTTCATGTACAGATAAGAAAACAAAAATTACAAACCAATGCAGGTGATAGTTTTAAGCCATGAAAAACACAAGTGAAAGTAATGTGGATAAGTTAACTCTACCGTATTTGTCTCACAACAAATATCTATAACAAAGTTTTCAAATAGGAAAACTAATGCGGGCAATGTTGTTCATCCGCATTTGTTTTTCTTATCCGCATTTCCCAGATATCGCTGAAATCAATACTAAAATTTGCTTGTGTATTTGTATCATCATAAATTGAAGTGTGCTCACACTCTTCTGTCATTATGTTTGAAGTTCAAGAAATGCGAACACCTTGGTTGTGCATCCGCATATGTTGAAGTAAATACGGGAAGACAAATGCCTCTTCAGCATTTGCTACAGTGAACAAATGCTAGATAAGTTAAGAATTCGCATTTGCTACCGTACCATTCGATTTCCATCATCAAAGTGTGTTTTGCTTACAGAAATCCATTGAAAAACCATTATTCAAGTTTTAAGGAGATATCCCAATCATCTAATCACTAATTCATAGTGATTTGGATGAATTCAGAGTGATTTTCTGACCGAACAGTGCTGTTTGTTCATCGGGCGAATTTATTGCTTTTCCAGTGAATTTGTTACCATACCAGCGAATCTATTTCTCCTTGTGTTTTAGCGAATCTGCACTCATTGAACGAAAGTTCACCTTCTTTTCTAATTCTCAAGCGAAGATACCGTCGAATTTACCACTAGAACGAAAGTTCTACTAGTTCTGCGAACTTGTTGAGCGAACTAGAGATTCCATAGCACTGATTTGAGCGAATCTGCTGTGGGGTTGTCAAGCGAATTTACCGGCGAACTTACGGGCGAATTTACATCTTTTTCAGTGAATTTAGCAGCGAATCTACATCTTTATCAGTGAATCTAATTTCTGTTTTTGTCATGTCTTCTTCAATCGTGAATGTGACTGATATGGAGTGTGTTCAACCAAACAGGCCACCGAGGCTTGTCAATGGTGAGAATTTTGAGGATTGGAAACGGTGCCTGAAGGCTTTCTTCTTCTACACAGATCATGGTCAGTGGGAATCTATTACAAATGGACCTCACGTACCAACAACAACTATCGGATCTGTTACTTCACCAACCAGTGATTCTAGCACTTATACTGAGATTGACATTAAGCTGCTTGATGGGGACAAGAAAGCTCTTGGAGCTTTGATTATGTGTTTGCATCAGGATATGTATAACATGTTTGCTAAACACACTACCGCTAAGGCATTATATGATGCCTTATGTGAGTTTTATGATGGGAACGAAGATCTGAAGAAAGACAAGAAAGCTCAGGCTCAGAAGGAGTTTAACTCATTTGTGGGATATAAGCATAAGACACTTACTGATATAACAAACCGCTTTCTGTCAGTTTCGAGCAACCTGAAGAAGTATGATGAACAGCTTGGCAATCATGAGCAAGTGAGTAAATTGTTAGACTCTCTTCCTGCTCAGTGGAGTCTGCAAATCAAATTGCTCAAACAAGAAAGGAATTTTGCTGATTACAAGTTAATGGATGTTATCAACAAGTTAAAATCATTTGATCTTGATGTGAAGAGAAGAGAGTATAATCAAACCATGATGTCTCCCAATGTCCCTCCTCAAAATGCTACATTGATTTCATCCGCTGCAAACTCTTACTATTATGGTGCAGCTTGTGGGAGTTCATCTGGTAATGGTGGCTTTGTTAACTCTGGGTATGGTAAAAATGTCAACTCTGGTAATGGTTTTAAGGATGCTGGGTTAAGTTCAAATTCCTTAGTTTCTACTCAAATTCCACATGATACTATGGCACTGTTTGGGTTATTTGTGCACAGTTATGAGGCTTTGGTTGCTGGAGAAATGAAGGGACGTGGTATGACAATGGAAGACATGTATCAGGTTGATCCTGATGATCTTGAAGAAACCGACATTTAGTGGCAAATGGCCATGGTTAATCTTCGTGCCAGGAGGTTTATGTAGAGAACCGGCAGGAAAAATTTTGGAAACCAGAGTCAAAACAACGCTCTAGGATATGACAAGTCTAAGCTCAGTGTTTCAACTGTAAGCAGCTTAGTCATTTCAAAAGAGAGTGTCCCTCTCCCATTGTCACCGAACCTGTTAATTCTGGAAACTCAAGAACCATCCTAGTCATGGATAAGGTTAAAGAAGCTAAGCCCAAGAAAGAAACTGCTCTGTTGACCAACATTGATTGGAGTGCAGAAATTGAGGAGTCAAAGGAGGAAATCAACCATGCCTTGATTGCTGAGATAGTGGAGGAACACGCTCTTGATGATGGGTACATTGACTGTTTTGATCCTTTCAAGGAGTTCTATGGGTGAAGCTGATAATGAAGTTGATGGCAATGGTGAATCTATTGGGTCTGACGTAATTCAAAATCAAAAGGTTAAGGAATGTGCCGGTGTGGTTCAGAAAGTTGTGGTTCAAGAAGATATGGTTCAAACTGGTTTAGTGTGTGAAGCTGTTAAGGAAGAGGTTAAAATAGGTTGTGAATCTGCTGCAAAGGAAGCTGTTGGAAAAACGAGTTGAACATGGAATCAATGATTGAAGAAGCCAAGAACGCAGTTGTGGAGGAGTACAAGAGGAACACTCCTTATTGCCAATGTGATCGTGCTCTCGCAGCAGAAAAACTGGTAATGGATCTTCCTTATGAAATTGTTGAAGACATGTGTTACTCCGCATGCAAAATCCATTTGGTTTGTATATATAAAGCTAACAGGTTGCTTATAATGAATGAAAATGAATTAAAGAAAACCAATAAAGAGCTTAAACCAAATGAGTCAAAGTATTTTGTCAAATTAAGAGAAGCTTTGAAAGAAAATGAACATTTAAAAAGGACACTTTTGGAAAAGAACTGTGAGGTTAACTATTTAACTGAACAAGTCACACTTGCTGAATTTGAAGTCAGAAAACTTAAAAATAAATTAGAATAGTGGTCTCTTTCGAGCATGAAAAGGGGGAATTATGCAAAAAACAAAGGGGGGCAAGGATCAAGACCGGTTTGGGTAATGAAAATGATATATTGGTATATCCTCCACCTTGTACTTTCTGTTATTCTTCTATGCCCACTCCTCATCCTTCAAGTGAGTTGATACAAGAGATTATACAGAATGATACTAACAGCTCTATTGCAGGTTTAGAAGGAGATAATTCTAAGGAGTTGTGAGAAGGATATGATTATGGTGGCAGTAGTGGTCTTCGGAGCTCTAGTAGTCATAATTTTGATTCCAAGAAGTCTTTTGTAGACATTAGCTTAAGTAATCATTTCGTGTCTGGTGGAACTATTTTGGATTCAAACTCTGGGGCATGTAATATTAACTTAGGATGTTCTGTGTCAAACACTTGTGATGACTTGAATGTTTTAAATTTCGCATTTGATGTTAACGTATGTATGAATGATGAAGCTCAACTTTCAGGTCATGTCTCTGAAAGTGAAACAAAAACTAACTGCTTTAACAAATTCTTCTCTCATCCAATCCCATCTTTTACACCGATAAGGATTTCAAAACCAAAAGATAAAGAAATGTCTTCTCCCACTGAAAATAACAAAGATAAAATTGAACAAAAATCAGTTAAAGTGGAATTAATTACAGGGAAGTCAAACGAGTCATATGACTCGTACAGTGATTCAGATTCGAGATTGTCTGAATGTGATGAAGAAATATCTGTTGATAGAATTCCTTCATCAAGTTGTTCCAAAACAAGGTTGAGATCTCATTTTTTTAGATGTGGAAAGGATGATTACTTAATAAAGCAATGTCCTAAATCAGGTGGTAGTAGTATAGAATAAACCTTTTGGAACTAGATTGACAGCTTTTGTGAATGGTTTCTTTTGCAGAAGATCTGTTACTCCAAGACCTAAGTACATTAAGACTTGGGTCCCAATTTCCAAAGTCTAACCAATTTTTTTTAAAAATGTCAGGAACATTCAGAGGCCGCTGTAAATAGTTATTGGTATGTAGATAGTGGATGTTCCCGACATATGACTGGGTTGAAGGACCTGCTGACAAATTTTAGAATAATTGATGGTGGCTATGTTGCTTTTGCTGGAGACAAGAAGGGTGGAAAGATGATTGGCCAAGGAGATGTCTCAAATGGTTCCCTTACTTTGGAGAAAGTCAACTATGTTCCAGAATTGGCGTTCAATCTTCTCAGTGTATCACAAATCTGTGATAAAAATATTCCCGTGATGTTCCTCGCCAATGAATGTCTGTTCTTGAAACCAGAGTTTTCTATCCCTGAAGAGATGGTGATCATGCGAGCTCCAAGGAGAAATGATACCTATTTGTCAAATATGGGATCAAAAGAATCATCTTCCACCGTGACCTGTCTTTTATCAAAAGCTTCTTCCCATGAATCTTTTTAGTGGCATAAAAGATTAGGGCATATCAATTTTAAATTGATAAATAAGTTAGTTAAGAACAATTTGGTCAGGGGACTACCACTGAAAAATTATTCTGTGGTAGAAAAAAGTATGGCCTGTGCAAAAGGAAAACAGCACAAAAAGCGACATAAACTTAAACTTCAAAACTCGATTTTGCATCCCCTCGAATTGTTACATACTGACTTATTTGGCCCTATCAGTGTTAAATCAATTACTAAGAAATCTTATTGACTTGTTGTGACAGATGATTACTCCAGGTACTCTTGGGTGAGATTTCTGACTAACAAAAGTGAGACTGCTGAGGAATTGATGAAGCTGATTCCACTGATTGAGGTTCTTGGGAAAAGAAAGATTCAAGCCATCAGGAGAGACAATGGAACAAAATTCAGAAACCATATCTTCAATTCATTCTGTGAGCAAAGGGGTATTCTCAGATAGTTCACTACTGCCAGAACACCTTAACAAAACGGTGTTGCTAAATGTAAGAACAGACTCTAATTTAAGCAGCTAGAACGATGTTGATCGAGTCAAAGTTTCCGATTATCTTTTTGGCTAAAGCAGTTTATTGTGCAGCTTATGTTCTGAACCGGGTATTGATTGTCAAGAGCAAGATGAAGACATCATATCAGTTGTTCCGAGGAATTAAGCCTCTCATTGATTTTCTGCGCCCTTTTGGTTGCTCTTGTACTCTGTTGAATACCCAAGACCAGAACACGAAGTTTGGTGCTGTCTCTGATGAGTGTTTCTTTGTTGGGTACTCAGAAACACAAAAGGCGTATCATGTGTATAATAAACGGTCACGGATTATGCAAGAGTCCTACTATGTCGACTGGCAAGAATCCAACTCAACAAGCATTGGAAGTGATCCTACATGGTTTTATGATTCAACCACTGTCTTCAAATCATTAAATTTGCCAATTCCCGATGATGATGACGTTATTCCTCACTCGCCTGTGAATCTTATTCCACCACAACCGCAACAGTCTGCCACATCATTACCACCCACTTCATTTGATATCCCATCTTCACCACCTCCACCACCACCTCCATCATCTAATCCACCATCTCAACCATCATCATCTAATCCTACAATCTCATCTACCATTCCATCCATATCTTCATCCATTCCAAATCCACCTATTGATCCAATCCCCATAAATTCATCTCCTCCTGCACAACCACCACTTCCACATCAACATCTCAACATAATCCTTTATTGCTTAACACTAATTTTAAAACCATAAAAGATCACCCTCATGACTACATCATTGGATCTATCATAGACGGAGTGAGGACTCGGAGTCATAGTGGATTGATAAATGAGTGCCCTTATGCAGCTTTTCTATCTCAGATTGTTCCAAAGAATTACAAACAGGCACTTGAAGACCCAAGCTAGGTGGACTCTATGCAATCTGAGTTGCAGCAGTTCAGGAAGTTGAAAGTTTAGGAGTTAGTTGATCTTCCTCCAAACAAATGCCCCATTAGTACCAAGTGGGTATTCCGGAATAAGCTACATGATTGTGGTGTTGTTGTCAGAAATAAAGCCAGATTGGTTATTCAAGGATTTGCTCAGGAGGAGGGGATAGACTACACTGAAGTGTTTGCTCCAGTTGCTCGGATCGAAGCCATCAGAATTTTTCTTGCACATGCAGCTAACAAGAACTTTAAAGTTTTTCAGATGGATGTAAAGTGTGCATTTCTATATGGAAACATTGATGAGGAGATCTATGTTTGTCAGCCACCAGGTTTCAAGGATCCAGATTTTCCAGAAAAAGTATACAAGCTAGACAAATCTTTGTACGGGTTGCATCAAGCTCCCCGAATCTGGTATAAGACCTTGACACAGTTCTACTCAGCAAGGGTTTCTCTCGTGGGACTATAGATATGACACTATTCAAGAAGGAGGTTGATGGTGAGATGCTGATTGTTCAAGTGTATGTAGACGATATTATCTTTGGATCAACAAATGAAAAGCTGTGAAAAGAATTTGAAGAAGTGATGAAGGATCGCTTTGAAATGAGCATGATGGGAGAGATGTGCTTCTTCTTAGGGTTGCAGGTGGAACAGAAACCTGAAGGTATTCTTATTCACCAAGAGAAGTACATCAAGGAAATCATCACAAAGTTCGGCATGGATGATTCAAAGCCAGAACTTACTCCCTTCACTGCTCAGACATGCTTGTCTCCTGATGATAATGGGAAGTCCGTGGATGCTCATCGATATCACTCGATGATCGGATCTCTCATGTATCTGACTGCAAGTCATCCAGATATCACATTTGCCGTGTGCTACTGTGCTCGTTATCAAGCCAATCCCAAAGAATCACATGAGCTAGCTGTTAAACGCATTTTTCATTACCTTAAGGGTTCCTCTCGTTTGGGACTTTGGTACCCAAAAGGTGGGAACTTTGATTTGCATGCTTTTTCTGATAGTGATCATGGTGGTTGTAGGATTAACAGAAAGTCGGTCACCGGTGGATGCCAATATCTGGGTGACTGTCTTGTTTCGTGGCAAAGCAAAAAGCAAACAACAGTGTCCTTATCCACAGGAGAAGCTGAATATATCGCTGCATCAAGCTGCTATTGCCAAGTGCTCTGGATTTAACACCAGATGATGGATTATGGCATCAATTTCCTACACACTCCAATCTTCTGTGACAATGAAGCCGCTGTTAGAATTGCCAAGAATCCAATTCATCACACTCGAACCAAGCACATCGAAACAAGAATTCACGCCATGCGTGATGCATAGGAAAAGGAGTTCATTGAGATTATTCCTATTGAAACAAGGAAGCAGAAAGCAGATCTTTTCACTAAAACATTTGATAAACCACGTTTTGATGAACTGATCTCAATGCTAGGATTAATATCCTTCTGAAAACCTTTTCTGAGCAAAACAACTGTTTAAGATGTATATATGTACATATTTTGTTTATGGTCTTGTTTGTTTTCTGCTTAGAAAATCCTTATGTCCCATATATCTCTACTCTTTCTTCTTCTTTTTCTTTTACTTTAGTTGTTAAGAAATTTTCTATTAAGTGAGCTATCAAATGAAAATTTTAGGGGAGATTAATGCTAATAATAAGTTTCTAATTTTTTATGATCTCAGGGATTCAAGAAAATGAAGTAAGAAAGAGGGGAACATCTTATGCTGGGATATGCATGGTAGACTCATCCCAAAAACGAAGTAAACAAGTGATCATGCAGCAAAATTAAAGATCATAACTCAGTAATAAGGATTATCCTCATGATATTTTGGTCTGCACAAAGATACAAGTCTTGTCTAAAACTTGGTTGAGAGTTGCTAATTGATGTCTTGCTCCGGTATTGAGTTTACTTTTAGGATTAGGTTATCGATGTGAAGCTTATGGTGTTTCCTACTGGGATGGTGACTCGGTGATAATGCCTTTTAAGTCAAACATTAAATAATCTCAATAACTTATTTTTGTATATACATTCATACTTTAGATAAGAAAAGATGTGTGTTTATCTCCTCTCCTATGCGAAAGCATTGACCTGGAGTGATGATCTTCTCTGCTATGCGGTGGCATTGACCTGAAGCTCTCATCAACACGCCTAGATGATCTTCTCTGCTATGTGAAAGCATTGACCTAAAGCTCTCATCAATTAGTTGTAGGTTGAGTCTGCATCTCATGTATATACCTTGCATATATGTGTGTCTGCATCTATACATTATAGTGTCCCATATGTATATATGCCAGTCATTGTGGTTGCATTAATTAGATTCAGTATAGTGATCAGGCAAAATCAATGATTATGCTCAATAAACCTTAATGACGAGACTAGTTCTTTATCAAATATCAGTGGAGACCAAGTTGCTGAGTTTTAAGACAATTCAGAACATGATAAACAGTTGCAGATCACAAGTTGAAAAGAACAGGGAATGGGTTTAAGAGGACAAACATATCAGCAATCTCGCTAAGTCATGACCCTCTGAAAAACTTCGAGAAAAAGATGATATTATATCCTTTTACTATTTCATTTTAATTTTATTCTAATTTTATTTTTATTTTGATTTTAGTCTTATTTATTTTTCATAAGTTTTGATATCATGGGGCAATAAGGTATTCAATGGACAACTTTTATTATTTTACTTTATTTTATTATACTTTATTTTATTTTACTTTATTTTACTTTATTTTATTTTAATTTTTAATTTTTCAGTTTTATCTTATTTTAAAATTTGTGTTTAAGTCGGGCGAAGTTAAGATTCGCCTTAGCGAATCTACAGTTTCGCCGGTAAGCTCGACCAGTTGCATGTCAAGCGAACATGTTAAGTTTACCGGGCGAATCTATAGATTCGCTTGAGCGAATCTATGTCTTATAAAAGGTATAGTGAACGTGAAATTCTTCACAGTAACCTTAAACCCAAACTACTTGTTCATAGTGCGAAATTTCAGAGTGTTCCTTCAGTTTTGATTTCCGTTGGAATAGTGTATTATAAAGGATTTAGGTAGGTGTCGCGAACCTCACTTAAGGCTTTAATCGGTGTATGTTACTTCGCATTGTGAGATTTGGCATGTTCGCTTGGGTTAGGGTTTGGGAACCCTCGTCTAGTGAATCTGCTGATCTTCAGGCGAATCTGAACGAAAGTTCACTTGAAAACGAGCAAATTTGAAAATTCACCCAACAACTTCACTTGTTCACTTGCACCGAGCGAAACTTAATGCTTTCCAATAAATTCACCACAGCGAACTTAATGCTTTCCAACGAATTTAAACTAAAAGTCACTTAAGTAAAGCGAATCTATAAAATCACCTCTGTAAATTTGCTGATGTCAGGCGAATTTGAACAAAAGTTCACATGAACCGAGGGAATCTATAGATTCACCCCAGCGAAATTATTGTTTTTCGGGCAAATCTATAGATTCCCCTCAGCGAATTTGTAGATTCTTTTGGGCGAATTTATAGATTCACTTTAGCGAATTTATTTTATTTCTTTTGCTTTTGTTTTTTACATATTCTCACATATTTATCATGTCATATATTTACACATTTCTAATTTGTTTTCAGCAATCATGGCTAACCTCAAATTTGATGAGAAGAACAACATAGTAGCCCTTTTAGATGAAAACAGTCCCAAAGCTGTAGGGTTTACAGATTGTATAAAGTGGCTGAAACAGTCTCCAATTTATTATGCTATCACTCATTCACCGTCTATCTATATCTTGCACATCCAAGATTTCTGGAGATCAGCAAAGCTTGATGTTAAAGCTAATCCAAACTGCATTTGAGCAAGAATAGAAGGGAATGATATTGCCATCACTGAAGAAATCATAGCAAGAGTGCTTCATCTAGAAGGAGATCAGGGAGACGAGGTAGAGCTTCCTGAAGATCAAGTCATGGTGGGATTCAGAAGCATGGGGTATGAGGGACCATCCTTTGGCTCAAAGAAAGAGATAAAGAAGTCTATGTTGTCTAAAGAGTGGAGATACATTGCTCATATATTCATCATGTGCTTAGACGACAGGAAAGGAGGATCAGATGGTCTCAACTTGAGATGGGCCAAAGCAATGGTGATATTTTGCAGAGGCCAAAAGGCAAATATAGCAAGACTGATTTTTTAGTGCATGTGTGATAACATAATGGTAGTAAAGAAGGAGAAGTGGCTTCTGCATCCAAGATATGTTGAGATGTTAATTGATGACTTTATTCCAAACATCCCTAAGCATGGAGAAATCAAGGGACTAGCCCTGATGAGCTCAAGGATATTTGTAGACTGTTCTTCTGCAAGACATGACTTCAGTGGGAAGATCACCCACTTGTGGGAAAATATGTATTCTGTTGAGAGATGGGCATACATAAAGAAAGTGATAGAAACAGAAGAAAAGAGATCTGTGGAGAACAAGGAAAAACAAGAAGAAATAGTTAAAAAGAGGAAAAGGTATGCCAAAAAGAAAGAATATAACTTTGAAGAGGAGATTGAGGAAGTAATGAATGAAATGAGAGTTGAGAAGGAGACGAGAACTAAAAAGAGGGCTGAAGAAAGCAGTCACACTGAAGCATCAGAGAGGAGAACGAAACACAAGCGTCAAGCATTCACAGTAAACCCCCCAAGAAAAGATGCAAGATCTGAGCTTGACCAAGATGTGATTAGAAATGTCAGTGCTTCAGTGGCAAATGAGCTGAGCATGATGAAAACCAAACTGATAAACCAAGAGTTGAGGGAGAAAACGAAGGATGATATGATTGAAGGATTGACAAGGATGGTGCTAAATCAACATGAACTGATCAAGACACTATTCAAGGAGGTGAACTCTCTGAAGGAAGCGGCTGGCCTGCCAGATGTTAGATCTGAACAGGAACTCAATGACCTCACCGATACCTCCAAATACACATTTCTAAAGGTGGGGAGATTTTCTGTGGCAGGAGAGGGCCCAAGCTCAGCAGCTGGTACTAGTAACGCTGCAGGATCAAGTGGAGGGAAGGACAAAAATGGTGAACCTGTTGATGCTGAAGGAGCACAGGGTGAGGATGATGATGTGGAGGTTGTGAATGAAGATTTTGTTGATTTGGGACTTGACATTGAAAAGGACTTAACTGGTGAGGAGGTTGTGGGGGAGAAGCAATGAATGGAGAAAGAAAAACAAACTGAGATGAAGTTAGTGGATGAAGAGGAGGAAGTTAAGGAACAAATGGTGGATTACAGCTCCGAACCAGAATTTTATGAGGTGATGAACGTCCAGTGACCTATGGGACTGATACTGGGTCAGCTGAAACTGGAACGGTGGAGTTAGATCAATCTGATTGGTTTGTTAAAGAAAAGGAGGCTGAAGAGATAACTCCACTGTTCCTATTACATCAAAAACCCTACAAGAAAAGAGAGTGATAAGAAGATTTTCAGTTGGAAATACAACTCTGAGCTCAAACTATTTATGATTAAGAGAAGGAGAGGGGGAATATCTTATGTTCACAAAAGAAAAGCTTTTAAAACCCTCCCGAGATGGGATTTGAGGAAATTGGCAGAGATTCCTTTAATTGGAGTTAATCAAAGTGAACGAGCCAAGTTGCTGGAAATAGAAATTAAAAAGTGTTTGACCGATAACTTCAAGGCTTTTGGTTTCATGAAGATGGAAAGAAAGAGGTCGAAGAAAGACGTTGATTGGGTGACCGGGAAAGGCAAGATTGTGCTTAAACTGAGACCAACAAAGACTGTGGATCGTATTAGAATACCTGATCCTCTTCCCCCGAGACTGTATGCATTTGAAAAATGGTTCTATGACAACAACACCGGGGAAGTAGTGATTAGAGTAAAAGGAGCCCCTGAAATCAAACTGTTTGATCCAATGGAAGTATTTTCTTGCTGTGATGAGGATTTGGTGATTCTGTGCGAGAATCATATAAAAGTTGGGGCAGGAGCTGAAACGTTGGAAGAAGCTAGCCTCTTTCTGAGGGTAGCTAACAAGGCTAGGGGATTCAGAGCTGAAGTCCGGGAGCTGTCAAGAAAAATCATTCAAGCGGACGAAACAAGGATGGATGTGGATGATTTGAGTAGATAGCTGGATCAATCGATTTCAAGAAGGTTTGAAAAATAGGTGATAGATGAGGCAAGTGGGTCTGGAGCTAATACTAATGAGCAAACCGTGCAAGATCAGGAGGAGGTTGTACTTATAGATTCACCAGATGAAGAAGTCAATGAAGCTGGATTTGTTGAGAACTTTATCATTGAGAGTGATTTAGAGGCAGGATATGAAGATGTTACTAATCCATTGGCCGGGATTGAGTCAAGAGCAGGAGTTTTCATGGAGAACTTTGAGGCCGAAATTGATGCTGAAGCTAGAGCTGATTGAGAAGACCCCTCTAGGTGAGGTCCAACCTAGGGGGAGTAATGATGATCTAGATAGGTTGGACTCACCTAGTTTAGTTTACCTTCTTTTGTCTTCTATGTAATAGGACTAATGTTAGATAACTTTCGTTTATGTAAGTAATGTTTAGTTAGTTTTATATTAGTTTCGCACTGACCCAGCGAAACTACGAGCGAATCTATAGATTCGCTCGTAGTCAGCTGATAAAGGTCACCCGACGAAACTGTTGTTTGCTGCCGGGTGAACTTACTTATTGGTCACGGTAGTTTCACTCGAGCGAATCTACCAGCGAATTTGTCTCTATTATATTTTGCATCTCTTGTAACTTTGTGGACAAGTTTTGCCAAACCTAATCGAGATACACTTTTGCATTACTGTTTTTCATAGCTTATTTTAGGCTGGAATTGTGTTTGTTTCATATCTTTGAGCCTTGTTTGTTACTATTGATTGAGTTTGGATCATATGGATTCATATTGAAACTCATTTCTTTGTTTTGCTCTGTTTGATTCTATATTTGTGGGATATCACTCTGATTATCATTTCAATAGCACTGAAATCGATCACCTATGGACCAACATGTTCTAACTCTCCTTACACTATGAAACTACTGCATTGACCCCCTTAATTGGTCCTTCAATTGTTATCAGTGCATTTTAGGATCTTGATTATAAGATCTCACCATCTTAGATCTCTTTAGTTTCATAAAACACTTACCATCTCAAATGGTGGCTCTCACAAAGACTTATATGGAAACTGGTACTATGACAAAGTCTTCATTGATCATTCCTGATGACTTTGATACTCGATGCCAACGTATGGAAGGGTTTATCAAGTCACAAGATAGCAATATGTGGAGATCTGTTGTTAAAGGACCTCACATCCTAAGCACCTCTTCAGCCACTACTAGAGGTGGGATGATTCAAAAGGAAATGGTTGATTAGTCTAAGGAAGTTTGGAAGAAGATTGATGTAGATCATAAAGCCATGACCACTCTCCAAACTGCTCTTCTAAACTTTATATAAAGAGGAGCTTTAAGAAGTGCAAAACTGCTAAGCAGCTCAGGGATGCACTGAATCTCATGTATAAGGGGTCTGATGAAGCCAAAGAAAACAAGAAAGACCTCTTGAAGTAGCAGTTTGAGAACTTTTCCTACAAGTCAGGTGAAACTATGACTCAACAATACTGTAGGTATATTAAGATTGTAGATACTCTCATGGATGTTGGAGTAAAACTTGCGAGTAGGACATTAGGAGGAAGTTCATGTTCTCTCTTTTTAGACAATGAACACACTACTATGTGACCAATTAAAAGAACTGAAAACCTCTCTAGCCTTACTCTCACAAAGCTGTATGGTGCCTGTAGTGGCTACCAGATGGAGATGAACATGCAGAACCCATCAAGCCACTCTTGCAGCAATCAACAAAGTTTAGCCCTTCATGTTGTAGAAAGGGAGAGTAGAGAACCACAACATCATCCTATCTGCTGCCATAACAACTCACAAAAGGGTCCTTTCATCACCTTTCCTAAGACACCAAGGGAGAGCTACATCAAAGGAAGCCCATTCTAAGAGACAAGCTCTTCTCAAGCCTTTATGTCTGCTTATGAGAGTTGTGGCAACTTTCTCATCACTCTTGAAGACTTGGATTGTATCCATCCAAATGACCTAGAGTATATGGACATAGTCCAGTAAATGGCTCATCTCACTCATAGATCTAAGAAAATCTACAAGAAAAGAAAAAGAAGGTTTCCTAGCAATGTATCCGGTGGAAAGTTTGGACCGTATAAAAGCAACGTGAAGTGTTACAAAAGTACCCAGATGGGACACTTTGCTAGGGAGTGCAAGGAACTAAGGACTAATGGTGGCCAAGCATAATATAGGACTAACTAACATTGATACAGCTCCCAAAACTAAGAAGCTAAGTAAACCAAAAAACAAGTTGTTGTTGTTGTGGAAGAAGGAGGCTTTGACTGTATCTTTCAGATAGAAGATGTTTCTCCCATCCATGTGCTAATGACCATGAAGAAGCCAAGGTATTAGAATATCTTTGTACTCCGGAATGCATTGGTAAAGTAAATATGTATAGGTCCTATAACCTAGAAGCGAGATTTGACCTTGAGCCCTTGAACATTTTAAAAATCTTATTTCAAAAGAGCTGAAAATGACTATAAACTTCGAATAAAAGATTTAGATAAAACAATTTCAACTCTTAAGCATGAGCACACAAATTACAGGACTCAAATAAAAAATCTCATTATTAAGTTAACTGAATACAAGGCTGAGCTTGTGATCAACAAAGCCAAGACAGAAAAGTGTGTTCTTGAAGTGGAAACCTTCAAGAACATCATATATTTATTCATGCATGCAAGGATTTTTTATCAGAACAGGCAGGGATTGGATTCAAGTGAGGTACTCCTCTACACAATTACTATCCGTAAGACCTCCAAGGTGTGAAACTTGTCAAGATAAGATGCCCCTCATAAACCCCATCCAAGAAAAAAATGAATATGAACAAGAGATAGTGAAGGATGGATCTGAAGTGAGTGAAGAAGATCATCCTAAGAAAGATCACTATTCTCTTGGAGAGAAGAAACAATCAAGGATGACAAAGTCTGCTAGGAAGAACTTGATCAGGGAAGCCAAAAGAAAATCAAAGGAAGCCTAATAGATCAAGACCACCTTCAACTCCAAGCAAGAACAAGTCTTTATTTCTATTGGATTTTAAATGATAAAGACTGAAGACTCAATCATGGACTCTAATACCAGGACTCCTAGTTCATGGCCAAATCATCCTAGTCAAGAGAAGAAGGTTAATCAAATATGCACCGCTGCTGCATAACCTAAACCATCTAGTTCTAAGTGAAAGCCTCACCCTAAGAAGCCCAGTGCATCATCTGTGAAGATGAAGAAGGAAGTGGAAAGGGATCAAGTTCAACCATCTACACAAAAGAATCTCAGAAATATGCCAAGTAAATGTATCATGTGTGGTGGTACGTCTCACTTTGCTAAAGATTGCATATACAATCCCAAAAGTACCATCCACATGACCAAGAAAAAAAATCTGAGAAGAAGAATAAGATAGCTTTGGATGTAAAATCTCTTCTTTTTGGAATGTAAGACCCCGTTCCCGGAGACCTCACAGTTGGTCATTCATAGCACTAAACATACATAAATATATACATTTCATAAAATATTGCGGAATTACATTAACAAAAGCCCATTCATTTCATTAATAAATTACTGTTGTTATGCAATACAACATTGCTAAATTACAAAAGAAAACATCCATTAATTGCGTTACAAAACAACAATAATAACATGTGTGAATGGACGCCAGTCTTGCCTTCCCGAGTAGCCTCCCTTTATGTCATCCTCAGCAATTTACCTGCCAACTAAAAGGCATAAAAGTCAGCATTACTGAGTGAGCTCTAGTTTTGTATGTATTAAAATACCTTGTGTGTTTTATATACGAAATATACCTTTCCATAAAATACTTTACTTTCGTATACAAGCACACATCATACGTACATTCAAACAATATTCATTCTTTATTTCTTTCTTTCATCCTTTAGTTACTATCTTTTATCATTGTATGCATACTTTCCTTCCATTCTTGTCATTAACATTGGCTTTCATATACATACTTTCATTTCATGCTTTTCACTATCTTTACTTTCATTCATATTCTTTCGTTTCATAGTTTTTGTCATTCTTTTACTTTCATTCACATACTTTCTTTTCATACTTTCATCATTCTTTTACTTTCATACGGATTGATGTACAATACCCCAAACATTATGCACGAATCTGATGTTGGGCCTGAGGTATACAAATGGACCCCAAACATTACGCATGAAGCTGATGTTGGGCCTGTGGTCTAGAATGAGATCATGAATATTGTGCACAAAGCTGACCCAGTCACCTAGGGTATGCCACAAGGGCCCCGTCAATCTCAATGATTGACCCTCCATGTGTTGGGTTTTGTAGATGTTTATCAAAGTCATATTAACCATTAATATGTCCAAAACGCAGCGGACTAATAATCAAAAACCATTTTGATTTAGATAGTTTATGCATCAAATACATATGTTAAAAACAAAACCCATGAACAAAGGATCTTTATATGAAAGTACATGCTATCAAACAACCATTCAAAATATCATATTATACGTCCTAGAATTCGTGGATGAAGAGGGAAGATGATGATTGAAAGCTAAGTCTTCAATGTAGAAGATCTCAAGAGATGATACCCACAAGCCCTTCCAAGCACCCACTTGCTAGGTAGTGTAACACCAACTTCAAACTCTTCTTGTAGATCCGAATCTACCCAAGCAAGGCTGAATTTTCAGCTTACTAATCTGAATTTTTAGGCTTGCAAAGCTGAATTTTTCAGCCATGAAGAAGGAGAGAAATCTTGCTTGTGTGTGTGAGAAAAGGTGTGATTATGAAAGAGTGTGAGAGTATCGTTACTCTTGCATGAACCAAGATTAAAAGGGAGGATTCCTTAAGCCAAGGGGGCGGCCGAATTGGACCCTCCAAAGGGGTTTCCCTCCCATTTTTTTTATAAAATGTTACACTCTTACCCTTTGTTTCATAAAATTAAAACCCTTTTTAATTTTAAAACACTAGCACACTTTTATTTGTCATTGTTTAACTAACTTAAATAATGAAACAAATGATTTCTCATGAACATATCATCCACATAACTTTGTTCATTTACAAAAGCAATGTTTTAGAAAACCCGTTTTCTAAATTGGTGTTAATATTTATTTGTATGATCTCATCAACGAACAAATATTTATTGGTGTTTGTTTGGCTTGTTATTGGGTATGACCCGACTTGGATCATAACATACTAACCACATCAATCTTATATGTGTCTTGGGCATATAAGATCCAACATTCTCCCACTTGCACAAGATTCATAGAAGATTGATGCAAGCAGTAAATACCGCCTAACAACGGTTTACTACCCTTAATACGTATGCCTAGGTGCCATTCAATAACTTCATCTCCTTCAAGTACCATACTCGAAATGTTTTAGGTGAATTAATCATCTATCCTTTTGTCTCAGATGTCATGTTAAATCCCAGAGACACAGAATTGTCATTCTCCGATGATTTAACTTTAACAGGCCTTAGACATCTAACTCTCAACGAATAAGAGGAACAGATTCCATCTTGACTACATACGTCTCTCACAATCACCTTATATCATACCTGAACCTAGCCTTACACACTGCCAATGTTTCAGAATAGCAAAGTACTAAGTCAAAGTATGATACTTGGTGAATATCAAGACCCAATATGTATCTCAGGTCTGAGGATACAATGATATTCGCTTTTACTCAATATTTCTTATGAGTAATCATAAAGATTCCATGCAGAAATAATTAAGAGCGGGTCAGTCCTATATCTATATCCCGTAGATATCAATGAACCTTGGTAGCAACCTCTTTCTCTATATTCATACTTTATGAATATCAACCAATCCAAGTTCATTATAGTCTTACATTCATAGTTGTTCCCACAAGTATGATCGACTACGGACGTTTAGAATAACTTACTTATTCACGGATTTAAACATGCTAAAATAGAAGAACAAATGAAAATTATAACTATATAATTAAGTCAAATAACATAAGTTCCAATATCCAAATCTGAAATTTGATCAAGTCCAATCACTAAAATATCAAAGTCCTAAGGCACAAGTATGACTTTCATGCTTTGACCTATCTAGGAGCTTCGTGAATGGATCCGCAATGTTTTGATCGGTGTGAACTTTGCGAATACATATCTTTCCCTTTTCAACTTCATCCCTTATGTAGTTGAACCTCCGTTCATTGTGCCAAGTCTTTTGATGAGCAAGAGGTTCCTTGAGTTGAGCAATCACACCCTCGTTGTCACAAAAGATCTCTAGGGGGTCTTGAATGATAGCAACAACCCCTAGATCAGTAATGAACTTCCTTAGCCATGCAGCTTCTTGAGCTGCCAATGAAGCGGCGATGTATTCTGACTCTGTTCTAGATAGTGCCGCCACATCTTGCTTTGAGCTCTTCTAAGAGACCGCTCCTCCATTCATAATGAAGACATCTCCCGACTGTGATTGAGAGTCATCTCGATTAGTTTGGAAACTCCCATCCGTGTAACACTTTACAACGAGCTCCTCCTCACCAGATCCATTTATTAAGAACATATGCTTAGTATTTCTAAGGTATTTCAAAATACTATTAACAGCCACCCAATGACTATTACCAGGATTCTGTTGATATCTACTTGTCATGCTTAGTGCCATGACACGTCCGGCCTAGTACATATCATTGCATACATGATGGATCCTATAGCAGATGCATATGGGACTCCATTCATTCTTTCTTGTTCAACCTTTGAACTAGGGCATTGAGACGTGCTCAATGTAGTCCCCTTTTGAATGGGTGCCAAACCTTTCTTAGAATTCTCCATCTTGAACCTTTTCAAGATCTTTTCAATGTATGCACTTTGGTTTAAACCAATTAACCGCCTTGATCTATCCCTATAGATCTTTATTCCCAAAATATAGGTGGCTTCACCAAGATCTTTAATAGAAAAACAGCTTCCAAGCTAGGCTTTTACACCTTCCAAGGTTGGAATGTCGTTTCCAAGTAGTAAAATGTCATCGACATGTAATACAAGGAAAGTAATATTGCTCCCACTAGCTTTCTTATATACACAAGCTTCATTAGCATTTTTGACGAAGCCAAATTTCTTTACTTCATCATCAAAACGGTGATTCCAACTCCTCGATGCTTGTTTCAATCCGTAGATTGACTTCTTTAACTTGCATACCTTGTTAGGATGTTTTGGATCGACAAAACCTTCAGGCTGTTCCATATGGACATCTTCCACAAGATATCCATTAAGGAAAGCGGTTTTGACATCCATTTGCCAAATCTCATAGTCATAATATGCTGCTATGGCAAACAATATCCTAATAGACTTTAGCATTGCCACAGGCGAAAAAGTTTCATCATAATCAACCCCTTGAGTTTGAGTGAATCCTTTTACTACATGTCTAGCTTTATAAGTATCCAAGTTTCCATGCATATCGGTTTTCTTCTTAAAAACCCACTTACTTTCAACTACCTTGGATTTAGTGTGGTGTAACCAATTCCCAAACTTGGTTATCATACATGGATTGCATCTCAACGTTCATGGCTTCTTGCCATTTGTCAAAATCAGGTTTTGACATTGCATCATGGTATGTGGTTGGTTCATCCGAATCTATCACATAGCATCCATCCATGAAAAATCCATATCTCTCAGGAGGAACACTAGTTCTACCAGATCTGTTAACGTTTTGTGTATCTTGATCATCCACATGATCATTTTCAACATCCTCATGTCGATTGCTAGTATCAACCAAATGTGTATCGTCTTGTGAATCTTGAACCTCAAGTTCCACTGTTCTTCCACTAGTTCCTTCCGAAAGGAACTTAGTTTCCAAGAACTCTGCCTTTCAAGCAATAAACACTTTCTGCTCTGTTGGATCATAGAAGTAATATCCAATACAATCTCTAGGATATCCAATGAAGATACATTTTGTGGATCGGGCGTCTAGTTTGATTTGAGTGCATTGCTTAGGATAAGCCTCACACCCCCAAACTTTTAAATATGATATTGATGGAACCCTTCCATGCCATACTTTGAAAGGTGTTCTTTCCACTTTCTTGGTTGGGGCCATATTTAAAATACGGGCTGGGGAGATCAAAGCGAAACCGTAAAATGATAGAGGTAGTGTACTTCTAGCCGTCATAGATCGAACCATATCCAACAAAGTCCGATTCCTCCTCTCAGACACACCATTATGTTGTGGTGTTCCAGGTGGAGTAAGTTGTGAGACAATCCCACAACTTCTAAGATACTCTTGAAAGTCACTACTTAGGTATTCACCTCCTCTATCGGTACGAAGAATCTTGATCGTTTTGTTGAGTTGATTTTCTACTTCATTTTTGAAGATTTTGAACATTTTGAAAAGATTCATGTTTGTGTCTTAACAAGTACACATACACATAATGACTATAGTCATTGGTAAAGGTAATGATGTATCTTTCACCATTCCTAGTTATTGGTTTAAAAGGTCCACATACATCCGAATGTATCCCTAATAAATCTTTTGCCCTTTCATTAGTCCCACTAAAAGGGGCCTTTGTCATTTTTCCTTGTAAAAAAGATTCGCATACTTCAAATGAATCATTTTCATTAGTTTTCAAAAGACCATTCTTTTGAAGTTTTTGCATACGATTCTTGTTTATGTGACCAAGGCGACAATGCCAAAGATAGGAATCACTCAAATCCAATCTGAGCCTTTTGGTGGTTGCTTGGTACATTGAGCTATCATATGTCGTGTTATCATGAACCAATTCATAAATACCATTACAAGGCATAGCCTTAAAATAAAACACATGATTCAAAAAACATGGATATCATTGTCAACAAATTTGAAATCATAACCACATTGTCTTAAAAGCGAAACTGAAATAATATTCCTAGTCAAACTAGGAGCATACAAAACATTTTTCAAAATAACTTTCAAACCACTTGAAAGTTGCAAAACATAGTCTCCTTGGGCTTCAACTTCAACTTTAGCTCCATTGCCCATAAAGAGACTATCATCACCCTTTCTGTAATGCTTATTTCTTATGAACCCCTACAACAAATTGCAAATATGAGTTCCACATCCGGTATATAATACCCATGTGTTAGAAGAAATAACATTTAGCTCAACATGTATCATAAAAGTCATACCTGAGGTTTGCCCCGCATCCCTCTTGGCTCTCAACTCTTTGAGATAGACCGGACAGTTTCGTTTCCAATGGCCTACATCACCACACTCAAAACACGGATCATCTTTAGCAACCTTTTGCTTCTTTTCTTTGGGTTCCACTTTTTGCTTCTTTTCTTTGGGTTCCACTTTAGCTTTACCCTTCCCTTTCCCTTTAACGTGTCCCTTCCCTTTGGCAACACCTTCCCTAGGGTCGGGGAGGTTCATTTTCTTACTACCTCCTTCATTGATCGTAAGGACCGGTAGAACTTTTCTACCCATGCCCGCCTGGCCGTTTTGACCATTGAATGAAGCTCACGAATGCTCTTGTCCCATTCATTCATGTTATAGTTCATAACAAAGCTTTCAAACTTCTTGGATAGGGAGTTGAGGATCAAATCCGTTGCCAACTTGTTGGAGACATGACAGTTTAGCCTTTCAAGGCGATCAATGTGGCTCTTCATCTTAAGAACGTAAGATGATACCGATTGGGTCTCGTCCATCCGACATGCATGGAGTGCTCGAACCGTTTTGAAGCGTTCCACCCTTTATTGTTGTTGGAACATTTCCCTCAACTGGGTGATCATGTCATAGGCATTATGGTTCTCAAAGTCCTTCTGTAAATCGGGAATCATACTTGCTAGCATGAGACATGAGACTTACACAGAGTCCTCGGTGTACTTGACCCACTCGTTAAAGGCCTCTACGTCATTCTCATCGGGTTGATCGGGAATGGGATCGTCTAACACATAGGACTTCTTTTCTTGCTTGAGAACGATTCTCAAGTTTCGGTACCAATACATGAAGTTCCCATGGTTGAGACATTCCTTCTCGAGAATGGTTCTTAGTGATAGGTTATGGACGGTCGGGATTGAGTTGTTGTTGCTTTCCATCTACAATTTTACAATGTTCAATTTTTAATATTTTTAATATCAATGTATTTTAATTATTAATACCCTTTTATGTCTCATAGACAATTAATAATTAAAATCTAGAATCCAACGTTACATTTAAATATCGGTTAGGTGACCTTTATCCCTTTATTTAAATTAACTAGGTAGTCAACGTTTGACAATTGTAACCTATTACAATTTCTAGTGTATGGGATCGGTTTAAACATCTTATGTTTAGTTTGGCATGTTTATCCCATCAACACCTTTTGTACGTCATGCTTCGGTGATCCTAATGCATGAGTTCCAAATCAAGTCGTCCTACTTAGACACACGTGTGATTTTACAAATGTAAGTGGTTAGGTGACCTTTATCCCACAAATACGGTAATTTCACCTCAACTTCACAAGTATCTACATTTATGGTTAGGTGACCTTTATCCCATAAATGAGTTGCAAGTGAATCGAGTGTTGTTTAAGAGGATGATGTTAAACTTGTTTTGAAAAGGGTTTTTATAGTTTTTATATTTTCATGGTTCCTTCTAATAAAACTCATTTTTATTAAATCACTAACCCTTAATAAACACATTTTATTAATTCCTTTAATGATATTAAAGAACCAATTTTATGCTTGTTTTATCATAGTTGTTTAACTAGTTTATCAATTTTCAACAAAATGTCAAACACAACCAAACAACCAAAATAAACAACCAAACATACAATATAAGTGCATAACCATAGCCCACTATTTTTGACCACACTTGCTTGCCATAACAAGTGTGTCAATAGGTCATTCCTAAGGGTAGAAAATGACATGAATGTTGTGTCGGTGAACTCCCACTTGAACCCGCATCCATATGCTTCAAGTAATCCTTTTGTGTTGTGATTTCACCATCTTCTTTAGGCACCTTCTTGGTCATCCAAAACAGCCCCAAAGAACAATTACATAGAAAAACCTAATACATTTTTCTAGAAAAATAAAGTGCAAACTAATCTATTTATTACATACCAAATGAAACAAATAAACTACATGCCTTTATTATAACAAATGAAATCACAACCATAATCATCCAAACACAAGGTTATGGCTAGGTTATATGGACCAAAATACATCCAAATATGTACACTAAAAAACCGAGAATGACACCCTTTTTAAACCCTAAAATTTCAGCCAACATTAACCAAATATAAGGGGTTTTTGTCCAAATGAACAAGCCATCTTATGGCATTAATTTTTCAAGATCATTACTATGCATATAAAGTATTATCTTGAAAAACAAAGGGTTTGGCATGGATGAAATTTTTCAAAGTCATATTAACCATTAATATGTCAAAAACGCAGCGGATTAATAATCAAAAACCATTTTGATTTAGATAGTTTATGCATCAACTACATATGTTAAAAACAAAACCCATGAACAAAGGATCTTTATGTGAAAGTACATGCTATCAAACAACCATTCAAAACATCATATTATACCTCCTAGAACTTGTGGCTGAAGAGGGAAGATGATGATTGAAAGCTAAGTCTTCAATGTAGAAGACCTCAAGAGATGATACCCACAAGCCCTTCTAAGCACCCACTTGCTAGGTAGTGTAACACCAACTTCAAACTCTTCTTGTAGATCCGAATCTACCCAAGCAAGGCTGAATTTTCAGCTTACTAATCTGAACTTTTAGGCTTGCAAAGCTGAATTTTTCAGCCAAGAAGGAGAAAAATCTTGCTTGTGTGTGTGAGAAACGGTGTGATTATGAAAGAGTGTGAGAGTATCTTTACTCTTGCATGAACCAAGATTAAAAGGGAGGATTCCCTAGGCGAAGGGGGCGGCCGAATTGGACCCTCCAAAGGGGTTTCCCTCCCATTTTTCTTTTTATAAAATGTTACACTCTTACCCTTTGTTTTATAAAATTAAAACCTCTTTTAATTTTATAACACTAGCACACTTTTTTTGTCATTGTTTAACTAACTTAAATAATGAAACAAATAATTTCTCATGAACAAATCATCCACATAACTTTGTTCATTTACAAAAGCAATGTTTTAGAAAACCCGATTTCTAAATTGGTGTTAATACTTATTTGTATGATCTCATCAACGAACAAATATTTATTGGTGTTTGTTTGGCTTGTTATTGGGTATGACCCGACTTGGATCATAACGTACTAACCACATCAATCTTATATGTTTCTTGGGCATATAAGATCCAACACTATGCTTCCTTCGGGTTATTTAAACCGCACACAGTTGAGCTAACGACAATATGGTCATGCGCCTCCTTTCTATTTTCTTGCAAGCCATTCTTTCATTCATTGCTTTTCACATTTCATCTTTGTTATCTTTCACTTCATTACGTTATACTTTACGTTCATTCATACATTCGTCATACTACGTAAAGTCGTAACGTAATACTTAACGTATATTATATTATATATATATATATATATACGTTTTGAAAACTACTAAAAAATAACACATTATACACATATGCATATCATACATTCATCATATCATCATACATATTCTATCTATAGAGCATCACATATTCATGCTCAAAATAGGCCAAAACAGTCCATAGGTCAAACTAGGGTCAAACCCTAAAATTCTGGTCTTCCCAAAAATTCAGGAAATTTTCTAAGTCTTTAGGCGCATGAGCACTATTTGGGTGCATGAGAACTAGCTGGGCGTTTTTCCACTATGCAAGCGCATGAGCCTCACTTAGGCGATTCAACACTTAGGCGCATGAGCGCCTTAGGCGCGTGGGCACTATTTAGGCACATCACCCTATACTTAGGCATTTATTCAAAAAGTTAGGCGCATGAACTACTGTTCAGGCACATCAGCTTTCACTTAGAAATTTCCAAGGCATGCTAGGCGCATGGACTACTGTTTGGGCACATGACCTTACTTAAAACTTTTCTAAGGCAAAATAGTAGGCGCATGGGCCCTGTTTGGGCGCATGACCATCAACTTACATCTCTCTATTATATTTTTCAGTCCCAAACATAATCTAAACATGTTCTAAGCCTCTTAATACCATTCTAAGTCTTAACTTAGTATGCACAACCATAAAACATCAACATACAAGCATAAATACATACGGTCATACATACAAAAGTTTCAAAAGTGTTTTACATGCATTTTTAGCCCCAAAATCTTTAAAAACGAGTAAAATACGGGGTCTAGAAACTCACCTTAGCTACTTTCAAGTCTCAAACTTTCCATCTTGAACTTTTCCAAAGAATTCAAACACCTAGATGTGTCTAAAACACACTAACCCGAACACACATACACATAATAACATATATTCTCGGTTCCTTAGTCAAACACAAACAAAACCGAGCCAATTTTGCAACAAATGCTTACTGTAAGGATTCCTATAAGTCTGATGCAGCCAAAACATCCAAAGTCTCTCTGCATGCATGCTCTAAAGAACTGAAGTAGAAATGCTTCAGAAGTTTTACATGTTGCACAAGAAAAACATTCTAAGTGTAAAATCTTTCGAAACCAATACCAACATCTTCTGAAGCCAAAAAGTGAAGTCTTCCGAAACTTCAAAGACAAAGTCTTCTAAATCCAAACAGTGAAGACAGATTTCTTCCGAAGACTTTTATGATTTACTTTACCATAAAGCTGGACCACCTTTCCGCTACACAGTTCTGTTTGGTCACCAACTTATATGAGTTGGTGAAAATGTCCATGCTTTTGGTAACTGTACATTAAGATCTTAGGTCTGAAATTTCTACTTTATGTACTTTTATCCTTTTTTTAATATATTAGGATGTGAGCTATGCATGTCATAGTCACTAGTCAAAAGGCAATCTGCCTTTTGACTCTATAGTAGATTTTGTTGTTGTCTAGTCTTATGTATCCAACTGGCCTTCAAAGTATGGCCGGCTGTAGGATGTAGTATAAAGTATCTCAAGTACTAGTAACTTTGATATGATTGTAATGCTTTTGTAACACTTTGTAAAAGAACTTGAGAACAATATACAACATTCTTGAAAACCATATACTTGTGTTGTTAGCTATCTTGTTCTGTCTCATTTTTACTTGTGTTCTTAGCATCTTTCACATAAGTTACCAGTTCCCTATTTGATATGTTAAGTGTTCTAAAGAACTCTCCTCATTGTGTTGTTGTGTTGTAAGTGCATACCCTTCTACGGCCCTGCACTTACCTTGGCGAAGAACACCCTCTTTCTCTCTCTAGAACCAAAAAAAATCTGCTTTTCTTCTTCTTCTTCTCTTTTCTCGACAAAAGCAGATACATTTGTAAATATATGGGCGCCCATACCCATAATATATTATAATATTGGACTTTGTACAAATTTGCACTAAGCCCCCTCCCACTTTGGCCTCTTTTCTTTTCTTACAAAATACTTTTCTTTTTCTTTTTTTTTCTTATTTCTTTTTGTTACTTTTAAATGTCAAAATTTTCAGGTGTTACATGGAAGCTCTAAAGTGAAGAAAAAGATAGGTGAAAAATTACCTTCGGAAGAAAATTGGGTAATCGGAAGAAAAGAATGCTTCCGAAGTACTGAAGTCTACTGCAGTGGATGCAAAAGCTTCCGAAGGTCCAATCTCGAAAACTTCCAAGACATCAAAACTTCCAAAATCTTGAAGGCCAAGTCTAATCTTCCAAACATGTTGTGGAAGATGAAGGAAGGCCATATGACTGAAAGTTCTTTATTAAAAATAATAAATGATCCTTAAAGCCTGTATATTGGATCAATAGCTGTTGAATTATCTTCAATTCACTTTAACAAGCCGAAGACCAATAAGGATTGGGTTTCCAAATGTAACTAACCATGTCTATCTATGTAGGAACAACTAAAGACTAAAGGAAATGTATGGATCATTGATAGTGCTTGTTCTAGGCACATGACATACAATGGCTCCTTGCTTCATAACTTTGAAATAATTTGTGGAGGGCCAGTTGCTTTTGAAGGAGAATCAGGTGGTTACATCACTCGAAGGGGAAGAGTTATATATGGTAAGCTTATTAATAAGAAAGTAGACTATGTTAAGGAGCTTGGGTACAATCTCTTGAGTGTACCAAAATTTTATGATCAGAGACATATAATGCTTTTTACTGAGCATGAGTGAATTGTTCTCAAGCGCAGTGTGGTTATTCCTCAAGAGCATATCCTACTCAGAGCCCCTAGGTAAAGGAACATGTACAAGATGGATTTATAGGAAACATCCTCATCCGAAGAAGTTTCTTCCTTTCTATCTAAAGCCAATAGTGATGAGTCTTTCCTCAAGTATAAAAGAATGTGACATGTAAACTTTAAGAACATGAATAAATTAATTAAGATTGATTTGGTAACTGGTATGCTAAAGAAAGAGTTTACAAGTGATGACTATTGTGTTGAATGCCTAAAAGGTAAGGAACATAAAGTGTCTCACAAGCCAAAGGAAAGGAACTCCATTATTACTCCCTTACATGTATTACATATGGATCTCTTTGGCCCCACTAGTATAATGAGTCTAGGAAGGACCTCATATTTTTTGGTGATCGCAGATGACTTCATAAGATACACTTGGTCGTCTTCCTTAGAACTAAGGATGACACCCTTTAGATCTTGAAGAACTTCATTCAAAAAATTAGGAATTAGTGTGATCACAAGGTCAACATCATAAGATGTGACCAGGGAACTAAATTCATGAACCAAATCCTTGATACATTTTGTGGTTAAAAAGGTATTACAAGACAATATAGTACTCCCAGGACTCCTCAGCAAATTGGTGTTGCTGAGAGAAGAAGCAAGACACTTATTGAAGCTGCAAGAACCATGCTATCTGACTCTAAACTACCTATCATCTTATAGGCAGAGGTAGTCAACACTGCTTGCTATGTGCAGAATAGAGTTTTAGTAGTTAAGACTCATGGTAAGACTCCGTATGTGTTATGGCGCAAAAGGAGACCTTTCATTAGTTTCCTCAGGTCATTTGGATCTCCTTGCACCATCTTAAGTACCAAATATTAGATAGACAAGTTTGCTAAGAAATCAAATGATAGACACTTTATTAGATACTCTTCCTAAGCTAAGGCTTATAGAGTATACAATGTTAGAACTAGAGTAGTTGAAGAGTCAGCGAATGTGACTTTCAATGAGCACACTCCCATTATGAAAGGTATGGTCCTCATTGGTTGTGTGATCTTGATTTAGTTACCAACTATTTTAACAAATCTAGTGAAGATGATTTAGGATGTACAGGTAGCTTATCAATATTAGATCCTGACCTAAGATTTGAGCTGAGAAGACCAAGTTAGAAAACTACTTCAGCTCTAGTGATAACAAAATTGCAGTTGGAAATCCTTTGAGCACAATAATGAAAAACTCTTCAGTTGATACATCAGAGGTGCCTACAAATTCTTGCATAGAGTCACAAAACTCAAATGAAAGGGTTTCCAATGTAGGAGGAGATGGAGGTGGTAATAGTTATCAAGAATTTCTTGATGCTGATAACCACCCTATAGAAGACAAAATCAATAGTGTCACATACTTATTCGATCAAGTTTCTCTTGATACGCTTGCTGATGTGGTGGATGACACTCAATCACTAGATCTGAATTTCACTAATTTAGATCTGTTCAACCAACTTGCTGTGATTCCTCAACTAATAATCCTCAAGTCACATCCCACCATAAATGTCATTGGAGATGTTGATACAGGGGTGAGAACAAGAGGACAAACCCATGACAAAAATTTTGTCTACACTATTGTTTATTGTTCTAGATTGAGCCAGAGATGGTTGAAGAGGATCTGAAGGATGGAAGTTGGGTTGAAGCTGTTGGGTTTGCTAGTGTTGGATTTGTTAGAAAATAAAATCATAGTTTAACAACTTAAACTTTCTGAAAATGCAGCGGAATTACAACTTTATAAACCCTTTTATAACCTGAAAAAATATGTTCATTAGATGACCATATTAATGTATAAAACAAACCCAAAGAACAAAGGATCATTTATGTGAATTAGCAAGCTATGAACATATGTAAAACTACATAAAATCACAGCTTCATTGAGTTGTGATATACCTTACTGCAGCAGCCAAAAACGACCAAAAGTAGAGCTGAAATGATGCTGAAAATGGCCAAGACTTCAAGAGTAGAAGTCCTCAAGCTTGTATACCCCAATCCTACTTGCAAACACCTTCTCTTGTTAGGTAGAAATCACCAAAACAACACCAAAAACCCAGCTTGAAAACCCTTGTTCACTGCTGCTGAAACCCATAGCTTAGAGAGAGAGAGGAAGCTGATTTTGTGTTGTTGGTTGCATGCAAATGAGAATATCCCTGAATGTTATAGTCACCAAGACCACTTAAGTGTGTATGTGGTCTACAAGAAAGGATGGTCCAATGAATGGTAAAGTGGGGAACGTCCAAGTCATTCCCACTAGCAAGAGATTCTATCCTTTAAACACACATACACATTTAAATAAATTAGTCTTGTTAACTAGACATATAATTAACCACTTAATCATATGTATAATTCATATAAGTTGTACAATTAAGTAATTAACTTATAAGTTATAAGTTCTCATTATTATTTGGTGTTATCTAACTTATTTAAATAACACTTCAAATAATATTATTGAACAAAATATCCTAATAAGTTGTTCTTTCTCATATGCAACTTGTTTAGAAAACCCATTTTCTAAATTAGTGTAAATATTTAATTGCGTGATCATATCATCAATTTAATATTTATTGGTGTCTGCTAAGCTTGTTATTGGGTATAACCCGACTTGGATCATAACGTACTAACCACATCAATATTCTAAGTGTCTTGGGCACATAGAATCCTACAATCTCCCACTTGCCCAAGATTCATAGAAGATTGATGCAAACAGTAAATAACGCCTAACAATGGTTTACTACCCTTAATACGCATGACTTATAGCCATTCAATAACATCATCCCATTCAAGTACCCTTCTTGAAATGATTTAGGTGAATCAATCATCTATCCTTTTGTTACAGATGTCATGTTAAATCCAAGGACACAAAATGATCATTCCTTGTTGATTTAACTTAATCAGGCCTTAGACATCTAACTCTCAACGAATAAGAGGAACAAATTCCATCTTGACTACATACGTTTCTCACAAACACCTCGTATTATACCTAAACATACCCTCATGTACTGTCCACTATTTCAGGACAGTGAAGAATTAGCTCAAGGTATAATACTTTGTGAATATCAAAACCCAATATGTATCTCAGGTCGGAGGATACCAAATGATATTCGCCTTTACTCAAATTTACTTATGATCAATCGATAAGATTCCATGTAGTAAAATTTGAGATGCGGGTTAGTCCAATATTTGTATCCCACAAATATCTATGAACCTTGGTAGCAACCTATTGCTCCATATTCATCCTTATGAATATCAACCAATCCAAGTTCATAATAATCTTACCCTCACACTTGTTCCCACAAGTATGAACGACTACGAACATTTAGAGTAAATAATTTACTCATGGATTAAACATGCTAAATTGGAACATTAATTGAAACATTATAACCAAATAATTTTACTCAAATAATAAAGAGTTCCACATATTCAAATACAAAATTTGATCAAGTCCAATCACTAGAATATCGAAGTCCTAAAGCATAGGTAAGACTTTCATGCTTTGCCCTTTCGAGGAGCTTCGTGAGTGGATCCGCAATATTTTGATCAAAGTGAACTTTGCTAATACATATCTTTCCCTTTTCAACTTCATTCCTTATGTAGTTGAATCTCCGCTCATTGTGCCTAATCTTTTGATGTGCACGGGGTTCCTTGATTTGAGCAATCACACCCTCGTTATCATAAAAGATTTCTAAGGGGTCTTGAATGGTAGAGACCACCCTTAGATCGGCGATAAACCTTTTATTCATGCAGCTTCCAAAGCTGCTAATGAGGCGGCTATGTATTCGTATTTTGTAGTGGACAATGTTACCCTATTCATAATGGAGACATACCCCGATTGTGATCGAGGATCATCTCGATCAGTTTGGAAACTCGCATCCGTGTAACTCTTTACAACGAGTTCCTCTTTCTCAGATCCGTATATTAGAAACATATCCTTAGTCTTCCTAAGGTATTTCAATATACTTTTAACAGCTATCCAATAGCTATTACCTGGATTCTGCTGATATCTTCTTGTCATGCTTAACGCGCATGACACGTCCGGTCTTAGTGCATATCATCGCATATATGATGGATCCTATAGCAGACGCATATGGGATGTCCTTTATACAATCTTCCTCATCCTTTGAGCTTGGACATTGAGATGCACTCAATGTTGTCCCTCTTTGAATAGGTACCATACCTTTCTTAGAGTTTTCCATCTTGAAGCTTTTTCAAGATTTTATCAATATATGCACTTTGGTTTAGACCTATCAACCGCCTCGATCTATCCCTATAGATCTTTATTCCCAAAATATAGGCGGCTTCACTGAGATCTTTCATGAAAAAACAATTTCCAAGCCAGGTTTTAACATCCTCCATGGTTGGAATGTCTTTTCCATATGTACTATGTCATCAACATACAATACTAAGAATGTGATTACACTCCCACTAGCCTTTTTATACACACAAGCCTTGTCAGTGTTCTTGATGAAACCAAATTTCTTGATCTCTTCATCAAAACGTTGATTCCAACTTCTCGATGCTTGTTTCAATCCATAGATTGATCTTTTTAACTTGCATACTTTATTAGGATGCTTTTGATTGACAAAACCTTCAGGCTGAACCATATGGACAGTTTCTTTGAGATGTCCATTAAGAAAAGCGATTTTGACGTCCATTTGTCAAATCTCATAATAATAATGAGAAGCAATGGCAAATGATATCCTAATAGACTTTAGCATTGCCACAGGTGAGAAAGTTTCATCATAGTCAGCCCCTTGAGTTTGAGTGAAACCTTTTGCTACAAGTCTTGCTTGTAAGTATCCAAGCTTCCATGCATATTTGTTTTCTTTTCGAAAACCCACTTGCATCCAACCAGTTTTGAGTTAAGTGTAGGGTCAACCAATTCCTAAACTTGGTTGTCATACATGGATTGCATCTCTAAATTCATGGCTTCCAGCCATTTGTCACAATCCGAATTGGACATAGCATCATGGTATGTAGTTTTCTCACCAGAGTCAACCTCATAGCATCCATCCATGAAAAATCTATATATTTCAGGTGGAATGCTAACTCTACCAGATCTGTGAACGTTTTGTGTGTATTGATCAACTTGTTGATCATCATCAACAACCTCTTGTTGACAGCTAGTGTCAACCAAACGTGTATCGGCTTGTGGATCTTGATCTTCATCAAATTCCATTGTTCTATGCATCACTCATTCCATAAGGAACTTGGCTTCCAAGAACTCTGCCCTTCGAGTAATAAATTCCTTTTGCTCTGTTGGATCAAAGAAGTAGTATCCTATACAGTCTTTGGGATATCCAACAAATATACACGTAGTGGATCGACTTTCAAATTTGTTTTGGGTGTTAAGCTTAACATAAGCTTCACTACCCCATACCTTTAAATATGATAGCGATGGAACTCTTTCCATGCCATATTTCAAAAGGTGTCGAACCCACTTTCTTGGTTGGGGCCATATTTAAAATACGGGCTGTGGAGAGTAGTGCGAAAACCCAAGATGATAAAGGTGGTAAGCTCATAGCCTTAATGAATTGAACCATATCCAAATAGGGTTCAGTTTCTCCTTTATCAGAATGAAGAACTTATTTAGTTATGTAGAGTTTATTTTCTACTTCATTATTGAAGATTTTGAACATTTCAAAAGCTTCATTCTTATGTGTCATCAAGTGCACACAATAATAGCGACTGTAATCGTCGGTAATAGTAATGAAGTATCTTTTCACCAATCTTTGTCATTGTCTTAAAAGGAGCATATACATCCAAATGTATCATTCCTAATAAGCCTTTTGGTTCACACTTATCAAATGAAACATTTTCATTTGTTTCCAAAAGACCATTCTTTTGAAGTGTTTGAATCCAATTCTCGTTTATGTGACCAAGATGACAATGTCAAAGATTATAATAACTTAAACCGATTTTAAGTTTCTTGGTGCTTAATTTGTATAATGAGTTATTATAGGACTAATTATCATGAACTAATTCATGAATATCATTAAAAGGCATATCCTTAAAATGAAATACATCATCCATAAAACTTAATACCATTATATACAAACTTTAAACCATGACCATATTGTTTTAATAGGAAACATTAATTATGTTCCTAGTCAAACTAGGTGCATACAAAAGGTTTTGAGAACAACTTCCAAACCATTTGTAAGTCTCAAAATAGAGTTTCCTTCCTTGAAGTGCAAATTTCTTTTGAATTCCTTTGCAACAATTGCAAGTATGAGTCTCGCATCCGGTATCCAATACCCATGTGTTTGAAGAAATGACATTTAATACAATGTGAATCATGAAAATTCTATTCGAGGTTTACCTAGCATCCCTCTTATTTTTCAACTCCTTGAGATAGGAGGGACAATTCCCTTTTATCGTCCTATCTCTCCATGCTCAAAGCATGGATCGTTCTCCTTTACTTTAGGCTTCATAAGCTTAGGTTGTTGAGGTTTCGCTTTAACCTTTGCTTTGATGTATTCCTTTCTTTTGGCAATAATTACCTTAGGATCGAGATTGACCGTTTCTTATAGTCTCCCTCATTGATCGAGAGAATAGGTAGAATCTCTCTACCCATCCCTGCCTCGGTTGCTTTGAGCATTGCGTGAATTTCACCAATGCTCTTGTCCCATCTGTTCATATTACAGTTTATTATGAATGTCTCAAACCTTTAGTTAGGAAATCAAGGATCAAATCCTTGGCCAACTACTTTGAGACAGGACATTTAAGCATCTTGAGGCTATCAATGTGGCTTTTCATCTTAAGAATATATAAGATGATATCGATTGGGTTTCTTCCATGTGACATGCATAAAGTGCTTGAACCGTTTCGAAGAAATCTTACTAATGTTTGTTGAAGGAAGATTTCCTTCAACTAGATTATCATGTCATATGCCCTATGATGTTCCAAACCCTTTTGGAGTTCGGGAATCATATTCCCAACATAAGGTAGGAAACTTGCATAGAATCCTTAATGTGCTTAAGCCAATCGTCAAAAGGCCTTAACATCAACAGCGTTGGTTGGGGAGACATGGGATCGTCAAGGACATAGGCCTTTACTCATTTTGATAACGATTCTCAGTGATAGGGTATGGACGGTCGGGGTGGTAGCATTATTGTTTGTGGCCATTCTACAAAATTTACAAAGTTCTTATTAGTATTTCTTAAAATTTTATTTTAATTATTAATACCCTTTTATGTCTCATAGACAATTAATAATTAAAATCTAGAATCCAACGTTACATTCAAATAACGGTTAGGTGACCTTTATCCCATTATTTAATTTAACAAGGTAGTCAATATTTGACAATTGCAACCTTTTGCAACTTCTAGCCTTTATGGGATCGGTTAAACATCTTATGTTTGGTTGCCATGTTTAATCCCATCAACACCATTGTACGCCATGCTTCGGTGACCCTATGCACATGGTTTCCAATTCAAGTCGTCCTACTTACACACACGTGTGAGTTTTCACATACAAGCGGTTAGGTGACCTTTATCCCACAAGTATGTTAGACTCACCTCAAATACACAAGTTCCCTATAAGTGGTTAGGTGACCTTTATCCCACAAATAGTTCTCAAGTGATTCGAGTGTCGTGTAAAAGGATGTTGTTAAACTTGTTTCAAAAGTGATTTTTGGTTTTCATTAATTCAGTTTTGAAAACTCTATATATACCTTGTATTTGCATGCTTTCAAATGCAAGATATCCTATGGTTTATTTTTAATAAAACCTCTTTTATTAAATCATTAATCCTTTTAATAACCTTTTATTAACCACTTAATGATTAGAAACCCTAAATTTTCAGCTTGTTAAGTTTGCTAATGAGTTTGTTATGCATATCCAAATATCAAACAACAATCATACAATAAACAACCAAACAAGCATAATATTAACAACCACAATGTGCATAACCATAGCTACTATTGTGACCACACTTGTTTGCCATCACAAGTGTGGTCATTTGGTCTTTCCTAAGGGTTGAATACAACACAAAATTAAGGTCTTCATTGACTCCTACTTGAACTTGCATCCATATGCTTCAAGTCCTTTTTTTGTGTCTTTGATGTCCATCTTTGGGTCTTGATCTTATGCATCTTCCTTTTACAAAATTATATCCTAATACATTTTTTTAATAAAAGAAATGCACCTAATCTATTTATTACATAACCAAATGAATAAATAATTACAACCCAAATAATAAACATAAATATTACAACCCAATTGAATGAAATTAAACAACCATTCCAATCATCCAAATCAAAAGGCCAAAGCCAGGTTATGCATTATTATATGATCAATCATAAACATTATTCAACAAACTAAATAAACCCCATCAGACCCCAAATTTTCAGCCAACATAAACTGAAAATTAGGGTTTGTTTGTCCAAACAAACAACATCCAAATATATCAACCAATTGACATTCCTATCTTTCAATGTTTAATCATAAGCATGAAGATATAACTTTGAAAGACTTGGGGTTTATTAAATCAACCAAACTAAGCCCCTAATTAGTTGATTAACATCCTTTAAAATGATTTCTAAAAGGTAAGAACAAGCAAGCTATCCACATAACCGGCTCTGATACCATTGTTGGGTTCGTTAGTGTTGGACTTTTTAGAACATAAAATCATAGTTTAACCATTTAAACTTTCTGAAAACGTAGTGGAATTACAACTTTATAAACCCTTTTATAAGCTGAAAAATATGTTCATTAGATGACCATATTAATGTATAAAACAAACCCAAAGAACAAAGGATCATTTATGTGAATTAGCAAGCTATGAACATATGTAAAACTATATAAAATCACAGCTTCATTGAGCTGTGATATACCTTACTGCAGCAGCCAAAAACAACCAAAAGAAGAGCTGAAATGATGCTGAAAATGGCCAAGACTTCAAGAGTAGAAGTCCTCAAGCTTGTATACCCCAAGCCTCCTTGCAAAAACCTTCTCTTGTTAGGTAGAAATCACCAAAACAACACCAAAAACCCAGCTTGAAAACCCTTGTTCACTGCTGCTGAAACCCGTAGCTTAGAGAGAGAGAGAGGAAGCTGATTTTGTGTTGTTGGTTGCATGCAAATGAGAATATTCCTGAATGTTTTAGTCACCAAGACCACTTAAGTGTGTATGTGGTCTACAAGAAAGGATGGTCCACTGAATGGTAAAGTGGGGAACGGCCAAGTCATTCCCACTAGCAAGAGATTCTATTCTTTAAACACACATACACATTTAAATAAATTAGTCTTGTTAACTAGACATATAATTAACCACTTAATCATATGTATAATTCATATAAGTTGTAGAATAAAGTAATTAACTTATAAGTTATAAGTTCTCATTATTATTTGGTGTTATCTAACATATTTAAATAACACTTCAAATAATATTATTTGAACAAAATATCCTAATAAGTTGGTCTTTCTCATATGCAACTTGTTTAGAAAACCCATTTTCTAAATTGGTTTAAATATTTAATTGCATGATCATATCATCAATTTAATATTTATTGGTGTCTGCTAAGCTTGTTATTGGGTATAACCCGACTTGGATCATAACGTACTAACCAAATCAATATTCTAAGTGTCATGGGCACATAGAATCCTACAGAAGCAATACAGGAGGAGCTGCTTCAATTCAAAAGACAAAAGGTTTGGAGCCTATGTTCTCTTCCTCAAGGGAAAACCATAATAGGTACCAAGTAGGTTTTTAGGAATAAGAAGATGATGCAGGACTTGTCATCAAGAATAAGGCAATACTAGTTGTTCAAGGGTACACACAAGAAGAGGGGATTGACTACACAAATGTTTTTTCTCATGTAGCAAGACTTTAAGCTATTAGGATATTCCTTGCTTTTGCTACATCCAAGGATTTCAAGGTCTACTAACTTGATGTCAAGTATGCCTTCTTATATGGGGTGATTGATGAGGAAGTTTATGTTAAACAACCACCTGGCTTTGCAGACCCATATTATCCAGATTATGTCTGCAAGCTTGAGAAAGCTCTCTATGGGTTGCTTCAAGCTCCAAGGAAGTGGTATGAGACACTATCACAGTACCTTATTCAACATGGCTACAAGAAGTTTACTATTAAAGAACACTCTTCATTAAAGGAATGGGAAAATGACATGATGTCGGTTCAAGTTTATGTAGATGACATCATCTTTAGGTCAACTAATCCGAAGCTCTGCAAATACTTTGTGTAACAACCGACCCCGAGATCATAATTCTAAACTTTGACCTCTTACAACTATTGTTACTATTAATAATATCATTAATATTATTATTACTATTACTTTATTTCTTCTATGATTATTATTATTGTGTGTTATATTTTCTTACATAATTCTTTAAGTCTAGCCTTAGTGTAGAATAATTTAGTGTTCTATTTTCTTTAGATAATTCATTAAGTCTAGCCTTAGTGTAGAATAATTTAGCATTCTGAAAATATAATTAAACACGTTAAAATGTTAAAATCTAGTTGAAAAAATTAATTATATGTGCACAAACATAATTCACGGATTAAATACATATATACACATCTAATACTTAAAAACACTTAACTAGAAACTACCACTTAAAATACCACACTATACAACAAAACCATACTACACATATTAATTTACAAAAAAAATAATAAAAACAAATACCCCACTACCCCCTCTCGGCCGCACCACCCATCACACCAATCTAACACCTTACTTTTCTTCCCCACACGACCTACAAGCACACTTCACTTCCTACACTCCCCCATACATGCAATTTCTCTTCTTTCAAACACTTTCTCCCTCTTTCTCTCAGCCTCAACCAGAAACACACACATGCATTTATCAAATTTAAGCCAAAACTAGAAGAAAAGTAATCCAACATCATTCAAGCATAATACAGGCAAGAAAGTGCCTTTTGAAGGATCCTTGTGCACGGTACTTGCAAGAACAAGGTACTACAGCTTATGTTCGAGAATCACCATCTATTCTAGCCCTCCGAATCTCTCAAACTCGTGGACCATTCAAAGGGTAAGCATCAACACACCCGAATCAAGTTATTTCTTGTGTTTCACTTCAATAAACTACCAAAAACCTTACTTTCTTTGTTCTAGCATAAGCTTGAGGCTTAAAACTTGTTTTTTAGGAGCTCCTAACATGACACGAGGTATACATTATGATAAGTTGTTAAATCGTTGGTTGGAACACAAGATTATACCTAGAAAACCCTATTTTTACATGATATAACACCATCTATGCACATGTTGAAACCCCATCCAACCAAGTCTTGAAACCTGCCTAAAAACACCTTATGAACAACATAAAAAACTTATTTGAAAGTTTCAAAATGATTAGGATATGTTTGGGTATGATCTATATGGTTTACACATGTGTAAATGGTGTAAATCACCTATTAAGAGCAACAAATATGTATTACATGTTAGATATGATAATTATGAATTATTTTCAGTAGGTTTGGTCATATGAAATGTCCTAAGTTGGTGTTAATGGCTGGAAATGTAAAAAGAAAGGACTGGGAGACAAAATGTGCTTGTTTGGAAACCAGAAAAGTGGTAAAATCTCTCTAAAATGGTGAAGCATAGAAAGTTAACATATTAAAATAATTCCAGGATATAAAATGAAAACATGGGCATAATGGTCAGATTTGTTGATATTCGTGTTAAATTTATGATTTAAATGGAATTATACGTTAAAAACGGGACTTAACCGGGTGATTTTTGGGAAAAATCTTAAAAATAGTAAAAGAGACCTAAAATCCATAAATATCATAATATTTCAATAATATAGGAACATTGAGTCAAGAAAAAGGTGAAAATTTGGATAAAAACGTATTCGGACGCTCGGTTTCAGGTAAAAACGTGTTTTAACGGGCAAATCATAAAACTGAAGTTTTTAGTGAAAAGAACTCAAAAACATAATTTTGACATCTTAGAAATCTTATTATAAGTCCTTAAATAATATTTAAAGGTTACTTGGATGAATTAGAAGGATTTAAAACAAACTGTTAAAATCTTCGGTTTTACCGTAATCGGTAACTAAAAACATAAGTTTTAATTACCCCAAATTAAGTTCTAGAAAAATTGGAATTTAACATGTTAAAAGTGAAATAATAAACTCCTAGAAACTAATAATGGGCAATAAAAGTCAAGAAATCAAAGAAAACAAACTTTAGGGTAAAAACTGTACATTTTGAAACTTGAGGGACTAAACTGAAAATTCTACCAAATCCTTATAAATTCGACCCATTTGACTAAAAGTACAAGATAAACTTAATACCACTATGATAAAATGATTCACGTCATTTAAACATGTATTTTATGTTAATAAACCCTAACTTTCCTAAGAAGGAAACTTTTTTAATCAAACCATAACAAATCAAAGATAGTTGACCTTTTAACCTTATAACACACCTAGTTACACCCAAATTAGGACACATAGATTTTTACTTAAATCTTGATGCTAGGGTGCTAGGATTGAATCATTTTTAGTACACGAAGATCTGTTGCTTGAAACCTACGATGAGTTCTAGTGTCCCCTATTTACCACTGTTTTGAGATGAAGATGCTCTATTTGAATTGAAACTATTACTGTGCTATTTTATGATGCTTATATGTTGTGTATAATGCTGATACCTGCTTATACTTGTATCATAATCATTAATTCTTTTGTGAACCGCTTGTTTTATATGGGTAGATCTACTTGGGGAACCCCCCACACACAGTGCCCTCCGTATGGGAAGGGTACCCCACTGAGATCCTGAGGGATCCTTTATGTCATGTAACAGGTTTTATAAGATACTATGTTGAACCATCCAGCAGGTATGGTGCACTATTTGAGGCTCGGTTCTCCCTTTCAGGTTAACCGGTATAAACATAACTTTAGAAGAAGCAAGTCGGGACTGAGTGCAGGGTTGATTGTGACCCCATAACAGTGACACTTATGATTTTTAAAATCAACTTATAGATTCTCGAGAGTCCTTTTGTTTTTAAACTTTAAGCACTTGAATTCAACAACTTTTAGTTGACATAAAATATTTTTAAGCAAAATGTTTCAGGTAATCCCTAATGGATGTTGGCTTCATTGGAGAACTGGACTTGGATGACCTAGAACTGTGACTACCCATAGCATTACTTGACTTGGAAACATTTTAAACAATTTGAATTGCTGTCAATTAAACATTTGGATATTATGTAATGGATTTATACTCTTGATGATGGGCTAGACTATTATAGCCCACAACTTATAATAAAAATGTAATGCCATGTGATTTCTCTACTTGCTTGCTCTTATGATGGTTTGTTTCTACTGCCATGTTTGTTATCAGTCTGTGACATCCCACCATCCTTGGGCCTGGGGTGTGACACTTTGAGAAGCTGATGAAGAATAGATTTGAAATGAGTGCCATAGGGAACTAAATTTCTTTCAAGGAATACAAGTGAAGCAGGTTGAGAATGGCATCTTCTTAAACTAGTCAAAGTATGTGCAAGACATACTTACCAGATTTCATCTGACTAAGTGCAAGGTTTCTAAGACGCCCACAGCTAGAAACCACTCCCTAGGATCGATCTTAAGGGGGAGTGTGTTAAGGAACATCTCTACAGGGCTATGATTGGGTCTCTTATGTACCTAACAGCCAACATGCCTGATATCATGTTTGCTACATGTATTTGTGCTAGATATCAAGCCAACCCCAAGATGTCACACCTGGTTGCTGTCAAAAGGATTCTCAGATATCTCAATTGTGCTCCCAAACGGGGTGATGGATTTGAGTTTTGCACTTGAAAAGAAAATCAAAATGAATGAATCCCCCAAGGATCTTTTTCAATCTCTTAATAATAACAACAAATTGTTATTAAATCAATACTCATTAGTCATATTACGAAACCCATGATTGATGATATGAACTCTATGTGTGTGTATGATTAAGTGTTTAGATGCAATGAATGATAGATTAATTGATTGTTCAAAAACATACAAAGGATCTTTCTCCTTCAGCTTCATCTACAAAAGTACAAACCCTAAATTCACCTACAGACCGACATTGTTCTTAGATTTCTTCCTCTTAAAGCTTTCCAAAATGGGCCACCCTGAACCCCAAAACCAACCAGATTTTTCCATGCATCTACACTGGAAACATAATCAAGTTGCTCTATTGTCATCTGAGAAAGATCAAGGTTTCTCAGATGTTTGTATCTTCTTATATCACTGGACCTACCTCATTGCCCTCACAATTGACCCTCCACTATATGAAGAATAACTCCTAAAGTTCTGGAGGACCTGACAAGAGGTCATCTTGGACGGTAAGGACGCATTCTCTGCCATAGTGCTGCAGAGAATAATTTTGATCACTCCAACCACCATAAACTCTCATCTAAGACTGGATGATGAAGAAGGTGAGTTGTCCTTCATAAAATCTGTTGTCAACAACTCAATCCGGTAGATGGGCTATGGAGGAGACTACTCTGTCAGAACCTTCAAAAAGGGTAAGCTTTCCTCTCAATGGAAGTACCTCCTCCATGTTGTAATTCACTCTCTATCTAACAAACATGGAGGTTAGGACTAGATTCTAATAACTTATCCTATATAGTCTATGGGATGGTTCAAGGAGTCAAGTTCAAGTACTCATAGTTTTTCTATACAAACCTGCTTGTTTACTTGGACTCCTTAGAGTACTATATGTTCCCTAGATATGTTCAACACATTCTTAACTGTGAACTGGGACGGGAACAGGTAATGCTCTTAAACTAGAATAAATGAAGCCTGACATCTTCAAAATAATGAGAAAGCCCGTTGTTGGCTTCTCAAGGGTACAAACAACCCTAATCCTAAAAATGATAGAGCTCATTGCTCAAGGTTGAACCCATACCTTTTACATCAGCACGACCCACACAGATGCAAATAACCATCACCTACAATAGAAAACTCAAGCAGAGCCCTACTCAGTCTACTCAGGGTGAGCGGGCCCCAATACAACCACTCATGTAGGAGGAAGTGGAAATAAGAGGTCCCACATCCCCTAAGGAGAAGACCACTCCCATTAATTCTTTGATCAGTGCTGAAGTTACTCATGCTTAGCCTAATGAACTCATTGCCTAAGCCTTAAGCCATCACTCCTGTGTCTCAAAACTTAAGTGATCAACCTTTATGGGAAAGCTACCATTCCTAGTCTTTAGACTTAAACCAACCCATCCCTTACCTTCAATTCTATGATCATGAGGATATAGGCTTTAGTGAGAACCATGAGTCTCTATTCTCTACCCCTGCTCAAGGAGATATGAGTGCTCCTATGTAAGGCCCCGTACCTGGGATGCTTACAGTTGGTCATTCATCGCACATAAATTATACATTAATTTAAAACATTGCAGCAGAAACTATTTAAAACCATTTCATATAATTATAATTGCTTTTGCAAAATAATACATCATTGTTACATTACAAAACATCACTTGTTGCATTACATCACAAAAACATTATCGCAATATAAAATGGATGCCATCCAAAAATAAGCCAATTAGCTGTCCCGTGCCATCCTCAGCAACAATCATCTACCAACTAGAAAATACATAAAAGTCAGTATTGCTGAGTGAGTTCTAGTTTTATAAATAAAATACTTTACTTATCATTCAAAACCGTTCTTTACTTTCATATGTGCTCATACATCATATGTACACATAGATAATCTTATTATTATCATCATCATCATCATTCATTAACTTTCATTCATTCGTCATCGTACGTCATTGTTATCATTCATTATCTTCCGTATCATATTTTACATACATTCACCTTTAGCTTCCTCACATTCCAGGCCAATTCCATGGGCTATGCCCCACCGTCATGCATAAAGCGGGTACTGGGCCGAAGTCTATAAATAGACTCCCATACATTGTGCCCGGTGGCCTGACCATAGTACCGGGGTAAATTCATTTGGACCAATGCCATGTGCTATACCCCACCATCATCCATAAAGCGGGTACTGGGCCGAAGTCTGTAAATAGACTCCCATACATTATGCCCGGTGGCCTGACCACAGTACCGGGGTAAGCGGCAAGATCCCATACGTATGGTGAATCACAAGGATTAAACCCCAGTGTGCATCCTTCTAGGGTAGCTAACCCACACACAGTTGAGCTAACACCCTTCATTGGGTTTGAACCTCCATACATTGCTTGCAAGAGTTTTCTTACATTTGTTCGTTCATTAATGTATGCATTCATTTTTTCTTTATGTTTCACATATCATTAACATTAACTTCCGCTTTACGTTACATAATACTTCACGTTCATCTCATGCTCATAATACGTAGGTCACAGAATAATACATAATAAGAAACATAAGGAAACATATCATACATAAGCATAATATCATTATACATGACATAAACTCATCCATCACATCACACATAACATCATAAAGTCAACTTACATTACCCCCGGGAACATCCCAAGTCAATGCCTACGCTTTACATTTTCCCCGAAATTCAGAAAAATATTCTAAGTCTTAGGCGCATGGGCACTATGCAGGCGCATGACCTTCTGTGCGCATGAGAACACTTAGGTGCATGGGAAAGGTTCTGGGCGCATGGGAACTATTGGGGCGCATAGCCCAACACTTACTCACTCTGGAAAAATTCTAGGCGCAAGGGCACTATGCAGGCGCATGAGTACCTGGGCGCATGGGCAATCTAGGCGTTTGGGACACTTAGCCAAATTCAGCCTATCCCGGGTGCATGAGCACTATTTAGACGGATGGGGTTTTGGGCGCATGGGAACACATAGGCAAATTTGAATGTTAGGCGTATGGACCTATTTCAGGTGCATGGGCAGCCAACTCAAACTACTAACATCATATCCGGTCCCAATCATCAATCTAATATATTCTAAGCTTACTTCTACCATTCTAAGCATCATAACAAGAACAAGGCATCATCATAACCTCATAAACACCCATATCATAAGCCCACCCGCATTCACGCACACACAGACATACGGGTGAAAAACCCATTTTTATAAAAACATTCGTACATGCATTTCCAGCCCCAAATGTAGGATCTTATATGCCCAAGACACATACAAGATTGATGTGGTTAGTACGTTATGATCCAAGTCATGTCATACCCAATAACAGGCTATACAAACATTAACAAACATTTACTTATTGATGAGATCATACAATAAATGTTTGACACCTATTTAGAAAATTGGTTTTCTAAATATTGCTTTTATGATAGAACATCATTATATGGATAATATGTTCATGAGATATTTATTTGTTTCATTATTTAAGTTGGTTAAATAATGAAATATAAAAGAGTGTTATGTTATAAAATTAAACTAGGTTTTAATTTTATAAGTTAGTTAATTGAAAGAGTGTTATAAAAATAAAGGATGAAAAGGGTGGGAAACCCATTTGAATGCAACAAATTCAGCCTCCCAAGGGCCTAGGGAACATCCAATTTTATGTCTTGTTTCTTGCAAGACTAAATGCATACTTACACTCTTCCATGATTAGCATTCTTACACTCTCTTTCTCTCTCACACTAGCAAAAGTTTTTCTCTCATTCTTCTCTCAAAAACTGAGATTCTTGGCTCTTTTGAAAGGTTGTTCTTGGCTGATTTTCAAGTCTAAGAAGTGGGACAAGACTTGGTGTAACACTACCTAGCAAGTAAGTGTTTAGAAGGCTTGTGGGTATCATGATTTGAGGTCCTCTACCTTGAAGGCTTGCTGCTCAAAAACATCATCTTCAAACATTTCGACCCTTTTGGGCTGCTGAAAGGTAGTTTATGGCAGCCTCTATATGGTTATCCATAATGCATGTTTTATGTTTACATAGCTAGCATTATTCACATACAAAAATATCCTTTTGTTCTTGGGTTTGTTTACAACTTACAACATCAAATAGAACTTGATTTTCAGCTTATAAACAAGGTTATAAAGCTATTATTCCGCTGCGTTTTTACCAAGTTTAAATGGTTAAACTATGTTTTATGTTCTATCAAACCCAACATTGGCATCTAAAGCCGGTTATATGGATAGCTAGCTTGTATGGTCTTTGAAAAATTTGTTTTATGGACTTTAAAACCCCTTTAAGGGCTGCTATGTTCATATATTATGAATCCCCAAACTTTCAAAGTTATATCACACATGCTTGTGATTAAACTTTGAAAGATATGAATGTTGTATTGTTTGTCTGTTTGGACAAAAATAAAACCCAAATTCCAGTTTGTGTTGGCTAAAATTTCATGGTTTTCGTGGGGATTCATTGTTACTTTGGATGATATAATCATTGTTCATGTTGGTGCATAACCTAGCCTTGACCTTGTATTGATTTGGTTTGGAATGGATGTTTGTTTTGGTTGTTTTTCATTTGGGTTGTAATATTATTCTTTTGTGCTAGTTTTGGGATGTAATTTATTTATTCATTCATTTGTAATGTAATAGATAGATTAAGTGTTTTTTTTCTTTATTAGAAAAATTGTATTAGGATATAAATTTTGTAAACGAAGATGACAAGATGGAAGCACAAGAGGAAGACACAAAGAGAAGGACTTGAAGCATATGGATGCAAGTTCTAGTGGGGGTCTATGAAAATCTCATCTTTGTGTTGTATTCAACCCTTAGGAAAGACCAAATGACAACACTTGTGATGGCAAACAAGTGTTGTCAACATAGTGGCTATGGTTATGCACATGTGGTTGTTTAGTACATGCTTGTTTGTTTATCATTTTTGTTGATTGTTTGATATGTGGATATGCTTAATATTCTTAATAAATGATCATAACAAGCTGAATTTTCATGGTCTTTAATCACTATAAGATAATAAAAGGTTATTAATATTGTTTAATGATTTTAAAGATTAAAAGGTTTTAATCAATGTATCATAGGGTATCTTATATTTGAAAGCATGCAAATATGGATACATAGAGTTTTTTAACTAGAATGATGAATTCTCTAAATATTTTAAAATAAGATCAACACCGTCCTTTTACACAACACTTGAGTCACTCGGGAACTCTTAATGGGATAAAGGTCACCTAACCATTTTGAGGAAACTTATGACTTGAGGTGAGAATGCCATATTCATGGGATAAAGGTCACGTAATCGCTTATTTTAGCAAACTCACACGTGTGTGGAAGTAGGATGTCTTGATTTACAAACCATGTCAAATGCATCACCTACGATGTGGTTTCCAAATGGTGTTGATGGGATTCACATGTGGACTTTACATATGATGTTTAAAGTCGATCCGATACCTCTAGAAGTTGCAAATGGTTGCAACCGTCAATCGTTGACCACCTTATTAATTTAAATCGTGGGATAAAGGTCACCTAACCACAATTTAAATGTAATGTTGGGTTCTAGATTTTAATATTAAATGACCTTAAAAGGCATTAATTAATTATTAAAAATAGCAATATCGAAAAATATGAAAATAGATCTTTGTTTAATTTTGTAGATGACCACCAATAATGATAATCATGATAACTCATCCACGTCAACCCAATCTTTACAAGCGATTCTCCAAAAGGAACGTATAAATCATAACAATTACATTGATTGGTATCAAAACTTGAGAATCATTCTCAAGCAAGAGAGACGATCATATGTTTTAGACGACCCTATCCCCGATCAACCTGCTGAGGATGATGAGGAGGCCTATAACGATTGGCTAAAGTACACTGAGGACTCCATCCAAGTGTCTTGCCTTATGCTGGCAAGCATGACTCCGGATCTCCAAAAGTAGTATGAACATCACGGAGCATATGACATGATAACCCAGCTGAAGGAAACGTTCCAACAGCAAGCGAGGGTTGAGCGCTTCGAAACTATTCGAGCACTCCATGCACGGCGTATGGACGACAACCAATTGGTTTCATCTTATGTACTTAAGATAAAAAGCCACATTAACCACCTCGAAAGGCTTAATTGTCCCGTCTCGATGGAATTGGTCACGGATTTGATCCTCAATGGCCTTACTAAGAAGTTCGAGACGTTCGTGTTGAACTACAACATTAATGCTTGGGACAAAAGCATTGGTGAGCTTCACTCAATGCTTAAAACGGCCGAGGCGGCCATGGGTAAAAGGGTTTTACCCATTCTCACCATCAATGAAGGTGGGAACAAGAAAAGGTCTCATCCCGCACCCAAGGCAAGGGTAAGGGACCCGTATGGGGAAAAAGGAAAGGGGTGGCAAGGGTGCCACCCAAACCACAAGAGAAGAAGCAAAAGGTTGCTACTAATGACCCATGCTTCAAGTGTGGGGAGATTGGACATTGGGCAAGAAATTGTCCTGTCCATCTCCAAGAGTTGAAAGCAAAGAGGGATGACGGGCAAACCTCAGGTACAATATACATGATCCATATTGATTTAAACATAATATCCTCTGACACATGGGTATTAGATACCGGATGTGGAACTCACATTTGTAATTTGTTGCAGGGGTTCAAAAGAAGTAGCAACTTCAACAAAGGGGATGTTAGCCTCTACATGGGCAATGGGGCTAAGGTTCAAGTTGACGCCCGTGGTGACTACATCTTGAAACTTCCAATTGGTTTGGAAGTAATTTTGAACAATGTTTTGTATGCTCCTAGTTTGACTAGGAATATTACTTCTGTAGCCCTATTAAAACATTTTGGATATGTATTATCATTTATTGGAAATGAAATCCATGTTACTTTGAATGACATATTTTACTTTAAAGCTATTCCCATCAATGGTATCTATGAATTGGTTTGTGAAAATACATTGAATGATAGCTTATTGTAACAAACTAGTACCAAGAAACTCAAAACGGATTTGAGTGACAATTACCTTTGGCATTGCCGTCTTGGTCACATAAACAAGAAAAGAATACAAACACTACAAAAGAACGGTCTTTTAACAACAAGTGAATGTGATTCATTTGATGTGTGTGAATCTTGTTTACAAGGTAAAATGACCAAGGCACCTTTCAGTGGCAAAGCCAGAAGGGCAAAAGATTTATTAGGTATCATACATTCGGATGTATGTGGTCCTTTAAAACCTTTGACAAGGTACAATGAAAGACACTTCATTACCTTTACTGACGACTATAGTCGATATGGGTATGTGTGCTTGTTAAGACACAAAGATGAAGCTTTTGAAATGTTCAAGATCTTTCAAAATGAAGTACAAAATCAACTCAATAAGTCAATTAAAATTCTTCGCACCGATAGAGGAGGTGAATACCTGAATGATGCTTTTAGGGACCATCTTAGAAGTTGTGGGATTGTCTCACAACTATCTCCACCGGGAACACCACAACACAATGGCGTGTCCAAGCGGAGAAATCGAACTCTATTGGATATGGTTCGATCTATGATGGCTAGAAGCTCATTACCTCTGTCATTTTGCGGTTTTGTTCTGCTCTCTGCGGCCCGTATTTTGAATATGGCCCCAACCAAGAAAGTGGAAACGACACCTTTTTAAAATGGCATGGAAGGGTTCCATCGCTTTCATATTTAAAAGTATGGGGTTGTGAGGCTTATGTTAAGACTCCCAAGTCAAACAAGCTAGAAAGCCGTTCCACTAAGTGTATCTTCATTGGATATCCTAGAGATTCTATGGGATACTATTTCTATGATCCAGTGGAACAAAAGGAGTTTGTTGCCAGAAAAGCTGAGTTCTTAGAAGCTAAGTTCCTTACGGAAGGAACTAGCATTAGAACAGTGGATCTTGAGGAGGATCAAGAACCACAAAACGATACACGTTTGGTTGACACTAGCACTGAACATGAGAATGTTGAGAATGATCAAGTGGTTGATGAATACACATAAAACGTTCACAGATCAGGTAGAATTAGTAATCCACCTAAAATATATGGATTTTTTGTAGATGGATGCTATGTGGTAGATTCCGATGAACCTACCACCTATCATGATGCAATGTCCAATTTGGATTATGACAAATGGCTTGAAGCCATGAACGTTGAGATGCAATCCATGTATGACAATCAAGTATGGGACTTGGTTGTACCACCTCCTAACTCCAAAATAGTTGGAAGTAAGTGGGTTTTCAAGAAGAAAACCGATATGCATGGAAACTTGGATACTTATAAAGCTAGACTTGTAGCAAAGGGTTTTACTTAAACTCAAGGGGTTGACTATGATGAAACTTTCTCACCAGTAGCAATGCTAAAGTCTATTAGGATATTGTTTGCCATAGCTGCACATTATGACTATGAGATTTGGCAAATGGATGTCAAAACCGCTTTCCTAAATGGATATCTCGAGGAAGATGTCTATATGGTTCAGCCTAAAGGTTTTATCGATCCAGAACATCCTAACAAAGTATGCAAGTTAAAGAAATCAATCTATGGATTGAAACAAGCATCGAGAAGTTGGAATCACCATTTTGATGAAGAAATAATTAAATTTGGATTCATCAAGAACACTGATGAAGCTTGTGTATATAAGAAAGCTAGTGAGAGCATCATCACCTTCCTAGTATTGTATGTAAATGACATACTACTATTTGGAAATGACATTCCAACCTTGGAAGGTGTAAAAACCTGGCTTGGAAGTTATTTTTCCATCAAGGATCTTGGTGAAGCCGCCTATGTTCTGGGAATAAAGATCTATAGGGATAGATCAAAGAGGTTGATTGGTTTAAATCAAAGTGCATACACTGATAAGATCTTCAAAAGGTTCAAGATGGAGAACTCTAAGAACGATACGGTACCTATTCAAAGAGGAACGATATTGAGTACGATTCAATGTCCTAGCTCAAAGGATGAGGAAGACAACATGAAGGCAATCCCATACGCGTCTGCTATTGGATCTATCATGCATGCAATGATATGCACTCGACGGTGACGTTTCATACGCCTTAAGCATGACAAGCCGATACCAGCAAAATCCTGGAAGCAGTCATTGGATGGCTGTTAAGAACATACTTAAGTACCTAAGGAGGACTAAATATATGTTCCTAATCTATGGATCTGGAAATGAGGAACTCGTTGTAAAAGGTTACATGAATGAGTTTCCAAACCGATCGTGATGATTCGCGATCACAATCGGGATACATTTTCATTCTGAATGGAGGAGCGGTCTCTTGGAAGAGCTCTAAACAGGATGCGGTGGCTTTATCAACTACAGAATCTGAATATTTCGTCGCCTCATTGCCAGCTCAAAAAGCTGCATGGTTGAAGAAATTCATTGCCGATCTAGGGGTTATCCCTTCCATTCAGGAACCCCTAAAGATCTTTTGTGATAACGAGGGTACGATTGCTCAAATCAAGGAACCTCGTGCTCATCAAAAGACTAGGCACATTGAGCAGAGATTCAACTACATACGAGATAAAGTTGAAAAAGGAAAGATATGTATTCGCAAAGTTCACACAGATCAAAATATTACGGATCCTCTTACGAAGCTCCTAGAAAAGGCAAAGCATGAAAGTCATACCTGTGCCATGGGACTTCGATATTCTAGTGATTGGATTTGATCTGTAATTTTGTATTTGGATATATGGAACTCCCCTATTACATGAATAAAATTATTTGGTTATAATATTTCATTAAATGTTCCAATTTAGCATGTTTTATCCATGGGTAAATTGTTTACTCTAAATGTCCATAGTCATTCATACTTATAGGAACAAGTATGAGGGTAAGATTATTATGAATTTGGACTAGTAGATATTCATATGGATGAATATAGAACAAAAGGTTGCTGCCAAGGTTCATAGATATTTGTAGGATGCAAATATTGGACTGACCTGCATCTCAAATATTATTGCATGGAATCTTCATGATTGTCATAAGTAATTTTGAGTAAAGGCGAACATCATTTGGTATCCTCTGAACTGAGATACATATTGGATCTTGATATTTACCAAATATCATACTTTGGCTCAGTTCTTTGCTATTCTGAAATATGGCAGTACATAAGTTTGAGTAGGTATGATATAAGGTAATTGTGAGAGACGTATGTAGTCAAGATGGGATTTGTCCCTCTTATTCGTTGAGAGTAAGATGTCTAAGGCCTGATAAAGTTAAATCAATGGAGAATGATCACTCCGTGTCTCTATGATTACCAAGACATCTGTGATAAAAGGATATATGATTGATTCACCTAAAACATTTCAAGTATGGTACTTGAAGAGGATGATGTTATTGAATGGCACTTAGTCATACGTATTAAGGATAGTTAACCATTGTTAGGAGGTATTTACTACTTGCATCAATCTTCTATGAATCTTGTGCAAGTGGGAGATTGTAGGATCATATATGCCCAAGACACATACAAGATTGATGTGGTTAGTATCTTATGATCCAAGTCAGGTCATACCCAATAACAGGCTATACAAACACTAACAAACATTTACTTATTGATGAGATCATACAATAAATGTTTGACACCTATTTAGAAAATTGGTTTTCTAAATATTGCTTTTGTCATTAAACATCATTATATGGATAATATGTTCATGAGATATTTATTTGTTTCATTATTTAAGTTGGCTAAATAATGAAGTATAAAAGAGTGTTATGCTATAAAATTAAACTAGGTTTTAATTTTATAAGTTAGTTAATTGAAAGAGTGTTATAAAAATAAAGGATGAAAAGGGTGGGAAACCCATTTGAATGCAACAAATTCGGCCACACAAGGGCCTAGGGAATATCCAATTTTATGTCTTGTTTCTTGCAAGACTAAATGCATACTTACACTCTTCCATGATTAGCATTCTTACACTCTCTTTCTCTCTCACACTAGCAAAAGTTCTTCTTTCATTCTTCTCTCAAAACACCAAGATTCTTGGCTCTTTTGAAAGGTTGTTCTTGGCTGATTTTCGAGTCTAAGAAGTGGGACAGGACTTGGTGTAACACTACCTAGCAAGTAAGTGTTTGGAAGGCTTGTGGGTATCACGATTTGAGGTCCTCTACCTTGAAGGCTTGCTGCTCAAAAACATCATCATCTTCAAACATTTCGACCCTTTTGGGCTGGTGAAAGGTAGTTTATGGCAGCCTCTATATGGCTGTCCATAATGCATGTTTTATGTTTACATAGCTAGCATTATTCACATACAAAAAGATCCTTTTGTTCTTGGGTTTGTTTACAACTTACAACATCAAATAGAACTTGATTTTCAGCTTATAAACAAGGTTATAAAGCTATTATTCCGTTGTGTTTTTACCAAGTTTAAATGGTTAAACTATGTTTTATGTTCTATCAAACCCAACACCAAAATCATATAAAACATGTAAAAAGGGGGTTCTAGAACTCACCTTAAGCAACTTTGAGTGTGTCTTCCTTCAAACCCGTATGCAATGAGTTCAAACACCTAGAAAACCACCACACACACCTGAACACACACACAAACACATAAGCATATAACCGAGGCTAAAACCCAACAAGAACACTTAAAACTTCAAATTCTTACCTTGGATTCAGCCTTCTTCTTGATCTATCTTCAAAACCCAAAAGCTTCTATGATTTCTCTCTCTAAAACCAATTGAAAAGAAAGGTGCAGGCAAGTGTGGGTGGCCATACCCACTTTATGCACCAACTGTTATACTTTTTTGTCCTTTTGACACATCTAGCCCCTCAGTTTGGGTTAAACTGTGTTTCCTTCTTTTAATTCGCTTTTTATTCTTTCTTTCTCATATTTAAAAATATCCAGGAGTTACAAGTCCACCCCCCTTATATAGTTTTCATCCCCGAAACCTATCATTCCTCAAACAGATGTGGGTAATGTCGTCTCATCTCCTCCTCAGTCTCCCATGTAGACTCAGATCCCTTTCTATGTTTCCACTATACTCGCACCAAGGGAACCACCTTATTCCTTAACCTTTTCTTTTTAAGATCAATGATAGCCACTGGTTGCTCCATATAGTTGAGCCATTCATCAACTTCGATGTCCTCCAGTGGTACAACCATATCCTCATCAGCTATACACTTCCGCAGATGAGATACATGGAATGTCAGGTGAATTCCATTTAACTCACTAGGCAACTCCAACCTATAGGCCACCTCTCCTACTTGAGCCATAATTCGGAAAGGCCCAATATACCTCGGGCTCAACTTGCCCCGCTTCCGAAACCGAATGATACCCTTCCAAGGTGAGACTTTCAGCATAACTCTATCACCCAACTTGAACTCAATCGGTCTACGTCTCTTATCGGCGTATAACTTTTTCCTATCCTTAGCTGCCTTCATAAAGGCTTTGATCTTTTCCAGCTTCTCAGTCGTAGCCTCAATCACTCAATACTTCCCAACTCCTTCTGACCAATATCGCCCTAACAAACAGGAGCCCTACATCTCCTACCGTATAGCATCTCATAAGGGGGCATACCAATGCTGGCATGATAACTGTTATTGTATGAGAATTTAGCTAACGGTAAATGGTCATCCTAACTTCCTCTAAAATCAATGACACATGCCCGAAGCATGTCTTCACGTGTCTATATGGTTCTCTCTGACTGACCATCCGTCTGAGGATGAGATGTTGTGCTGATGTGTAGCCTCATTCCGATCGCATCGTGGAATCTCTTCTAAAAATTAGATGTAAACCAAATGTCACGATCAGATACAATAGACGCCGGTACACCATGACGAGCTACAATCTTCTTGATGAATAAATCCGTTAGTCTCTTAGAGGATTACATCTCTTGGATCGGTAGGAAGTGAGCACTCTTCATCAAACGATAAACGATCACCCATATAGCATCATACCCTCATGGAGTACGTGGTAACTTCGTAATAAAGTCCATGGTGATATGTTCCCACTTCCACTCGGGTATATCCAAAGGTTAGATTTTCCCGTACAGTTTCTGATGTTCTGCATTCACTTGCAAGCAAGTACGACACTTACTCACATACTCCACCACGTCATGTTTCATGCCCGGCCACCAGTAATCTTTCTTCATGTCTTGATATATCTTGGTAGCACCAGGATGAATGGAGTATCGAGTCTTATGAGCTTCTTCCATGATCCGTTCTTATAGGTCTCCATAACGAGGGATCCACATTCGTCCGAAGCGGGTTCTAACTCCATGAGTGTTTTCCCCCAACTCCGCGATTATACCTCTCATTCATTCAGAGTTGAGGCGATCTTCTTTAACGCCTCATTCGGAAATTCTTTGACTTGCGTCATCACGTCAGAGGTCATAATCAACCGATATGCCTTCACCTTGTTAGGACCGTGTACGTACGGAGTACTAACGGATTCTGCGTGAAATCAGATAAAATAGTGTGGAATTATATTAGATTGGCGATCCAATCAGTGGGAACGAATAACTGATCGTTCTAACAATGACACAAACGCTTAGAACAAGTTGGAATCGATCAGGAACGAACTATGAACTTAGATTGGCGACTTAGAACGCTCTGGACGGCTAGGGTATGAAAGTATTCGAAGTGTCATGTTTTTCCATGAATTATGTGGTATTTATAGGTTTTCAGTGTTCATTCGCACAACTGAACCATTAGCACGGTTCAGTCGTGCGACTGAATCATGCGATTGACTCATACGCGCGATTGAAGGTTCAGTCGTGCGATTGAACCAATCTTATGTCTCAATCATACGACTGATCCATTCACCTTGTTCAGTCGTGCGACTGGTCCATGAGCATGGTTTATTCATGCGTATGGGCCATAAGTATGGTCCATTAGCATGAATGTCCACATGACTAAGTTAAACACATTTCTAAGTTCTTATTGACTTAGAACTATGTAAAACCAACATCAACCTATATATTTAGTTCATACATGTGAATCACATTCGATATAAAGATAACATGACATAATCAATCACATATAAACATCACAATGCATTTCATATATCATTCAATCATTTCGTTACATTAGATTACATAAGTGTAAGACATGAAAGATTTTACATTTAAGAGCATAAGCTAGGTACATTAATATGTATCAACAAACTCCCCCTTGGACCTAGTTTAGCCTAATGTCTAATATTCTTCATGTGCTCTTGAAACTTCTTGTACTTGTCTTCTCTTGTGACTCCCGCTTGAATCTCAAACGCCAAGCAGAGCCGTTGACATGTTGGAATTATAGAGCTTGTACAATGTCTTATGAGTCATAGAATAGTGGCCACTTGTAGAGAGTGTAAACATCCTCAGCCGACAAGTTAGTTAGCCACATCGGGTCAAATACCCTGATAGTCTCGATTTTGCTCTCTTTATGCAAAACTATGACTGATTCTCCCGTCCGCCAGTCATAATACCACCACTTGAAGTGTGGAGTGAAGTCCTGAGGCATTTCCCATAATGGGATCTTCGACATTGTGCGCGGAGGACTCCACTTCAACACTACTTTAGGCTTTCCAGTGTTAGGATCAACTTCGGTCTTATTTATAAACCATTTAGGCTGTTGAGGCCTGAAGTTGACCCACCAGGAGTGGTATTCCCTCTGTAGTGCCTCCTCAAACCAACCCGACATCTTTCTAGGGTTGGCGTACAAAAGATCTAAACAGGCAAGCCTATGTAGCTCAAAACCAGGAAGAGTCTTTAGATCATGAGGGAATCTGAAGTACTCTATCTCCTTCTCCCTCTTCACGGCATAGACATCCAAGTCCTCAAAATACGCCCCACTAATAATCTTTCCTGACACCTTCTGATGCTTCTTCACTCGATAAAGTTTGGTGTAGGCGTTAGACTTTGGAGGTTGTCCTTGGGATCTCATTTTAGCTAGACACACTGCCCACTCAGTCTTCTTAATGTCGATATCAGCTTCCGTAGCTTGGGCTTTCCCTTCTTCTTTCTCTTTCTTTATCTCTTTCTCCTTAGCATCAAGAGCTTCAAACGTATCACTGCCAAATGTTTCACGCAGATTGGGGATAACATTTCCCTGTTGGTCAGTGTATAGAGGATACTTTTATGTTGTGATATCCTCGATGTTGATCTTATCTACATCTTGCAGCTCTTCATTACTGGTGACATCAACCTCAGGAGCATCCTTGACTAGCTCATCCGGGTTGAGTCGAAACATGTCGGCCAGCTGCTCATCTGTGAGATCATGAATGATCTCTATCTCTCTTCGGGGGTGTAGCTCATAGATCGTCGCACGATCCCTGGCAAATCAAGAATCACGGTTAGCTTAGTCTTGATTTGCTGAAGGGGTGAGACATCGTAGTCGTCTGTTTGTTCAGCTTCATCTGTTTGATTAAACGTTTAAGACACAATCACACACACATCAGTAATCAAGATAACTAAACATTGATAAACATTAATTACATTAGTGTAATAAATAATTCAAGTACAAATGTTTTCAAACATAAAGACATTTAATCATTACTTTTGCGTTGGTCGCTTGACTCTTCATCTTGGGGAGCTGAGGAGGAGGGTCTCTGATCCTGATTCCTTTTAGTGCACCTCTCCCGAGCTAATGGATTTGAGGCTGATGTAGATGCATCACCTTCATGCTCAGGCTCATCATCATCTCCCCCTTCTTTGTCCTTCCCACTGCCTTCAGCCTCACCCTCATCATCATCATCATCATCCGATTCATCATCGAATGAATCGTCATCATCATCATCTCCGCCATCACCATCACCTTTTATCTTTAAAGGCTCACACTTCATCCCCTTACCTGAGCAGAAGCTTCTTATTCTTCTTCTCGACCTCCTCAATCCTCTTCACCGAGGCCATCAGGAGCTCATTCTATGCAGTGAGAGTACAATGAGCTCTGGCCAAGGCTCTCTCATGAGATGCATCTTTCTCAGTCAAATAGGTGATATGTTGACTCTGAGCTACATCTCTCTCTGTCAGCAGGGCTATTTGCTTACCCCGTGCAGCGTTGACTACCATCAACTGGTTCATCTGGTTAGCTCGTATGTCATTTGTTACGAGCAGTTTGAGCACCAGATGATTAAGGCTAGCCAGCTACTACTCCAACCCAACAGTGGGCAGAGGAGATCCCTGTGGAGGGATCAATGATGTGGAAGGCCGGTTTGGGGTATGGTTGATGTGGTGGTGGATGTGGTGTATGATGGAGTGGGAATGAAGGTGAATGGTGGTGGAATAGATATGGGTATGGTATGTGTGGTGGTGGGAATAGTGGTGGCTGTGGTGGTGGCAGTAGTGGTGGCAGTAGTGGTGGTAGTAGTGGTGGCTGTGGAGGTATGTGTCGTGGGAGTAGGAGTGGTGGTAGTGGTGGTATTAGTGGTGGTAAAAGTGGTGGCAATAGTGGTTGTGGTAGCTGTGGTAGTGGAGGTGGTAATCAGTACTATCCTCCCTCTCTTGCCCTTCTTGCCATGGGGCTGGGCCATGCTCTTTAGCCTCGACCTCTTGGCAAGCTGGGCTCCTCCTGGGCTAGTTGGCTGGGGAGGTGTGTAAGTGGGATCTGCAGTCTCAGCACCTTCAGCCCCAGCCTGGCATCCCCCAACCACCTCTTTGCCCCTTTCGGTAGCCACCACTTGGCTACCGATGGTCCTCGTGAGAGGCTCCTCATCTGACTCATCCTCCTCCTCATCAAGCAGGAAGTCCCGGTGGATGGCAGCCTACTTCGATCCACCGGAAGCAGAAGTACTATTATGGGGAGGTGGTGGAGATATGGTAGACGTGTCAGTGGCCCGTGATTGACTGGGGCCTGCATCTCCACCACCTTGACCATCATCATGGTCATCATCGTCATCATCCTCGTCAGCAGGAGCCACAATCGGCTCGACGTCAGAATCAGTAACGTCGTGACGCCACTTCTTACGAGCTGGCGCCACGTATCCCTCATTGGCCAGATGGACAAATAGTCTCCTCACCAGGGGCTTCACATGCTTTCCCTGGTTTACCTTTATTCTGCCCAAGGTGGTATCATCCATCACCTCTACGGTCACTACATCATCTTCCTCCTTAGGCAGCATAGGAAGCTTCTCGTCGATAATCATCTCCAAGAATATTGGATACATGCAAAAGCCTTCCTTGACTTTTTCCTCAATGTTCTCCGTCAGGTAGGAGAAGAACATACGTGAAAAACTGAACGGGTAGTTCAGCACCAGCGCAACGTATGTGTTCTGGATTTGATCTGACAGCTCGTCAAATCCTCCTCTCCTGGAGGCTATGCATTTCAGGATCACATGTGCCAGATACTTGAATTGAGGGCACATGTTGCTCTTGTTTAGCACGCCGGCATTGATGTCGCCGACGTACTTGATCCTAAAAATGCATCCCCATACCGTTAGGGGGTGCAGCTTGGTTGGGTAGGTTCCATCCTCACCCAAGTCCAAGACTCGCCTTAGGTCGTCTTCTCTGATCTGTATATCTTGACTGAAGATAGAACTCCGGATGCAGTATGCCTCAGTAGATCGGTCGACAATGGCATTCTCCTAGAATGCCTGCTGGATCGACCTATAAGGTGTGCATGGTGTGGAAATAGCCTTGAAGATCCTCGATCTACGTAGGAAAGCTATAATCCTGATGAACTCAGAAGCATTCCGGGACGTGGTATCCTGATGAGCACATATGTTATGCTTGGTGCTTATCGTCCATCTCTCAGCCATTTTGCTACAATACAAGAAACAAACACATTAGGTTCATTCATAAGAGATAAACAACTAACTTGGAGCAGATTTAGACAGACTGGTTCAATCGTGCGATTAAACCATACGACTGAGTTCAGTCGTACGATTGAGCTTGTGACTGAATTCAGTCAGATGCAAAGCCATGCGGTTGAGTCAGTTGTGCGACTGAGTCACCGATTGATTCAATCGTGTGATTGAATCATGCATCTGGCTCAATCCTGCGACTAAATTTCATCAGTCTGTCCATTCGCATATTGCACTGTTAGACACCATAATCTTGAATCTTGTCAAAAAGTTAAGTTAGACTTTGTTTTTTAGGTTCATATGGTTCGCAGGGACCTGAAATAACACTAAATGTCCGTTAAGTCAACATTCTTTTCCATTTTAGTGGTTTATTTTAGGTTTTGGTCCCGGTTGTTTAGTCGATCAAATTCAGTCATTTATGTTCGATTCAACCAGTCATTTGATCCGATTTCATTCGGAAGTTACGTGTAGATGAATAAGATATATGTTAGTCACTGAATCAGAGAGTAATCGTGAAAACAAGAAATTTGGGTAGAGTGTCTGGGCTTAAGGCGGTTTTTGAGAATTTTGAAGTCAAGTAGGGTTTACGACCGAATGAGTCTCTTTTTATACTGTTTTGGATTTCAGTCGTACGACTGAACCCATGTGCGTGCCTTAATCGTGCGACTGGACCCATGCGCACGACTCAATAGTGCGACTAGGGTTTAGTCGTGCGACTGACCCAGACTCCTTCATTCAGTCGTACGGATGGTTGATTCTTATGATCCAATCGCATGGATTGCCCCATACTCATGGTCCATTCGTGTGATTAGCTCATACTCATGGTCCAATCATGCGATTAGCTCATACTCATGGTCCAATCGTGCGATTAGCTCATACTCAAGGTCCAATCATGCGACTGGTCCATACTTATGGTCCAATCGTGCGATTGGTCCATATTTATGAGTTTCACTTCATCCATTTCCACACACTCAAATTTGACTTTTGTGTTATGAACGTCATGCCCGATGATCATCTCTGACATGATCTTTTAATAGAAATCCTTTGATCACCTCAGACGTGATCCTTTTAAATGAAACCGATGATCACCTCAGATGTGACCCTTTTAAATTTTCAATCTTTGATCATCTCAGACTTGATCCTTTTAAATTCATACTAGTTTGGTCACCTCAGACGTGACCCTTTTAATTTATGATACACAGAGTTCATCTAGTTACATAGTCTGACATTTGCACCTAATTGATAGATAAAACAGAAAACAACTTGACTTGAAATAAAACAAAACATATTTTTGTGGTTTTGTTTTAGGTGGGTTGAAAACATTTTAATTTTCATTAATAGATTTCTCCCCCTGAACAGAATAGCATCAAGCATGTACATCTTATCTGGACAGACTCTTATGGAATCATACAGGCATAAACATAATCATTTGGGACCCTTTAGCATATGTTTTTTTAACTTATTCTTATTTGTTTGAGAGTTAAAAGCCTTACCGGAAATCATACTAGAACTGTAAGAAGCACATAACGATTTTGACTGTCGAGGATTGCTGCCACGATGATTGTCAGTATCTTTGTCCACTTAAATCCATACACAGACTTTTGACTCACATTGGTGATTAGTTTGGTTTGTTATTTCAACAAGCATTTGTGGATCCCATGCTTATATGGTAATCAACATTCCTCAGGATATTTTTGAGTGGTCTATAGGTTTAGAGAAGAAGAGACTATTCTAAGAGCTTTCAAAGAGATGCCAAGCCTCAGGTCAGTGCCATCGCATAGCAGAGAGGCGCAAACAACAATGAAATCTAGAGTATTTAGGTTATGCTTATCCTCAGGTCAGTGCCATCGCACAGCAGAGAGGCACACAACCTATCTTCTTATTTAAGCACTTTTGTTTTACACATTACGAACCAATGACATTAGGCATTAGCTTGATTGCGTTTAACAATTTTTTTTCATGTGCTTTGCTCATTTTATGGTCATTCGCGCACATTTATGGCGTTTAATTTGCTCCTCACCCCTTATTGGAAATACGTTGATTGTGTTAACCAGGGATAAGGTGGAAGCCCACAGCTAGTTGAACTATTTATTTTTAATTTGTTTCACCAATGAGGTCTACTTGTCTATTGTGTTGAATCTACCGACACATCATATAATGGACTAGCAACCTCTAGGCTTATTTTCTCTATGTAACCTTAGTAACAGACTAGTTCACTATCATTTTTCCTATATTTGGCTTATCCTTCTCAGACTTGTAGTTTTAATGTAGCATTTTGAACCTTTAAGTCCTTTTGATGTCCCAAACAATTAGTCCCCTGTGTACTATCATATTCCATAGCTTTGAATCAATCTCACAGATTTGATGTCCTTGCTTTTCTGCTTTCCTGCCCGCCCTATTTTTTTTGAATAATTTAAATACTAACTACTAAAACTAAACCTATTCTCCCCCAAACCTATTCTCCCCCTAAAATTCTAAAACCGAAAATCTTTTTGTGTATTTGGATTTTTAAAGACAGGAAAATAAAATAAAGAAAAATAAAAAAATAAGAGCATAAATAGGGGTGTTAGAAAATTGCAAACCGTAGTCTCGCATTTGCTGTTGAATCCAGATGATTTGAGAACAGCAACTTGCAATGGCAACGTATTCGGCTTCACATGTCGATAGAGCTACCGACGTCTGCTTCTTACACTGCCAGGTGACTAACCGTCTTCCAAAGAACTGACATCCCACTGATGTTGACTTGTAGTTAATCTTGCAACCACCATAATCCGAGTCACTATACGCTGTAAGCTTAAAGTCATCATCATGAGGATACCACAACCCAAGTGCTGGAGTACCCTTCAAATAACGAAAAATCCTCTTTACCCCAATTAGATGATTTACTTTAGGTTTTGCCTGATATCTGGAACAGAGACACGTGGTGTACATAATATCAGGACGAGAAGCTGTGAGGTACATGAGAGATCCAATCATTCCTCGATACATGGTGGCATCTACCAGATCACCATTTTCGTTGGGTGCCACATTGTGGCTCGTGGCAAGTGGAGTCCCAGTAACCGTTGCATTCTCCATGTCAAACCGACTACAGATATCGCCTACATATTCGGTCTGATGCAGGAAGATACCATTTGGTGTCTGATCTACTTGTAATCCGAGAAAGAACTTCATTTCTCCCATGGCGCTCATTTCAAACTCAACTTTCATCATAGACTCAAATTCTTTACACAAGGCTTTGTTCTTTGAACCAAAGTTTATATCATCCACGTATATCTGCACCAGTAGTAAATCACCGTCCTTTTCCTTGATAAACAACGTGCAGTCAATGACCCCTCTGCGAAAAACATGTTTCAGCAGATAAGTAGAGAGTTTCTCGTACCAGGCTCGAGGGCTTGATGAAGCCCGTACAAAGCCTTGTCCAGTTTATAAACTCTATCCCGATGATAAGGATCCTCGAATCCTTCGGGTTGACTGACGTACACCATTTCATGGATTTTACCATGAAGGAATGCACTTTTCACATCCAGTTGATAGACTTTAATCTGCATATAGGATGCATAGGCTAAGAAGATACGAATAGCTTCCGTCCTTGCCACAGGTGAAAACACTTCATTGTAGTCAATGCCTTTGATTTGCCTAAACCCTTGAACAACAAGCCGAGCCTTGTTCCGGATTATGACCCCTTGGTCATCTTTCTTACACCGAAGAACACATTTTGTGCCAATCACCTTTGCACCTTTTGGTCTGTCCACAAGTGTCCAGACTCCTAATTTCTTGAACTGAAGGAGTATTTCTTATATAGCACTTACCCATGCCTCATCTTTTAAAGCCTCGTTGACATGTTTTGGCTCAACTTGTGAAACAAAGCATCGATAAGCACCGTCGCGTAAGTATCCCTTTTCCATGACTGTATCATAATCAGCTGAGTATAGCTGATTTCTTGTTTGAACTCCCGATAGAATATCCCCGATTATGTTGTCCAGGGGATGATGTACATTAACTCGAGTTCCTGGAGTGGTGGGTACTGCGACTTCGGTATCTAGATTTTGAACAGTTGGAGTATCCAGTTCAGAAGTGTCAGCTGTATCATGATCAGAGGCTAGAGTGCTTTCGGTAGTAGGAACCTGTTCTTCCTGTTCCACATTTGTGGTTTCAACTGCTTCATCATCAGAAGAAGAATCACTTACCTCAAGCTCTCCCTCTGAAGGGCTAGAAGTATCATCTAATGGAACTAAGGATGCCGAGTCTAGTGTGGAAGCATTCAGAACATCGTACATCATTCGTGCAACTAAGTCATCATCAGAATGGGAAGGAGGTAGATTGAATGATTTGAAAAATCCATCATAGTCGAAGAAAAAGGAAGGTCCTTTTCCTGCAGGGGGTGGTGTATCTTTGAACATCAACATTGCACCACACTTATACCTGACCAGTTGAGTTACTGTAAACTCATTTGTCTGGCATACTGTATCCAAGGAAGATACCTTCTTCTGCCTTCTCGCAGAACTTCCCAGTCTGATTCTTCTTTAGCAGCATACAGGGTGCACCAAATGGTTCTAGATACTCTAAATTGGGTAATCGTTGTTGGAGCAACTCATAACAAGTTTTTCCATGACGTTTGACTACCAAGACCCGATTTAGAGTGTAACAAGCATGAGCTACTACCTCGTTCCAAAATTGAACTGGCAGTTTGGAGTCAGCTAGCATAATCCTTGCTGTCTCTATCAAGCTCTGATTCTTGTGGAGTGTAGGTAGAGGTAAACTGATGAACAATTCCTTTCTCTCTACAGAAGGCCTCCATCCACTGGTTCTTGAACTCTGTCATGTTGTCTGATCGAATTCTTCTTATTTTCAGCTTGTAGAGAGACTCCAATATGGTAACTAGATGTTTGAATGAGTCAAATGTCTCTGATTTAGCTTTTAGAAACATCAACCAAGAGAATCTTGAGTAATCATCCGTCACCACAAAGCAGTACCAATCCCCGTCTATGCTTTTTGCGCTCACTGGGCCAAACAGATCCATGTGTAGAAGCTCGAGTGGAATGTCGATAGAATTAACTTTCTTTGCTTTGTGAGACTTCTTGGTCTGTTTTCCTTTCTTACAGGCGACACAGAAATCTCGAAGCTGAAAATTCTTGACCGTGACACCATCTACCAGATCGTTCTGAACTAGATAGTTCATCTTCCTGTGATTGATGTGTCCTATTCTCCTGTGCCAAGAGACTGAATCTCTTTCTGTTGCTTTTGACAAGAATGAGCAGTAGACTTAGTTATGGAGGCTTTTGATAGGTCCAAGATGTACAGGTCGTTGTATCGTGAAGCCAACATTAGAACTTGCTCCTCCGGGATGACATACTCCTTCTTTAGTATGTAGCACCTCTTATTGTCAAACACAACCTTGAACCCCTTATCACAGATTTGGGAGACAGACAACAAGTTGTTCTGTAGTTGCTGAACATAGTTGACCTTGTCAAACTTCACTTTCTCATTTCCTAATTTGCCTTGTGCGGTGACGTAACCTCCTTTGTTCTAGCGAATGACACGTGTCCCCCTTTAATTTGCTTGATGTTGAAAAGGAAGGACGAATTCCGGGTCATGTGCCTGGACGCCCCACTATCAATAATCCAGGTATTAGTGATAGCGCTGTAGCGGACACCCTGCACATACAATGGAAATGATTAGTTCAGGTTTGGGACCTAAGCCTTAACTGGCTTGGGTGTCCCAGAGGTATCACACATCATGAACTCAACCTACTGACCTTCAGAGGATGAGGGCATATCTTTCTTTTCCTTGTCTTCTCTATCAGACACAATACTTGATTTTTCCTTCCATAAACCAGTTCTGTGTAGGGCCTATTTATGGTAAACAGATGACTAGGTGATGGTTTGAACTCTAGGTTCACTAATAATCCTAGATTTAACCTTAGGTGACACAGCTTCACTATTAGCTTGTGTGTTGACTTTGGTGTTTTGAAGGAGTATTAGATCTGATTTTAGAAAATTTTGGTTTTTCATCATCAAAAAGTTCTATTTTCCTTTTAGGTGTCTGATAGTAAGGACAATTTGGAGAGATGTGTCCTCGTTTTCCACAACTGTAGCAGGATCTCCCTCTGACAGTATGAGGAAAACGTTGATGAAGGGTTGAGTTTGGTCAGGGGATGGGTAGTTTCTTTTCCATTTTAGATGTTTCTCCTTCTTTAACAAAATTAATTGTTTTAACATTTGGAACATCTTTTGCTTTCATTTTATTTAAATTTTGATGACTTGCTAGTTTAGGGTTTGTTGACTTAGATTGTTTAGGTTCTGAGATAGACGTTTTTGAACCCGACCCTAAGTTAACTTTCTTAATTTTATCAGTTAAGTCTTCAACAGGCATCTTATCTTTTGATCCTAAAGTAGTATTCTTCTGTTCAGTGACAGATTTCATGGTTTTACCCGTAGAATCTGGTTCACTGACCAGAGAAGTAGACACCACATGATCCTTTACCGAGTTATTATTAATTGGCATACATTTAGTGTTCAAAAGGATAGCATGTAGGGGCAGTACTACTTTATAACCCAGACCTTCCCCGCCATTTCGTTCATTCGCTAAGTTTTGAACTATATGTGAAGAACTAGCCAAACTGTGCAGTTTTTGTTTTAACGATTCAACTTCTACTTGCAAAACTGCTTTCTCATTTTTAGTTTCTTCTAAAGAGTTTAAATAGAACTTAATATCATTAGATTGATTTAAAGCAAAAACCTCGGTTTCCCTTAGTTGTTTCCCTAACAGTTCTATCTTTTCTATGAAGCTGCACTCATTTTGTTTTAACACACGGCTTGCTTCAGTGCAGAGTTGTAAATCATTTACTATATTATCATAGTGCTCTAATAACCTAGAAAATTTTAAATCAATGCTTTCCCTAAATTTATCACATTCCGAATAAGCATGTTTATTAAATAATTCGTCTTTTGAATATACCTGTGTAGAACTAGACGAATCAGCCATCAGTGCAGTGTCAGAGTCTTCAGTGACTTGAGATTCTGAATTTGCAGCACTTAACTCTTCTTCAACCAAGTGATCAACGACATGCCTAGCTTTTTCGATATCTGAACTCGCATGATCAGCTATGATGTCTCCCTTTCTTGCAGATCCATCATCCAAGGTATCAACAAAAGCAACATTTGATTCACCCCCGGATACGAATCGAAAGGACAAGTCTTGTCCTTCATCACCTTGTGCAACCAAAGCCTTAGAATCTTTACTTGACGATGCTCCAACCTTCTCCTTGTCCTGATGGTTGAACATGGGAAAAGGATTTCCATTCCCAGTCTTCTTTGTCTTTGTGTACTCATATTTGAAATGCCCCTTCTCTCCACAATTGAAGCACGTGACTTTGGTTTTGTCAAATCCAGATGTTGTGCCTTTATTTGCTACCAAATTTTTCCTCATCTTCTTGACAAACTTCTTGGCTCTTCTAACAGCACTAGCCAAGGCCCACATTATATCCATGCGTTCTAGCTCAGTTTCATCAACTTGCTCGTAGTCCTCATCTGCAAGATGATATTTCCCAATCTTACCAGCAACTAACCCATCATAAGATTGAATAATAGCAGCTAGATGGTCCATATGTTCTTTATCAACTTCCACAGTGATATTTCCAAAATTCTCTGTCTTTAACTTGGTAGTATTTGCCTCAGGAATAATGTATTGGGTGCTAGTTGAACTTGACATTTCGGTTCCTGATGAGTTGCTTTAGGGAGGTGCAGAATAGTTAGACACAAATGTCATTTGAAGCGGTGCACCTGAAGTAGTAGGAGTTGGAACTGAGTTGTAGAGTGCAGGATTCTGAGCATAGGATCCTTTCTTTGACTTGTATTTCTGACGCAGCTCTTCCTCCCTTAACTTCAAAATGAAATCATTTATGTTTAAAGTGGCAAGAATGTCGTTTTGCCTCAAATTAGACACAAATGGATCCCATTTGTCTAGCAGACCATCAGCAAAACTAGAGACTTTATCTTCCATGTATGTGGTCACGCCATGAGTGTGCAACTCACTCATCAGATGATAGAATCTATCGATGATATCATCCAAGCTCTCTTTTTCAATTGGTGAGAAATTATCGAATTCCTTTTTAAGAGCTTTTGCCTTTAGTGCTTTCAGAGTCGCATTGCCTTCGTATCTCTTTTCCAAGGCCTCCCATAATTTCTTTGACTACTTGTTCTCAGAAAACTGATGAAATATGTCCTTAGGTATAGACTGAGTTAACAAGGCATATGCTTTCTTTTCAGCATTATGCATAGTCTTCTTGGATTCACTCATTCCTCCCAAAGTCAGCTTTACCCTATTAGCACTAACTGGTACCACATAACCAGTCTCAATATACGTCCACAGATCGGGGTCGACTCCATTCAGGTAGATTTCAAACCGCTGTTTCCACTGTGGGTATTCATCCAACATTAACAGCTTTGGCGGTTTGTTGTGGTTCCCGATCACACTTTCTAGAAGTAGGAGATTCTGGATGCGAGAGTCCTTTCCAGCAGTAAATACAGAGAACAGATCTTCCATTTCATTAAACTTGATGAACTAAGAACAGGACAGATTGACTTATGCGATTGGACAAGCTGACTAGTTCAACCGTGCGATTGAAGGATACGAATGGCTTCAATCGTGCGATTGGATTTAGTCGTGCGAATGAACAAGACGAATGAGGTCAACCGTATGGAATACTTCAACCGTGCGACTGAACGGTACGAATGAGTCCAGTCGTGCAATTGAACTATGCGAATGGGATTCAGTCGTGCGATTAGGCTAATCGTGCAACTGAAGTTGCTGCCGCGGGAAAAAATCGAATTTTTCAAACACTTGACTCAAAATTACGAAGTTTCACGAACCCTAATCTGCAGTATGGGAAAAGGTCGAAACTTTTAACACAGAAACTCGTCAAAAACAAGTTTTGAAGCGAAAAAGTGTATCTTTTGAATGAAAACATTAGTTTTGACACCAAAACCAATTGAATCCACGCAAAATCACGAGCCTAAGCTCTGATACCACTTGTTAGGACCGTGTACGTACGGAGTACTAACAGATTCTGCGCGAAACCAGATCAAGTAGCGCAAAATTCTATTTGATTGGCGATCCAATCAGTGAGAACGAACAACCTGATCGATCTAACGATGACAAAAACGTTTGAAACAAGTTGGAATCGATCAGGAACGAACTATGAACTTGGATTGGCGACTTAGAGCGATCTGGACGGCTAGGGTACGAAAGTATTCGAAGTGTTATCTTTTTCCACGAATTATGTGGTATTTATTGGTTTTCAGTGTTCATTCGTACGACTGAACCATTAGCATGGTTCAGTCATGCGACTGAATCATGCGATTGACTAATACGCATGACTGAAGGTTCAATCGTGCGATTGAACCATTCTTATGTCTCAATCATACGACTGATCCAGTCACCTGGTTCAGTCGTGCGACTGGTCCATAAGCATGGTTCATTCATGCGTATAGGCCATAAGTATGGTCCATTAGCATGAATGTCCACATGACTGAGTTAAACACATTTCTAAGTTCTTATTGACTTAGAACTATGTAAAACCAACATCAACCTATATATTTAGTTCATACATGTGAATCACATTCAATATAAAGATAACATGACATAATCAATCACATATAAACATCATAATGCATTTCATATATCATTCAATCATTTCATTACATTGGTTTACATAAGTGTAAGCCATGAAAGACTTTTACATTTTAGAACATAAACTAGGTACATCAATATGTATCAACACACCTGAATTAGCTCGGGTCTTTCCTTTCGGCTAAGGGCGTCCACCACCACCTTGGCCTTACCCGGATGGTAATAGATCTTGCAATCGTAATCCTTTATGAGCTCCAACCATTGCCTCTGCCTCATATACAAATCCTTCTGCTCGAAGAAGTACTTCAAGCTTTTATGGTCAGTGAAGATGGTGCACTTCGTCTCATATAGGTAGTGCCTCCAAATCTTTAATGCAAATGCCATAGCTGCCAGCTCCAAGTCATGAGTAGGATAACTAACCTCATGAATCTTCAGCGTCGGGATGCGTAGGCTATAACCTTCCCTCTTTGCATCAACACGCAACCCAACCCCGAGTAAGAAGCATCCGAATAGACTACCAAGTCCACGCTTCCTTGGAGTAATGATAAAACAGGAGCTTCAGTTAACCTCATCTTTAACTCTTCAAAAGCCTTCTCCTGATCTTGACCCCATACAAACTTCACATCCTTACAGGTCAGCTTAGTCAATGGAGAAGCTATCTTGGTTAAGTCTTGGATGAATCTTCGATAATATCCCACCAACCACAAGAAGCTACGGATCTCGGATGACGTCTTTGGAGACTTCCATCGCATCACCGCCTCCACCTTTGTCGGGTCTACCATAATCCCCTCGGGATTTACCACGTGACCCAATAACTGAACTTCACGCAACCAGAACGCGCACTTAGAGAACTTAGCATACATCTTCTCCTTTCTTAATGTCTCCAACACTTCCCGAATGTGACGGGCATACTCTGCTTCGCTCGTTGAATGAGTCAGGATATCATCAATAAATACAATCACTGATTTATCTAACATCGGCTGACACACTCAATTCATCAAGTCCATAAATGTAGATAGCGCGTTGGTTAAACCAAAAGACATAACCAGAAACTCGTAGTGCTCATAATGGGTGCGAAAAGCTGTTTTAGGAATATCCTGCTCTTTCACTTTCAACAGATGGTAGCCAGATCGAAGATCTATCCTCGAGAACCAACTGGCACCTTGAAGTTGATCAAACAAGTCATCAATCCTCGATAATGGATACTGATTCTTCATCATCAACTTGTTCAATTCACTGTAGCCAATACACATCCTCATACTACTGTCCTTTTTCTTCGCGAATAAGACCGGAGCACCCCATGGATAGATACTCCGCCTAATGAACACCTTATCGAGCAACTCCTGTAGTTGCTCCATTAATTCCTTCATCTCTGAAGGAGCCAAACGATACAGTGCCTTAGCGACAGGCTGAGCACCGGGTATCAAGTCAATCTGAAATCGATTTCACAATCCGGTAGCACACCTGACAAGTTTTCTGGGAACAAACCAGGAAAGTCACACACCACCGGTACATCGGACAGTTGTGTTGTTGACATGTCCACATCTTTTACGTAGGCTAGATAGGCACTACATCCCCGTCTCAGGTATTTTCCCGCCATCACCATCGAAATCACTTTCGGAATCATCATAACTCAATCACCGTATATCGTCACCGAACTCCGATTAGGCGCTGTCAATCTAATCATATTCTTGCGACTCACAATGTTCACCTCGTAGTCTGCTAACCAATCCATTCCTAGGACTACATCAAACCCGCCTAAGGTCATCACAAATAGTCTAGCAGGAAACTTATGACCTTCTAGTTCTACGTCATAGCCCTCAATCAAGTCAGAAATCCTTGTAGACTTATCTATGGTCGTTTCTACATCAAAGGGCTCATCAATACATGTACTACTAACCGGAAAATTAGCACAGAAAGCAGTAGAAATAAAACTTCTACTAGCACCTGAATCAAATAACACAGAAGCAAGAGTTCGATTTACTAGAAACGTACCTGACACCACATCAGGGTCCGTCCTAGCCTCCTCCCTAGTCATGGTGAAACCTCTAGTGCTCGACTTCTGCCCCTCGCTCCCGTTCGTCTTCTTCGCTCCGGAACTCTTTGCCCTCGACCTCTTGCAAACCCTGCTCATGTGGCCTTCTCCACCACAGTTAAAACATCTAGCCACACGACAGTCCTTTGCAATATGTCTCGTCATCCCACACTTGAAGCATACATTTTGTTGGACTCAACAAAGTGCATTAAGAATTAATACAAGAAAGTATAATGCTTGCCATTATCAAAACAATCATCCAAATGTGTTTAACATACATTTCATACATTAGAAACACATCAACATAATTAACATCCATAACAATCACTAATAGTCATATAAGTTTCTTTTTCAGATTTGTAGATAAAGAATTTTTGCATAAGTCTTCCAATGCAGATAAAGGAAGTCCAATGCGGATGAAGGAAGTTCTACAGTGGATGAAGTATCCTCTCCCACAACGGATGAAGTATCCTCTCCCACAGCGGATGAAGAACTTCATAGCGGATGAAGTATCTTCACAACGCATGAATCAAGTGTTCACAGCGGATGAACAACATCCACATCGGATGAACAAGTTCACAGCGGATGACCACTGTTGATGAACTGTTCCCACAGTGGATGAACAAACTGTTCATACAGCGGATGAACTTCTCCACAGCGGATGACTGAATTCCACAGCGGGTGACTTAGTCACTTAGGATTATTTTTATGTAATTTTCATTTACATAAGGGTAGAATAGTAATTGTATATAGCTTTTGTGAATAGGCTATAAATAGCACTCTACCCTAATCCTTTGTAAGCTTTTGAACGATTATCAATCAAACAAGCATTTTCAGTTTTCTTGTGCATTCAAACACACACAAACACACACTCATACATTGAAATCATACACATTAACCATGGGTTTCCGCACCATGTTTGATGTTTGTTGAATTTGTGAGAGATTAGACAAGATCCTTGGAGAAACACTACTTGTTCATATTGAATATCTTTCTTTTTAAAAGTTTGTATTCAAATATGCTTGACTGAAAGTTCAAGAGAGGTTGTTTTCTTCAGGTGGTATCAGAGGCTTGGCTCAATCAAACATTGATTTCGATCCTCTCGTTCAACAAACATGATTTCAGTGGTTCATTAGCTTCAATATGAAAACCTCTAAAATCATTCACACACTGTTTTTGTTCATTTAAAACATGTGTTAATCTACTGTTTTTGTTCATTTTGAAGAAGGATTTTTATGCTTTTGTGATTTGAAAACCTCTAAAATCATTCACACACTGTTTTTGAAACAAATACATGGCAAAATCATAGAAATCCATCGATTTCTACTGTTTTTCTTGATAAAACAATAATCGATTACTGTTTTATTGATTTTCATCAAACAAATCATTCAAAATCATTCATACATTGTTTATGAATCGAAAAAACGTCACAAAATCATAGAAACCACATCGGCCTCTAAGGATTTTTGATATAACAATACACGGGTATTGTTCTATCACTTTTTAGCCACCAACAAACCTAAGAAAACCCTAGTTTTATTCAATAATCTCATTCATATTTTGCGTTTATTGAGGTTGTTCATCAGGAAAATCCAAAGAAGAACAGTATTCTTCTTTTGAATTTTTAACAAAAGTTACTTTTTGATCCGAAAAGTAAAGTTTCTAAGAGTAAACTTTTGTTTTCATAAGGGTTTTGACTTTTGGTAGGGTTTTGACCATTTGTCACGATGTGACAACCTTAACAGAATATTTTGTCTGTTACCGAGGAGAAACATTCTCATATCATCAAATTAATTAAAATTAATTAATTACCTTTATTCGGTAAATTAATTAAAATTAAATTAATTAACAAACAATCCTAGCGACTTTAGGATAAATCAAATTTAGCATCAAGTAAAATATTTTAACTAATTCTAACTTAAACAGTTAAGTTAAAAATTAGAACAAACATGTCTGACGAATTGTCTAGAACAAACAGTGGTCTCAAACCACCAAGGCTGAAAAACAAGGCTAATTTCAAACAATGGAAAATAATGTTTAGAAATTGGATTATTTTTCAGGACCCAGACTCGTGGACCTCCATAACAGAAGGACCGTATATCGCTATGAACTTGGGTCCAGATTATAACACACAAAAACCAGTTAGTTTGAAGAACGTAGCTGGTGATGAACTGAAAAAGGTTAAAATAGACATGAAAGCATACAGTATCTTGGCCATGACCTTGCCATTTGAAATCTTAACACGCATTGAGAGTTTCAAAACAGCCAATGAACTATGGAAAGTTCTTCACACAATGTGTGAAGGAAGTGATGAGATTAGGGAAATCAGGAAAGAAAAATTGAGGACCCAATATGAAACTTTCCATCATGTTCAAGTTGAATCTATTGCCCAACCACTTCACAGATTTGTACAACTAGTAAATGAGATGATTATCTATGGTCTCAAATACGAATCTGTTGAAATCAACAAAAAGATTTTGCATACACTGCCTGAGAGTTGGACTCAGTCAGTGTCTCTGATGAAAGCAACATTAGATTTAGGAGCACTGTCCCTGGATTCTCTAGTTGCTAAAGTGGAAGCACTAGAACTAGATGAAAAATCCAGAAACAACAACACCATCAGACATGTAGAAGCATACAAGTTCAAGGAACTACAACATACAGACAATGCTTTTCTGACAAACACTGGTGAAGATGAAGATGAAGAATTCCTAGACACTAGTGAGACATCATTCTTCTCTGCACCAGACTCATCCAACAACATACAAAAGTCAAAGAAGACTTGTGTTCATGCTTCTCATGAAACAACTCCACAAAGCAAACGTAACCAACATCATCATGCTTCCAGCTCAAGCAAGAAACAACAGACAAAGCATCAAAACATATACATGTTTGATAAGCCCATTGATGCTCTCACCATCATTCTTCAAAGTGAAGAGCAGAAAGCAGCTTATGCAGCTTTTTCAACAAGTTTTAAAGCATATTTGGGTGCAAATCTCACACCTTCTCAGATCATTCAACGAGATTTGGATGAACTGGCACCAGACATGGTTGAAGAAATGGATCTTCAGTGGTCTATGGCAATGATTGCATATAGATCATCACAAAATCATCAACAGATCTATGAGATTCTGCATCACAGATCTGATAAACGGCAACAATATGATTGCAATATTCGATCCGTATATCGATTTCCACAGCTATTATAACCTTAGATCAAAGAGGTTTCTTCAAAGAAACAGAGGTCTTAGCATGGACAAGAAAACAAAGATTGGTTTTGACAAAACCAAAATCAGATGCTACAATTATCAACTTTATGGACATTTCTCAAGAGAATGTCAACAGCCAAGAGTTGACAGAAACAACAATCAAACACAAGCATCAAGCAACTACCATCCAAACAGACAGATCCCTCAACCAATCAGTATCCCTTCTGCACCAACTCCACCTGAAATCACTCAATACAGTCCAAGTCAACAATCCAAATCATCAGCCATGATCATTAAGAAGGATGGTGAATGTGACTGGAGCATGTATGAAGCTGAAATTCAATCTCCAGATCATGCCCTCATGGCAGATATTGAAGATAAAATTTTAGAAATCCTGAAAGAGGTAAAATAGAACCTATGCACTCAAGCTTGCATAGATGAAGTCAATAGATACGGAGAACATGCAGACAAACTTTCTAAGAAAGTAATTGAAACAAACATTTTAAATGAAAGTCTTAAATCAGAACAAAAACATTATGGCATAAAATACTTTCATTACAAAATTATTTGGACAAATTGATGTCTGAAAAGTTAACACTGGCGGCTCAAGTTGAGCAACTCTCTGTATCATTGACTGAATCTAAAACAATTCAAGCTAAAACTGAAGTGAAACTTCAGAAGTTTCAGGTAAGCAACAAGAAGTTTGAAGAACTTCTTGCTCAACAAAGGGCCTTTAAAGACCCTTCAGGTTTAGGGTATAACAAAGTTAATCCACCATATAATGATAATTATATTCCTTTACCTGATTCCATGACAAACAAACAGGGTGAGTCACTTGACCCACATGACAGAACAGATGATTCAAAGCCATCATCATTAACATCATCAAAGTCATCATTAAATGATAAAACACCTTTGATAAAATTTGTTAAAAGTCATGATTCATCACAAACTAAATCAACAGATATTTATCAAGGAGAAAAAATGAATTTGGTGAACAAACTTCTGATGAAGATGATGCTGACTTATTGGATGATGAGCCCATTCAACCAATTACTAAAACTCACAAACTTTCAAGTGTGGTTGAAGGTCAAACAAAACAAACAAAGCAGACTCAAGGATTTCACATCTGCTCTCGAGGAAAGAACATTGAATCTTTCAATGTTTCTGTTAAACAAACAAACAAAGGAAAAGGAAAATCTCTTATTCCTAAAAAACAATCAACTGTAACTTTTAATATTCCTCTCAAATCAAACTTAAAACCAAAGGTTGCAAACAAACAAGACAATTCTGATTTATCATATTGTGAGTAGTGTGATCAATACACTCACAGCACTGAAAATTGCAAATATGGTAAATACTGTAAATACTGTCACATAAAAAATCATAGTACTGAAAGTTGTTGTTTTCGCAACTATTGTTCTATCTGTAAAAGGAACAATCACAGTACTGATACTCGCTTTTTCAATAAGAAAAACAAAAAGCAAAACACACAGACTCATGTTGAAAAAACTAATAAGAAACAAATAGTTCGTACTAAAAGAATCAAGCCAGGAATTCCAAGACAAACTCCTCATCAAAAGGTTGTTCTAGACGATGACAAATCATTTTATGACACCTTTACACAAACACCAAGGAGACATAAGTCTCAGACCAGACAAACAACAGATATTAGCTCTAGTAGGAGAAGAGCTCAAAGTACTTCTTCTGACAGAGCTAAAATCAATCAAAGGAAATCTAGTGTACTTAGAATTCCTAAACCACTTGAAAATGCAATCTTAGAAGAATTTTGCATTATGGAAAAAGACGGAAAACCCAAGACCATCATGGCTTGGGTTACACCATCTAACTGATTTCTTGTGTTTTCTCAGGGACATAAAAGAAGGCCTGACAACATCTGGTATGTTGACAGTGGATGCTCCCGACATATGACAGGAAATTGTTCCCTCCTTCGGGATTTTAAGAGCAAACATGGAGGAAATGTAGCCTTTGGAGTGACATGACAAGTGGAAAGATAACTGGAGAAGGAACAGTAACAAATGGCTTGATCAGCTTTGAAAATGTCAACTACTGCTTCAACCTTCAGTTTAATCTTCTAAGTGTATCCTAAATGTGTGATAAGGGATACACCACCTTATTTGACTCCAACAACTGCTATATCCTCAAGACAAGTTTTCAAATACCAGAAGATTGTATCCTTTTGAAAACTCGACGTCACAACAACACATACATTGTTGATATGAAAAATGTTTCAACAACCACTCCTGAAACATGTTTATTATCAAAAGCATCAGAAGATGCTTCCTAATTATGGCACAGACGATTAGGACACTCTAATTATAACAGAATGAATCAACTTGTAAAAGGTGACTTAGAAATAGGTCTACCACAAAAGGAATTTTGCTGTACAGACCACTGCACTGCATGTCTGAAAGGCAAACAACATAGAGTGTCCCACAAATCAAAATTGTTAAACTCTAACAACAAACCACTTAAATTGCTTCACATGGACCTTTTTGGCCAAAAAAACATCTTAAGCATAGGAAAGAAGCAATATTGTCTTGTTAGATGATTACTCCAGATTTTCTCGGGTTTCTTTCTACTACACAAGTCAGAAACACCAAACATACTTAAAACATTTATCATTAAAATTGAGAATCAGTTAGATCTTAAAGTTAAATATTTAAGAAGTGATAATGGCACCGAATTTAAGAATGAGAGTATCTTTTCTTTTTGTGCAGAAAAAGGAATAAGTCATCAGTTCAGTGTGGTAAGAACTCCTCAGCAGAATGGAGTAGCTGAAAGGAGAAACACAACATTGATAGAAGCAGCCAGATCAATGCTTGCTGACTCTCTATTGCCCATATCTTTCTGGGCTGAAGCAATTAACACTGCTTGTTACATTCAAAACAGAACATTAATAATCAAAGAACATACAAAAACTCCATATGAATTAATGTTCAAATGAAACCTTTCATTGGATTTCTAAAAGCATTTGTATGTTCAGTTTCAATATTAAACACCAGAGAACAATTATCCAAATTGCTCCAAAAGCAGATGACGGATTCTTTGTTGGATACTCTGGAAGCTGAAAAGCTTACAGGGTATACAACCCAAGACTTAATATTGTGGAAGAAACAACTGACATTATTTTTAATGAAAATTCTTTCACAAAGAAAGTCATTGGATCAGATTGGTTGTTTGACATTGATTCATTAACAAAATCATTTGACACATCTTATTTTGATGTTTCAGGTACAAAAAAAGATATTGAATATCCCATGGTACCTCCTCAACCAACCATTGATGTTCCTCTAATTGCTGATCCTCAAAGGAGAACAAACACATCTCCTTCAAGCACAACAGTTACACCTCCATTGGAACAAACCAAAACATCCAATAAAGCAAACACGTCTACACCATCTTCATCAATACCTGTGACAACCAAACAACCCAATCAACCACAGTCACATCAACCTCACATAGTTGAAGATGATGATGATTATCATTCTTTACCGGACACACATCATGATGATGAAATCTTAGATTTCTTTCAGGATTCCCTACAAACATTCACTGAACCTGCACAACCAGAATGTACCTCAAACACAAACACCCTTGCCCAACCAACCATACCAGAATAAACATTCAACAATCTTGATTCAACAATTCCTGTTGATTAGATTGAAACAACAAGAATACACAAAGATCACCCTTTAGAAAACATCATAGGTGACCTTAATACATGACTGACAAGAAGTCAATCAGACACAACAAACATTTGCTTCTGTTCCTGTTTCTTATACCTAACTGTACCCAAAAACATCACCGAAGCACTTAAAGACAACATTTGGATAGAAGCAATACAGGAAGAACTATAGTAATTCAGAAAGCAAGAGGTTTGGAAATTGGTTGATCTACCTGAAGGTCAATATGCCATAGCCACAAGATGGCTTTTCAGAAACAAAGCAGATGATAGAGGGATTGTCATTAGAAACAAAGCAAGGCTTATTACCCAAGGATATACTCAGGAGGAAGGCATTGACTATGATGATGTCTTTGCTCCAATAGCCAGGCTAGAAGCCATACGAGTCTTCCTTGCATATGCCTCATCTAAAAACTTCACTGTCTTTCAAATCGATGTAAAATGTGCATTCCTTTATCGAAAGATAGATGATGAGGTATATGTTGCTCAACCACCAGGGTTTGAAGATCCAGAATTCCCTCATAGAGTCTACAAGTTGGATAAAGCTCTATATGGTCTTCATCAAGCACCTAGGAAGTGGTATGAGACTTTATCAAAGTTTCTACTACAGAATGGGTGTTCCGAAAAGAAATTAGATCAGACATTGCTCTTGAAGAAGAAAGGACGAGACTTGTTAGTTGTTTAGTCTATATGGATACATCATCTTTGGCTCCACAAACACACAACTCTGTAAAGAGTTTGAAACTCTTATGCAATCCAAATTCCAGATGAGTTCAGTGGGATAGCTTACCTTCTTTCTTGGACTACAATTTCATCAATCACAAGATGGAATTTTTATCAACCAAGACAAGTATGTCCATCAGATTCTCAAGAAATTTAACATGGCAGACTGCACATCAAGCAAAACACCATTTGCAACTGGACTGAAGTTTGGACTAGATCCAGAAGGCACATCAGTTGATCAGAAGCAAGCAGACAAGATATCATGTATGCAGTATTCATGTGTGCTAGATATCAAGCAAATCAAAAAGAATCACATATTAATGCTGTAAAGAGAATCTTTAGATACTTGAAAGGCAAACCAGCACTTGGTTTGTGGTATCCTAAACATGGAGACTTCTCTTTATATGCATACACAGACAGTGATTATGGTGGATGCAATAACAACAGAAAATCAACTATAGGAGGATGTCAGTTTCTTGGATCAAGATTGATCTCATGGCAGTGCAAGAAACAGATAAATGTCTCTGTGTCAATAGCTGAAGCAGAATACATAGCTGCTTCTGCATGCTATTCTCAAGTGTTATAGAAACAAAACCAAATGCTTGACTATGGCTTTAATTTTCTTAAAAAACCCATACACATTGACAATTCTACAGCCATGTTTATAATAGACAATCATATTCAACATTCAAAAACCAAACACATAGAGATCAGATATCATTTTCTAAGAGATTGCTCAGAAAAGGGTCTATCCAGCTGAACAAAGTTCATACAGACAATCAATTAGCTGATCTTTTCACAAAATCATTTGATTCCATTAGATTTAAATTTCTAGTTCAGTCACTTGGTATGATCAACTATGAAATAACAAATTAATGTTTTAAACATTAAAATCAAACAGTCTTGATTTTGTGAAAGTCCAAAACAATGTCCCACTTCTATTTTTTTTTACAAAATCAAGATAACATGCAAACCAATCATTTCTAACACTGAATCACACATACATCATGAGAAATGATAGTACACTAGCATAGATCCTCACTTGAGTCTTTTTCCACTATTAAAGACTGATGATACTTTGTTTGATATGTGGATAGGCTCAGCATGGGACACCTAACATCAGATACAATAGTGACGAACTAAATTCTCATGATTGTGTGATCAACAACACAACTTGGTCTATGGTAAGTATTGATTCTTCAACATAGATAGCTTGAAATCTAGCTTCAATACACCAAGTGAAACAAATTATAAATTGCTCAATTTAAGTGTCTCCTCTGTTATGATAATCATAGATCTGGAGTACACCAAGACATTTTTTGTTGTGCTAAGCACAGAACTGAATGTTCTTAATCTTGACCAACAACAGATTCCCAATGAGGAACACATCCTAAAAGGATGATCAATCAATAAAGGCTTTATGACTAGCTTCTAAAGAGAAGTGCAAAAGAATCCTAAAATGGATCACCCAATAAACAAGACAATGATTGAGCATTTATAATCCTAAGTAACTAGGTCATAAGTATTGAACTTAATTTCTAGCTTATCTTGAGGAGAATCATACATATCATACAATCAAATGTGGGGTACACACACAACTCATGTCAATCAACACACAACATGATAATCACTCACTGTTTCAATTAAAAACCATGCTTGAGTTTAAGTGGATCAATATATCTACAATCAACATTGTACTTGTCTATGTCTATTCTTCAAACATCAAACAAAAAACTTAGTGAAGAACTATAGACTAGTATGATCTCATGGTATATGCACATGATTCATGTGGTTTATGATTAAACATGCATTTGGAGTGAACAAAGGATCACATTCAAGATACATGATCAGTACATCACTCTTAAAACAAACAGTTGGACTTTTAATAATTTCAAAATTTCACCATATATAAATTGTTGACAAATATTTATAAATATGCAAAAATTTAGGGGGAGAATTTGAATATTGAAATTGTCAAAGGCAGCAAAGTTGTGCATTAACATTCAAATCTGAAAAATAAACAAAGCCAAAGTCAAGCCAACACTAACAAACAGTAGGTTGACACATATATATTTGCTTGTTTATTTTATTGCACAGTATTGCTTTAGAGTGATGTCAAATCATCCATATATTAAAGTGTTAAAAATTCAATATTTTAACATACAATTTAAAGAGTTTGAAAATATTCAAAACTAATTTTGAATATATAATTTAAAGAATTTTAAATTATTCAGAATTAATTTGAATATAAAAGTTTTCAAACAGATCAAACAATCACAACATTCAAAAGAGCTAAATTTTTGAAGAATTTACAACTGTTCATACAGCGGATGAGTAAAATGTCATCCGCTGTGAATAAGTTAAAACATACAACCGTTCATACAGTGGATAACCAAAATTCATTCATCCGCTGAAGGTACAGTAACATACAAAATTTTACAAGTGTTTACAGCACATGAACAAAATTGTTCATCCGCTGTGAATATCAATCAAAATAATTAGAAGTGTTTGCAGCGCATGAATATTTTTTCATCCGCTGTGAACATATCAAACAAATCATACAAGTATAGACAACACATGAACAAAATTGTTCATCCGCTGTGAGCATCATTCTCACGAAGCATTCAACAGCGTATGAATAAAATTGTTCATCCGCTCTGTGAACAGTGCACACTATTGTACACAGCGCATGAACATTTTGTTCATCCGCTATGAGAACAGTGCCTGCACATAAGGGTCCACAGCGTACAGCCAAAACTGTACAGCGGACACTGTGTCCACAGCAGACACTATTCCCACAGCGGATAACCAATTTTGTGATTCAAAATTTTACACAGCGGATGTACTGTATACACAGCGGACACACAAATTGTACGTTGTATATATAGTTCACACTTGTAACTTTTTCAAATCACCACAAGTGAAATTGAGAAAATCAGTAAAATTTCAAAAACCTTCGATAAACCCATGAACCCCTGTTCTTCAAAATCAAAATTCTGATCGATAAATCTGCTGATTCATCATCGATTAGGTATAACAACATGTTTAATAACATCAAACATTCATGAAAACATCATGTTCAGTGATTCTTATTTAAACATTGTTTGACCTAAGTCAAAATTGAACTAAAATCAAGAATATGAATCATTTGATGTTTTAAATCAAAATCAAACACTAAGTTTGTGTTTAATGTTCATAGTCGACTATGTTTGAAATGATTATTTGATGAAATTTGAGAAAATGTTCATCGGGTTCATAATCAAGAATGTTCATGCCCAAAATTAAACAAAAACTGAATTTTGATCTTTGAAAATGTTGAAAGTTGCTTAAAATTTGTTAGAACTTAGCAAACATGTTCAAATGAATGCAACTAGCATGAAAATTCAGTTGATTGGGCATAGCATTAAACATACAACATTAAATGCATCTGCATTGAATATGCATTAAATGGTCAAGTTTGACTTTGGAAAGTCAAATTAAAATTTGCAATTTGAGTGATATGAGATTAGACTGAAGTATGAGATGACTAAATCAAATTGTTGATGATAAACTAACTCATTACTATAAACTTTGGATAAAATCAAATTGAAATAGTCAAGAATTTGATGAATTAAAATTGTCAAACAGTTGACTTTTTAAAAGTCAAAATGACTAAATTGTCAAATTGCAAAGAAGATACACACACAAGTGGTTAAACATACAGTCAATCATCACATAACATACATAATATATCAACATACACTTGCTCATCATTTCATTATTATAATTTATGTGTATACTCAATACTAACACTTAATCTCTTTATTGCAGATATGGCTGATTTAGTATTTGTAAGAGATCATAACATATGTGCATTTCTTGATCCTGACTCTCCTAGGTCAGTGAACTACAGAGATATGACCCAAGCAATCAGGCAAACAAGACTTGTGCATGCCATGACTTTCAGACCAGACATCTGTGAAGATCACATTGTCTAGTTTTGGACTAATGCACAACTTGAAGAGATTGATGATCAGCAAGTAGTTATATCTACTGTGCATACTCAAGATATCATCATCTCTGAAGAAGTGATCAGAAGGGTGTTGCAATTGGGTGAAGAAGATGCTTTAGGTCCAGTAGAGTTTGATGAACACTATGTACTACATGTGTTCAGGCAAATAGGATATACTGGAACCATAGAAGGAAAGCAAATCAAGAAGGCAAATATGTGTGCTCAGTTCAGGTTCTTGATGCACACCTATCAGAAAACCATGACAAACAGAAAGACAGGACGGGATGTAACATCCCTAAGGGCATCATGTGTATTGGCAAGTATCATTGCAAGAAGACCATTTAACTTTGCTGCTCAAATTCTGAATGGCCTTGTCTACAACATCACAGAAGTGAGGAACAGATTTCTGATGTTTCCAAGATTTCTGTAGATGATCGTAGATGATTTATTACCAAACATCCTAAGAGAAGGAGCCATTGTACAGCCTGCTCATCTAAATGAGTATGTGTTCAATAGGATAAGATCAAACATCTATCAGGGGGATGAGGTGTCTGTGCCTTCTCATATGATTGACCATGACATCCTTGTTCCTGAGGAATTTCATAGAATTCCAGGACAAGATGAACCATTTGTGCTATTTCAACAAGTCAACCAACCAGCCCTAATCATCCAACCAGCTCCAATCATACAACCTGCCCCTGTCATTCAATGGCATCCAATCATTCAACCTGAACCCATCATCCAACAACATCCAATCATACAGCCTGAACCAGTGATTCAATAACAGCCAATATCACCACAACAACCACCAAGCCAACAAACAAACATCCAAAATTAATCACTTTGATTACCCAAATGTAATTATAATGACAAGCAATCAAACAATCAATCATAACAAATAATCAATTATGCATAACAACTAAATGTAGCACACACATCAACATCATTAACATAAAACAGAAACGAAATGTACATAATGTTTAGGGGGAGTACTGTTGAACTCCTTATCTCAAACAAAACAAAATCAACACACACAGATAATTAACAAACAAAACAATCATCAAATCTATAGCAACATCAAACTTAGGGGGAGCACTGTTGGACTCAACAAAGTGCATTAAGAATTAATGCAAGAAAGTATAATGCTTTTCATTATCAGAACAATCTTCCATATGTGTTTCAACATACATTTCATACATTAGAAACACATCAACATAATTAACATTCATAACAATCACTACTAGTCTTGTAAATTTCTTTTTCAAATTTGTAGATAAAGAATTTTTGCATAAGTCTTCCAATGCGGATGAAGGAAGTCCAATGCGGATGAAGGAAGTTCCATAGCGGATGAAGTTCTACAACGGATGAAGTATCCTCTCCAACAGCGAATGAAGAACTTCACAGCAGATGAAGTATCTTCACAGCGCATGAATCAAGTGTTCACAATGGATGAACAACATCCACAGCGGATGAACAAGTTCACAGCGGATGACCACGGTTGATGAACTGTTCCCACAGCGGATGAACAAACTGTTCATACAGCGGATGAACAAACTGTTCATATAGCGGATGAACTTCTCCGCAGCGGATGACTGAATTCCACAATGGATGACTTGGTCACATAGGATTATTTTTATGTAATTTTCATTTACATAAGGGTAGAATAGTAATTGTATATAGCCTTTGTGTATAGGCTATAAATAGCACTCTACCCTAATTCTTTGTAAGCTTTTGAACGATCATCAATCAAACAAGCATTCTCAGTTTTCTTATGCATTCAAACACACATAAACACACACACACAAACACACACTCATACACTGAAATCATACACAGTAACTATGGGTTTCCGCACCATGTTTGATGTTTATTGAATTTGTGAGAGATTAGACAAGATCCTTGGAGAAACACTACTTGTTCATATTGAATATATTTCTTTCTAAAAGATTGTATTTAAATATGCTTGTCTGAAAGTTCAAGAGAGTGTGTTTTCATCATATTTGATCCCCACCTACATTCTCCTGTATGCTCCTTTCCATATTTGCCACACCTCTTTGACCCCGCACCGGTGTGACCACACGTCGGTCAACCACCCGTGCACCCTTGTTGTTTGTCGGAGCACCACCCCATCTAAACTGCTTCCCGTTCCAGTTCCGGTCATCACCACCTCTCTTGCTCACCTCCGCCACCACTACCTCCCTTTCATCATACAGTCTTCCTGCCAAATCAACCACCGACCTGAACGTGCTCGGTCAGGTAGCGATCATATGCCTGCGGATGTCCGCCGGTAAACCCTGAATGTATCTCTTGATCTTTCGTGACAAGGGTGTCACCTAATCCGGCACTAGCCATGCCATCTCGTTAAACTTGGTGGTGTGTTGCTGATGTGTCATGGTTCCCGCCTCCAGCTGCAGGAACTCTCTCTCCACCTTGTCCAACTCCAGATGAGGATAGAACTCCTCAATCACCAATTTCTTCAGCTCACTCCACCTTATCCTACCAATCGCTCTACTACCCTCGGCTTGGACAATATTGTCCTACCAACATAGAGCCGAGTCCACAAATGAATGAGTGGCAAACTTCACCTTCTGATCTTCCCTGCACTCGCTGATGTCGAGCACAGCTTCCATCACTCTCACCCCTCGATGAGCAGCAGTAGTAGTGTTGTTGCCATCAAAAGTTAGGGGCTTGCATCTTTGAAATGCCCCATAGTTACAAGCCTCATGCTGCCTCCAGCACAAGCTCTTCTTCCTTCTCCTCATCAGTAGGGACAACCGTCTTAGTCTCCAGTTGCTCTCTCCCTCCCGAGGACCTGTTCCTCTCCTTCCTCTGTCCTTCTCTTACAGCCTTTATTACTTTAGTCACCACATACGGTAAGATTGTCTGCATGACCTGGTGAACCTCCTCCACCACAGCCTCCTTCACTGAGGCCCTCAAATTAGCACTCTCATCACCACCCTCCGGATGAGGGGTCTCAGGCTCTTCATTTGCCACTTCTTCAGCTCTAGGCCCTCCTCTCGTGACCCGTGGTCCAGCACCACATCCACCACGGCCTCCGCCTCGCAAAGCCTTAGAAGATCTACCTCCAGCCATCCTCTAACACACTATAAGATTCAAACACTAACACGGTCATTCAAAAGAATAGCTCAGGTCCCTGATTACAGTGGCCAGTTGTGATTAGCCACTTACTTTACTCTTCATACCCCAAGCATTTCCTATCCTTACTTTACTCTTCATACCGTAAGCATTTCCTATCCTGACTACATCAGTATCTAAATCTACTAAAGGCACATAAATCACATATCATGCACACGTAATGCCGGTTATCATAAAGGAAAATACCTGATGGCACGTAGCTACTTGGACTTGCATCCCTTCACTTTCCGTCCCATTCTCAGTTTAAGTTTAGGTTTTTAAAAATCATTACCCAATTATGTTAAACTATGGCTCTGATACCAACTTTTAAGGCCTCGTACCCGGGACACATACAGGTGGTCATTCATCGCACATAAATCATACATTAATTTAAATCATCACAGGGGAAACTACTTAAAACCATTTCGTATAATTATAATTGCTTTTGAAAAATAATACATCAATGTTACATTACAAAACATCACTTGTTGCATTATATCACAAAAATATTATCGCAATATAAAATGGATGCCATCCAAAAATTAGACAAGTAGGTGCCCCGTGCCATCCTTAGCAACAATCACCTACCAACTGGAAAATACATAAAAGTCAACATTGCTGAGTGAGTTCTAGTTTTATAAATAAAATACTTTACTTATCACTCAAAAACGTTCTTTACTTTCATATGTGCTCATACATCATACGTACAAATAGATAATCTTATTATTATCTTCATCATCGTTCTTTAACTTTCGTTCATTCATCATCGTACGTCATCGTTATCATTTATTATCTTCCGTACCATATTTTACATACATTCACCTTTATCTTCCTCACATTCTGGGCCAATGCCACAGGCTATACCCCACCGTTATGCATAAAGCGGGTACTGGGCTGAAGTCTATAAATAGACTCCCATACATTGTGCCTGGGGGCCTGACCATAGTACCGGGGTAAATTCATTCAGACCAATGCCATGTGCTATACCCCACCATCATGCATAAAGCGGCTACTGGGCCGAAGTCTATAAATTGACTCCTATACATTGTGCCCGGTAGCCTGACCACAGTACCGCGGTAAGCGGTAAGATCCCATATGTATGGTCAATCACAAGGATTAAACCCCAGTGTGCGTCCTTTCGGGGTAGCTAACCCACACACAGTTGAGCTAACACCCTTCATTGGGTGTGAACCTCCATACATTGCTTGCAAGACTTTTCTTACATTCGTTTGTTCATTAATGCATGCATTTGTTTTTTCTTTATGTTTCACATATCATTAACATTAACTTCCGCTTTATGTTACATAATACTTCATGTTCATCTCATACTCATAATACGTAGGTCACAGAATAATACATAATAAGGAACGTAAGGAAACATATCATACATAGGTATAACATCATCATACATGACATAACCTCATCCATCACATCACATATAACATCATAAAGTCCACTTACATTACCCCCGGGAACATCCCAAGTCAATGCCTACACTTAACATTTTCCCCAAAAAGAAAAATATTCTAAGTCTTAGGCGCATGGGCACTATGAAGGCGCATGGCCTTCTGGGCGCATAGGAACACATAGGCGCATGGGAAAGGTTCTGGGCGCATGGGCACTATTAGGGCGCATAGCCCAACACTTAGTCACTTTGAAAAAATTCTAGGTGCAAGGGCACTAAGCAGGCGCATGAGTGCCTGGGCGCATGGACAATCTAGGTGTTTGGGACACTTAGCCAAATTCAGCCTATCCAGGCGCATGAGCACTATTTGGGTGCATGGGGTTTTGGGAGCATGGGAACACTTAGGCAAATTTGAACGTTAGGCGCATGGACCTATTTCAGGCGCATGGGCAGCCAACTCAAACCACTAACATCATATTCAATCCCAATCATCAATCTGACATATTCTAAGCTTATTTCTTACATTCTAAGCATCATAACAAGAACAAGGCATCATCATAACCTCATAAACACCCATATAATAAGCCCACCCGCATTCACACACACAGACATACAGGTGAAAAACCCATTGTTATAAAAACATTTGTACATGCATTTCCAGCCCAAAATCATATAAAACATGTAAAAAGGGGGTTCTAGAACTCACCTTATGCAACTTTGAGTGCGTCTACCTTCAAACCCGTATGCAATGAGTTCAAACACCTAAAAACCCACCACACACACCCGAACAAAACACAAACACATAAGCATATAACCGAGGCTAAAACCCAACAAGAACACTTAAAACTTCGAATTCTTACCTTGGATTCAGTCTTCTTCTTGATCTTTCTTCAACACCCGAAAGCTTCTATGCTTTCTCTCTCTAAAACCGGTTGAAAAGAAAAGTGCAGGCAAGTGTGGGCGGCCATACCCAGTTTATGCACCAACTTTTATACCTTTTTGTCCTTTTGACACATTTAGCCCCTCAACTTGAGTTAGATTGTGTTTCCTTCTTTTATTCACTTTTTATTCTTTCTATCTCCTCTTTAAAAATATCTGGGTGTTACATCCTGAATCACCCTTATCTAGCCCACATCATCCAACCTCAATTGTGGTGGACCTCCCTGAACATGTTTAAGAAGTCCATATGGAAGAGGCTCTCACTTTTGCAGGTGATTACATCATTAAGACCTCAACCATCGCAACCTAGGCCATTGACACTTATTTTGAAGCTATCATGGTGCAGGGGAGATCAAGCAGCCAAGAACCCCAAGCTGGTGGTGAGAAAGACGACTTTGGTCCTATTCTCTCATCCCCTCATTAATCCTCTGATGAAGATGAGGGAAGTCTGCAACTAAAGGTGCAAAAATTTTCAAAAACATGCACCTATTTAGTTTTAAAGGTAAGTCACCTGCAATCTCAGGTGGGTACCTTACGAAGATATGTCATTGATCAACAACTTGAGATCGCCGATCTCAAGGGCATGTTAGCTAGGAGACCTGTCAGGGAAATTTAACCAGGTCCACAAGAACCTGTTGATGTGGTGAACCTAGCCCTTAGTTCCCCTGTGTAAGAGGGTAATGCTACCAAAAGTACTTACAAACACAGAACCTTGGATTTCTGCCCAGAGTATGAAGATAGAGGACTCACCACCCTCACTTGCAGTTAGCCATAATCAATAACCTCCTCATGCCCATATTGATGGGGATGCCCTTATTCAAAGTCTATTTGAGGAGGGCATACCAAGGGCTATGTCTACCCTATCCTTCCCTGCTGAAAATCCAATAGTGGGATAGAGGTATGATGCTGATAGAAGAGCCTTGGTACTCTCTAGATCTCAGGGGCAACAGAAGTCTTCAACTTTCAAAACTTGAGATGCTATGATAGCACTTATTTGGTTGACCTGCCACTTGCCAATCAAAGTGAAAACAGGCAAGTTGCAAGGTTAGTTTGAAAAGATTCAAGATAGGGTGCTTGTAGAGTTCAAAATAAGAACCAAGTTATATAGATAGAGGCTAGCAGGCAAGACTATTGGTTAACTGGATATTGAAGTAGACCCTAATATTAGCTTCGATGGGGAAAAGTGGTTGAAGGCCTAGTAGTTGAACCTGTGAACCTTGAGACAGGAACTACTTCAGCACCCTGTACCCTCAGTTAGGCACCAACTGGTGAAGGTGTCTCGCAGCCTCTCTCTGACCAGAGCTCAAGTGCTACACCAAACAATGAAGTCCAAATCTCTCTCCACCCTGAGTCACACAGGCCAATGACTAACAAAGGGAAGAGGAATATCTCCTCTAATGTGATTGAGAAGGAGAAGGGAGAGGAAGAGGAAGGCAAGGGGAGAGAGTTCAAGTGAGACCCTGGCTTTATGGAAGCTGCAATCAGGGTTGCCCCAAGGCCAAACACTCAAGAGGATGAGTTGAGGCCGGCCAGATTGAACTATTTGGGGTCTAGGAACTACAACATAGATGAAATCATCTCTCTGACCTTGGAAAACTAAATGAACTGGCTAACATTAAAGTGTCAAAGAAGGGGAAAGAAGCCGAGAATCTTGTACTTCTCCTTAAAATCAAAGAAGAAAGAAGAAGAAAAATATTGTACAAAGCCCATGTCATCTCCCAGTTCAAGAAAGCCCTTGGGCAGAGGTTGTGGCCACTGAACAACAAACTCAGGTAGGTAGGAAACAAGAGAGTCAAAACATGATAACCTACCTAAGTGCCACAGGCCTCTATCAGGCAGCAGACCTACTGTTAGTCAACATATCTTTATGATGTGCTTTTTGATGAAGGTTTAAAACAATATCCATAAAATATCACTATATTTAATAACTTGTGGACCAAGCTAATGATAGAATACAAGGCATAAATCAAACACAACTCATTTGATAAAGAGATTTGTATAGATGAAGATGAATAATGCTCAATGATAATAGAAATAAGCTCCTAGCAATACACAATAGATCAATAAACTCAAAATCAGTTATATCAATAAAGCTCCAAGAGTTGTATAATAAAGAACAAAGATACATATATATAGGAACTAGTTTCGCATATAGTGTCGCATAGTGCGACGAAACTGTATGCACCATGGCATGAGAAACTATCGAGCGAAACTGTAGTTTCGCATGCAGTTTCTCATGCAACAGAAAACAAAAGAATCCAAAGTTAACTAGATCCTATTACATTAATATCTATGCTATCATAAACTATAACTAAACAAAAGCAAAAAAGGCAAGGTGAATACCACCCTATTCTTGTTCATCAATACTCCCCTAGGGGGTATTCACCTATCGAGTCTTCAGGTTCAGCTCTTGCCTTTGCTCGCTCCATCAATCGAGTTAGATTTCCAACGTCCACCTAAAGATCTTCATGTTCTTGCACACTATTTCTGAGCTACTTGATCTCCGATCTCACTCCCCTAGCCTTGTTTGCTACTCGCTCAAACAAGCTCACCTCCGTCTTTATCTATTCTCCAGCTCCAAATTTGATCAGGTTTTCGCACAAAACTTTTAGATCCTAATCACTAAATGAGAATACCTCCATCAAATCGAACAGCCTTATCACATCTCCATTCTTTACCCGCACAACTGCTTCTCTAGTTTGATTGTCATAGAACCATTTCTCGAATTTTTATAGTCTTGACGGTTGTTGATCAGGTATCCTCACTCGGTTAACGGTCTTTGCAGACTTTAACTTTAACACAATCTTTCCTTTCCCGGTCACCCAATCTAGACCCTTCTTTGATCGTCTCCTCTCTAGGTTCATATATCCAAATGCTTCAAAGTTATCCTTAAACCCCTGATGGATCTCATTCTCCAACAAAGTAGCATGTTCACTCAAAGCTGAATCTAGGAGGGGAATCTCTCCATTCTTCTTAAATCCCACTTAGGAAGTGTCTTAAACGCCTTCCTTTTGTGCAAATAAGAGATCCCGCCTCCACGTCTTTTGATCATAAACATTTTTAGCTTTGAGTTGTACTTCCAACTCATAATCTTCTTATCTGACTCCTTCCTCCCGGGTTCTTGAATGTTCTAAAATAGAGGGGTTAGCTTCTCTGGTTCCTCCTACTTATTAAACCATTCCTCTTTGTTCAGCTCCACCACATCTCCTTCGACTAAACTCCTCTGAGCCATATAAGTCCTTGGCCTTTCATCAACTATGTAGATCTCAGGCTCAGAATCATAGTCCACAAATTGCTCCTCCACTTCTTCCTCCTCATCAACTAAATTTAACTCAGTTTGCCCTTTCTCTCCTACTTTACCCTCACTCCTTATCACCTCATCTCCTGTAAGATCAGTATCTATGTCAAATCCCATATTGAATCCAGATTTGAACACCTGCTTAGCATCATTTCCAGCACCTGCTCCTTCACCACTCACTCTAGCACACCACCACCATTTTCATTACCTCCTGCACCACTTCCACCGACTCCAGAGGTTCCAGCACCACTAGCACCAACGCTAAATGTTCTAATAGCACTACCTCCAGCTCCTAATCCTCCTACACTACTCACACCTACACCTGATGTCTTATGAATAAAAGTGAACTTTGATGTGTCAGTCATATCCCTGATTTACTCAGCACTCAATACATCTTCAACACCTGGAAATCTTTTCAACTCACTCGCCTCCTCCAACAACCTTCTGATTAGATCCTGCTAACTCAGTATCACCTTTTCAATCTCGTCAAACTCCATATCTCTTAGTTTCTCCCTCTCCTCTGAGTTGATCAGCTTGGTCTTAATCATGCTAAGCGCATTTGATAAGGATGTGCTAACATTCTGATCACAAACTCATCAAACTCTGATCTCATATCTCTCCTACGCGTCTCGCCTTCTCTTGTAGGCCTGGTCTCCCGGATGACCGGTTGTTTGCTCTTATTCATCTTCTCCCGTATCGGGAAATCAGCTCTAGTCGTTTTCTCAACACTCTTCTTCTTCCTTTTCTTTCTCAGTTCCTCCTCAATCTCATCTAATTGTTCCTCAAAGGTCATATCAAACTCCTTTGTATACTTCTTCCTCTTTCTGGTTTCTTCCATGTTTCCCCCGATTCGGCTGCTCTCCTTTCCTTAAGAGGGATCAGAGTCTTGATATAGTTCCATCTCTCTTCTGTATACATGCCCTCCAGCAGATATGTTATGTTCTTTGAGAAATCATGCCTGGAGGTAGCATAGTCTGCAAAGATACTTGGGTTCATCGGAGTCAGTCTTAGTTCATTCCCAAGGTTAGGTGATGTATTGAAAAATACATCGGTTTTCCTTTGTAAATTCTATGTAAATTTCTTTATCTTTTGTTAGTTTTCATTAAGTTTTACTTAGTTTGTGTTATTTCGTGTTTCGTAGGTTGTTTGGAGCGAAAACGAGGCTTTAATCGGCTTTGGAACGAAGAAAATGGATTTCCGGAGCAAAATATTTTCTAAGGCAAATGTGAGAAACTTTCTGAAAATTTTAGGTTGGCACCTCGCGAAAATTAACTGGGTTTTTCCTCATGACACGCCAAGAAGTAAAAAACAAAATAATAAAATTACAGATTTACCCCTCGCGCGTCGCGAGGGGTGTGGGGTGAATTTCTCATGACACGCCAAGAAGTGCCAGACGTGCAAAAAAACCTAATTTTCGTATTAAAGTCGTTTTGAAGCCCTTTTTTGGGGAGTTCGAGTTCTAAGCCGTAAAAAACCCTAGAGAGCGAAGTTGGAAGTATTCTAATCGTTTCAAAGGCATTTTGGAAGCGCTTGAAGTTGGTGATTGAAGATTTGAAGAGGGATTCGCAATCGGGAGTAGTCTTCACTCGGTTTTGTGGATTCACTTCCTATTTTCTGTTTTCAATGTCTTCTTTGAACTTCATGTTGAATGCTATTATGTTTTTAATTATGTTTAGAGGCTAGAAACTTGATACTACTTAGGTTTATGATGAATATGTGTTGAATGATGAACTTTTCTTTTGATTTGTGATATTTGGTGATTTGAGATTAAGTAAAGGTTTGATTTTATGTGATTTGGATGTGTATGCATATTTGGCTTGTCTATTGAATGGTTGTTTTTAATCTCATGTATCTTGTTGAATGTCTTTCAAGGAATAGGTGCATGCTAGATTATATGACTTTGTGTTTATGATTAATAGATGGTTTGCTAGACGTAGTACACCATAGGTTAAGCAATTTAGTAAATTGATAAGCCGAATGTTCTTCTAATTCTCAAAAACTGTGAGGTGAGAGGTTATTGGTAAGTCTAAGGCGATAAATTGCTAGTTAGTTGTTTCGTGAGATTAGCTAACTAGTTCACTTATCATTCGGTTGTTTACCAAGTCTAATTCATGAAATCATAACTACCCCGTTTACTTTTGTAATTGAGATTTCCGCGCTGTGAGGTAGGATAATCTTTAGGGTACTTAATCTTAGTTAGATAGCTTGTGAGAGTGTTTAACGAATCGGTAGTTTAACAGCTTATAGGTTGCTTAGTTGACATTCTTGAGAAGGGTTGAGAATACTCTAAGTTGACCATAGGTTTAGCATTTTAAGATCCCGGTTCCACCAAGTCACAAAATCATTAGGAAGGTTGTCAATCAAACATAGGATTCTAACCTAAGTAGTTCGTTCATTTATAAGGTTTAAAACTCGGTTTAGTTTTGTGTTCTCACTTGTTTAATTCAAATTCAACTCTTTAGTTTAATTTTAGCTTAATTTTAGTTTAGTTCAAAACCCCCTTTTTATAATTAAAACAAATATTTGTAAAATCTAGTTGAGTCAATTAGCATAATTCATTAGAAGTCTTTGGGTTCGATAATCCGGACTTATCTTAGCTTTACTAGAGTCGACAGGTACACTTGCCTGTTAGTAGTTTAGTTCAGTTTTAGAAGTCTAGAATTTAACTTAGTGTTTAATTTAGTATTTATTTTTGGCTAAATAAATTAGTATTTATTTTGGCTAAATAAATTTAACTTAGTTGTTTCAAATAAATTAGCCAAAAACTTGGTAATTGCGTTAATTTACTTGATTAGATTTTCTTGTTTATTTGTTTATTTTTGGTTTGTTTACTTTGTTTTTCATTCTTTTATCGTATCTTTATTTTAGTTGTTTTAAACTTTGTTTTTCATTATTTTTGTCTAGTGCTTACATCTTGTTGCATTTGTCTTGCAGTGAATGCCCAAGCCTCATACCCGTTCACAAGGAGCACCCCCGAAGCCCCCAAGTACGGATAATCTTGGCATGCTAAGCATCCCTCAATCTTTACCACACACTTCTCCTAGTTCTTCCCCAACTTTCACTCATCCACACTCCACACACAGCTCACCTCATCCTTCTCCACCACCTAGTCCGAGACACCATCAGCATCAAATGGGGATCGACGCACGGTTCACCAGCAGTCCACCGAGGGCTTTACGGGAGTTAATTCCCCAATCACATGTCCGGCAGTTGTCAATGATAATTCTTGGCAAATTCCTTCCTATATCATGACCGCCATCACCAACACCTGCCAGTTTCATGGTCGTGACGATGAAGATGCTCCGGCTCACATAGCCCGTCTCGCTCGCATTTGTGGCACCTTCAAGCTTCAAGGTGCCACGGATGATGCTATCTATCTTCAGCTATTCCCATTCTCACTCGCGGGAAAAGCCGCCACTTGGCTTGATTCTCACCCCGCAGGTACTTTCACCACTTGGGCGGACCTTCGTGATCGTTTTCTTAAGAAATATTTCCCGCCTACCAAGGCTTCCCGCCTTCGTGATGAGATCCATTCATTCCGAATGGAGCCTGACGAGCCATACTACCTTGCCTGGGAGCGTTTTCAGAACTTACTTAGTCGTTGCTCTCAGCATGGCCTTTCAGATTGGCCCTTGTAGAGAAGTTCTACAATGGGCTCACTTATGACACTCGTGCTCGTTTTGATACTGCTGCAGGAGGGCACCTCATGGCGAAGATGAGTGTGACTGAATGCAATGAGCTTTTTGAGAGTTTTGCTCAGGCCGAGTATGAGCAGCGGTCAGTTAACAGGAAATCAAGTCCTGTCACTAGTTCCTCTTCCCGAGGAGTTCACCGTGTCGCTATGGATACTAGTGTGGCCGCCATTCTGGAGAATCTTGTGAGGGAGGTGAGGGAGCTGAAGGTGAAGGTAGACAAGTGTGAGGTTTGTCGTGGTGGTCACGACACCAGTGAGTGTCCTGTTCTTCACCAAGAACAGGTAGACTTTATAGGAGGTCAACCCCGTAGTTCATCTAATTCGTATGGTAATTCTTATAATCAAGGGTGGCGAAACCACCCGAATTTCAACTGGCGCTCTTCCGGAAATCCCCCTGGTTTCCATTCCAATTTCAATCATAACCAGGGGCAGGGTCAGTCGTCGAGTGGGAATTCCGGGTACACTGGTTCTGGGGGTGGTGGGAGTAAGTCGGATAGGATAGAGGAGTTGTTGACTCAGTTAGTCGCTAAGGATGCGAACACACAAAAGACCCTAGCTGAGCACGATATTCTGTTGAAGAATCAACAATCCGCCTTCTTAGACCTTCAGCGTTCCGTTGGTGACATTGCCCGGCGTTTGGATGAGAGGCCTCCTGGCCAATTTTCTGGTTCCACTCAACCCAATCCGAACGCCCAACTGAAGGCAGTCACCACTCGTAGTGGTAAAGGAGGAGATGTTGTGAAGTCTCCGGCTCCTATTGATGATGAGGAGCCAGTTGATGAGGAGATTGAGATGGAGACTCCTGGGAGGGTGCAACCGAGGCTAGTCCCAGCAAGTACCGCACCGAACAGTGAGTCTCATTCTGAGAAAGTCGCACCCAAGAAGTCGACTATGTTTAGACCTTCTCCCGAGATCGATCATTCCCGTGTCCCATACCCTGCTCGCGTTGCACACCAGAAGTATGCAAAGGAGTATGGACACTTCTTAGACATGTTTAGGCAGCTCAAGATCAATCTACCATTCATAGAGGCTCTCCAGCATATGCCTAAGTATGCTAAGTTTCTGAAAGATCTCCT